>JAPMUY010005249.1:22500-32500 GCA_026901105.3 Galaxias olidus | reverse complement strand
GACCTGCTGCGTCCAGGTGTGTTCAGCATGTGTGTGTTCAGTGTGTGTGTGTGTGTGTGTGTGTGTGTGTGTAGCCATCCCCCTGACTCTGAAACAGCCAAAACATCTCTCCTTGTCCTGCCTTTGGCCCCCGAGGGCCACGGCCCCAGTCCCCGGCCCATTTCCAGGTTCCTGTGGGGGTCCAGACTCGGGGGGGGGGGGGGGGGGGGGGGGGGGGGCTGTGCCGGGTCCAGAGAGCAGAGGATGGAGCCCTAATCCCGGACACACGGTCACGCTCTCCGTCCACCTGCAATCCCTAAATGACTGGCTCAGGGGGAAGGGGATGGGATGCGAGGAAAGGGGGAAGAGGGACACGCAAATGAAGGGGAGGAGGAGAGACTGAGGGTGGAGGAAGAAAGACGGGGAGAGACGGCCGAGGGAGTTTCTGAGACGTTCCTCCAGCACCAGGTTGTGGTTAATCAGTGGTGTTTGGTCTGCTTCCTCTTTTAATGGCTGACAGCAATTAAAACCACAAGGAGCACAAATATTAGAACCTCTGTCTCTCTCTCTCTCTCTCTCTCTCTCTCTCTCTCTCTCTCTCTCTCTCTCTCTCTCTCTCTCTCTCTCTCTCTCTCTCTCTCTCTCTCTCTCTCTCTCTCTCTCTCTCTCTGTGTCTCCCTCTATCTCAATCGCTCTCTCCCTGTTTGTCTTGCTGGCTTTCTATCTTGTTCCCTCACTCGTTCAATAGTATCTGTCCGGGGTCTTTTTATGAAACACACGTCTGTCCTTAGAAAAACGACCTGTTTGAAAAGGGAATGGCACGTTCGTTTGTCCGTGCGTGTGCTCGCTCGCTCCGCAATGTTCCAGTCTCCTCCCGAGTGTGTAATGGCTTCCCCAGACCGTGCCTTTAAAGAAAGCTGCGCTCCCACAGGGGATGGAGTCCAGGTGCAGAGTGCAGGCCTGTGACCCAAGGGCCCTCCACTTGATGACAGACATGTATCTGTCTTCGTGTGTGTGTGTGTGTGTGTCTGTGTGTGTGTGCGCTTCCATTTTTTTCACTGTCTTTTTTTTTACCCTCCTCCTCCCGTCCTCTCCCTCCCTCTCCTCGGCAGGGCGAGCGCTGCTCCTTCTCGCTGCAGATGTGGTACTACTTCCTGTGCGGCCTGCGCAGCGACCTGTGGGGGGTGCTGCCGGCCCGGCTGGCCAGAGAGGTGCTGGGCCAGGTTCTGTACGAGACCCTGCGGCTGCTGGTCCAGAGGTACAGCCAAGCCCGGCCCTCGTACAAGAGACACCTGCAGATCAGGTACGGCCCACCAACCTTAGAAACAGCACCATATTATTTCAAATGAACTCTAAGTTTGTTAAAAAAAAGTGTGTTCTTTTTGTATTGAGTGGTCAAGGGCAAACTTGATTTGGATTCGAGATTAGCTCTTTCCACTTTTCCTCTTTGGACATGCCGGTGTGCTCCAGTGCATTCCTGTTTGAGTGTGTGCCAGATGTTTGAATACTCCATGTCTTGGGAAAGTGTTATTATTATTCCCCTATGGATAGACGATATCACGTAATGACCTTGAAGTCACTCTCACTGGGATACTCTGTGTAATCCATACTGCCCCACACTGTGCGCCCAGCTCCAGTCTGCCTCTATGAGCCTGAACATAGCATTATTAACATCGAAAACATACGCTCGGGTCTCCTGCCCTCGAGCCCACCCTCTCCTCTCTCACCGTCACTGATGCCAATGTAAACACATGGTATGCAGTATAGTACATCCAGCATAGGTGATGGGCAGAATATGGATGTTGTTATTGATATACCGTAAAATCAGGTTGACGGAGTGTGTAAGGTATATGTACACAGGACGGTATGTGTCTCTACACACACATATACAAAGACAAACAAACACACATAGACACACGTACAAAAACCCAACATAGCATGACATGGCGCTATTCCACTCCTCTAAGTAGCGTAGTGGGGCCCTCTCCTCAGCGTGTTGGGGCCCTCTCCTTAGCGTGTTGGGGCTCTCTCCTTAGCGTGTTGTGGCCCTCTCCTCAGCGTGTTGGGGCCCTCTCCTTAGCGTGTTGTGGCCCTCTCCTTAGCGTGTTGTGGCCCTCTCCTCAGCGTGTTGTGGCCCTCTCCTCAGCGTGTTGGGGCCCTCTCCTTAGCGTGTTGGGGCCCTCTCCTTAGCGTGTTGGGGCCTTCTCCTTAGCGTGTTGTGGCCCTCTCCTTAGCGTATTGGGGCCCTCTCCTTAGCGTGTTGGGGCCTTCTCCTTAGCGTATTGGGGCCCTCTCCTTAGCGTGTTGGGGCTCTCTCCTTAGCGTGTTGGGGCCCTCTCCTCAGCGTATTGGGGCCCTCTCCTTAGCGTATTGGGGCCCTCTCCTTAACGTGTTGGGTCCCTCTCCTTAACATGTTGTGGCCCTCTCCTCAGCGTGTTGTGGCCCTCTCCTTAACGTGTTGGGGCCCTCTCCTCAGCGTGTTGGGACCCTCTCCTCAGCGTGTTGGTGCCCTCTCTTCAGCGTGTTGGGGCCCTCTCCTCAGCGTGTTGGTGCCCTCTCCTTAGCGTGTTGGGGCCCTCTCCTTAGCGTGTTGGGGCCCTCTCCTCAGCGTGTTCGAAGCAGCTGCTCTGGCTGCACGGGGAGCACCGTGACAGTACGATAAGCAGCGCTCCTCCACCAATGGAGGAAGCAGATTTATGGGCATTGAGAGCGTGGCCCACAACTTTTACAGGAACGTCAGGCCTTCAGTTCTCCAGCAGTGAACCCAGCGGGAGGCTTTGTCTGCCGGGGGGCCTGTGATATGGTCATGTCGTAATGATGTCATGGTGGTCTGGGATGCTCTGCTTAGCGTCTCTGTTCAGCTCTTTGTGCTGCTGACCCTCAACCCCCTCTCTCTCATCCCCACATCATGGACCCTCTTCTCTTCTATTTGAATGACCTTCTCTTGTCTTCTCTCTCTTTCTCTCTCTCTCTTTCTCTCTCTTCTCTCCTCTCCCTCTCTTCTCTCCTCTCTCCTGTCTCCATCTCCCCACTCTAACCCCCCTCTCTCTTCTCTCCTCTCCTCTCCCTCTCTTCTCTCCTCTCCTCTCCTCTCTCCTCTCCTCTCCTCTCTCCTCTCTTCTCTTCTCTTCTCTTCTCTTCTCTTCTCTTCTCTTCTCTTCTCTTCTCTTCTCCTCTCCTCTCCTCTCCTGTCCAGGTGTGACATCACGGCGGTGTTGCTGTACGTGGAGGAGCTCGTGTGGAGCGTGTGCGAGGGTCCCGAGGCCCTGGTGCGGCCGGACCCTCACCCCGTGGCGCTGACGGTGGCGCTGGGAGGAGGGTGGCAGTCGCCCATCTTCAGTCTGTGTGACCAGCTCCTCACCGTCATGGTCGTCCACACCGCCCCCCTGCCTTTACTCTACGGGTGAGACCTTTCACCTTTGACACCGCAGGGGGAATAACCGGCCGATCATTTTAGACGTCAGTGCGGAAGAGTTTGTCGTTTACGGCGTCTGCTGCTGTAATAATACGTAGCGTTACTGAGTTACACATCACTGTGTGCCTGAAGCGGAATGGTCCCTTGTGTTTAGGACGTTCCAGAGTGACCTCGGCGATGGAGCCAGGTCACCCGATCCCGTGACCCCTGGCTGCCCCGGCCTCCGCTGGCTGCACGCCATCCACCCCGACCTCTTCACGGAGCAGTCCACACGGTGCGTAACAAAAGCCCCCAGCACGCGCGCACGCAAAGACAAACGCACGGCGGCCGCCTCGTTTCGGAATCGAAACGCACACGCACACACGCACACACGCACACATGCACACACGCACCGTCTCAAGGGATGCTAAGCTATCGTCTGCTCTACGGAGGGCTGGCACTGGAGCCGTGTGCGTGTACAACGGAGCCCAGCCGAGGGTGAGGCCCTGCCTGTCCTAATGGGAGACAGATGGAGCGCGGCGAGGCCCAGGGATAAAGCACCGGCAACCCCCCCCTGCCCCCCTCCTCCACTCGCCGTGTTTATGTGGACGGCTGCCCCAGGCTTTACGCGCCGGGTGTGAACAGAGAACTGGGAGACAGTTTGAGACGTGTGTGTGTGTGTGTGTGTGTGTGTGTGTGTCAAGTATCCGCTAAGCCACAGGAAGGTGCGTTCCATCAATCTCCCCATGAACCCCCACCCACCCCCCCACCCCCACCTCGGCCCGCTCCTTCACCCCCCACCCCGACCGTCACCCGGGGGTGATGTCACGGCACGCTGAGCTCGGCACAAATCACACGGCCGCTCTCCTCCGGCTTCTCCCTCTTCCCTCCGCCTCGTTCCCAGGTCTCAGAGCAGCCGAGTTGGTTTTGACGTTTGAGCCTCCTGTCTGCGCGGGGAAGACCCCTAGGGCGCCGTGCGGTGGGCCCCGGGCCACGTCTCCGTCCCTCGTCCACCCCGCGTCCACCCCTCGTCCCGCCCGCTTCAGCTCCAGAACCAGGCCTTCTCCCCAGCACCTCCCATAAAGCCCTCCGTTCTGATTATTAAATAAAACAAGAGTAAAAACACAAAGCACCCGGAGTAAATCACCGGGCATTGAGGGCCGTAAAGCATAATGGTCGGGGGCGCTGTCTGTGGTTTTGGGGGCCGGGGGGGGGGCCTCGACGGCGTAAGCTGACCCGGCGCTGTTGGCCCGTGGATTTATCAGGGCAGTTAAAGGAGGATTTCTCCTGGATTTGCAGCCCCGGTGACATCATAAATTGGCCTGTCAGGTCCAGACACTGTGTTCCTCTGTCAAGCAGCAGGGTGCACCAGGCCCTCGCCTTTAGGCTTGGAGTGGAGCGACTGAAGCCCTCCCAAACCCTCCCCACCCCCCTCTCTCTCTTTCTCTCTCTCCCTCTCTCTTTCCCTTCCTCCCTCAGCCTCAGACCCACTTTCTGCAGTCCTTCCGTTAGCTTTTATTGTGATGTGTACTCACATAACGAGTCGCTCACACACGTACTCACAAACACACACACTCACACACACACACACACACACGCAAGATCAGTCACGATACTTGTGTGTACAGGCACACGGAAATGAACGTGAGCATACACAACCCACGTGCCTGCACAAACATGCGCACGGACACACAAACACACACGCACGCGGACACACACGTGCACGCACACACCCCAAGGATACGGCTCATTACCCACAGCTGGCCGCAGCCTCTCAGTTATACAAAAGATACAGGCGGGGGATAGCGTTGTACATTCATGTATCTGGCTTCCTCCCAAGTCTTAATTTGCTTTTAGCCGGCTGTGATTAAGCGTAATTCCTTCCCGGTGCTGCAGTGAAGTAAGCAAGCATGAAGGCATTTGCCGACTAAGCCAGGTAGAGGAAATGACAATGAGGAAAGTTGCTGTACTTGCACTTACGAGTCCGGACCATTGTTTTCTGAAACCTTTCAGACTTTCTTTTGGGTGTGTGTGTGTGTGTGTGTTTGTGTGTGTTTGTGTGTGTGTGTGTGTGTGTGTGTTTGTGTGTATGTGCTTGTGTTTGCTGTGTGTCCGTTGCCGAACGAACACTGCAGAACTGTCACGCCCACTCTCTCTCTGTCCTCACAGCGAGGGCGTGCTGACAGGTGACGAGGCGTCCGTGTGCCAACTCAAGCTGCTGACCTCTGACCCAGGAAGAAGTCCCTGGCTGCTGCTGCAGGCGCTACTGCAGCGAGACTGCCACCTGCCCAGGACTCTCTTGGAATTGTCACGTAAGAGCGGATACGTTGGCCTTTTTGTTTGTGTGTACTGTATGCATGTGTGCCGCACGGTGTTTGTGTAGTGTGTGTGTGTGTGTGTGTGTGTGTGTGTATGTGCACAGCTATGTGTTTGTGTGTGTCCTAATGCCGTATGCGGTCTCCCTGACTCAGCATCCACCACTTCCGACTTTCACTAGGGAGTCCAAAGACACACCAAAGTCCAGGTCTTTCCGGGCCGAGTTCCCGCTTTGCCCCCTCCACCTCCACCGTATCCTCGCCACCCTAGCCAGACAGCTTAGTGGAGCGGCCTGGATGCCTCTGGTGGAGCGCCGTCTGTTTTCTTATGGAGTTATCGTCCTTAGCATCTTCCTGGTCACCGCCGCCGCCAGTCGCTAAATCAATAGACCCCAGTAATAAACACTCGGCGACCTGCAGCCAGCCCGAGCACACGCGCTGACCTTTAAAGAGTCTCTCCCTCCCCTGTCCTCCAAACCCAGGGAAAGTCTAACCTTTAAAGACTGTTGTGCACTCGCACATTAATTCACATTATAGCGGCCTCATTAATAACGGAGCCGGCGGCGGGGCGCGGCGCGAGGCAGGGACGCCCGGCCACGCTCCTCCTCCTTCCTCCCCGCTTCCCCGTCGTAAATCAGGGAAGCCCGCGCGCTTCCACCGAGGGCCGGCTAATTGGGCCGTGGAAGTGGACGATGGCGGGTTCGGTTGCTTCCGCCGCTGACAGCCATGGCTGCCATTTCCCTGCACTCTCGCCGGGCCTTCTGTTGCCCTCCAGCAGCCTGCGCCCGTTCAGCGGGGGGAGGAGTTTCTGCTTCACTAACTCTGTTACACCGGATCAGAACACACACACGCACGCGCGCGCGCGCACGCACGCACGCACGCGTGTGCGTCCACAGACTTACACACCACCGCTGCCTTCTGAATTATTGGTGTGTACACACCGGCTTTTTTATGATCATCACTGTGTCTGTTTCCAATTACAGAGGGCCAGAGAGCGGGCCCCTGTGACGGGCCCCGCCAGAAGACAAACAGGTGTATGTGTTGGCCCTGCATCAAGGTTGGAGAGGCTGAGGGTGGAAGCAGGGAGGGAGGACGAGCGAGGGAGAGGGCTAGTGGGGAAATTAGAACGAGGGCGAGCGTGAGTGAGTGAATATGAAGGAGTAGGATGGAGACAGATAGGGAGAGTGATTGAGAGAGAGAGAGAGAGAGAGAGAGAGAGAGAGAGAGAGAGAGAGAGTGAGAGAGGGAAAGAGAGAGAGTGAGAGAGGGAAATGGATGTGTGTGCTGGTGTTCACTCCAAACCTCTCTGAGATGAGCCAGTGCAGTCTCTCTATCATAACTCATCTTCTCCCCTGTAATGGGATCATTATTAAAAGGCGCATAGTTAACCCGCCATGCTCTCCAGCACCCCAAGTGGAAATTAATACAAGTCCCCCTGTTTCCCCCCCCGGCCGTGGCCACGGTGATATCCCGCACGCCCCCCTCCTTAAGGACCAATTACCCGGCGGACAGAGTACGAGGCACCAGCATTATCCACATAATGCTGTGTAATAGACTGATAGTAGGTCAAAGGATGTTTGACCATTTGTGAGTGCGTGTGTGTGTGTGTGTGTGTGTGTGTGTGTGTGTGTGTGTGTGTGTGTGTGTGTGTGTGTGTGTGTCCGCGCGCACGGGGAGCGAACGGGTGGGTGTGCGCGTTGAGAAAACGAGAGGCGGCCAGAGAGGGAAATCAATTCCGAGCAGGCGTTGAGTGGCGACGGCCCTTCCTGTGTACCATTAAGCCGGCTGATATTAGGGCCCCCACGTCCTCCCGTACAGCAGCTAATTTGGCCCTGTCATTTTGAAACAGTCCAACATTTGTCAAAGCAGAACGTTGGGCACCCCCCCGCTTTCCATCCCAGCTGGCCCCATCCCTCCCTCCCTCCCCCCTCCCTCCCTCCCTCCTCCCTCCCTCGTTGAGGGCAGCGTGGCGTTTGCTCTCCCTATTCAAATACCTGTCATCTCCTCCCCGTAGGACTGACGGCAGCTGGAGGGGCGCCGCCACCGGAGCACCCTGCCCGTCCTCCTCAACCCTCGTCTTGGTGCTCGTCAACATGACACACACACACACACGCACGCACGCACACACACACGCACACGCACGCACACACGTGCACGTGTGCCAACAGATATATGTTCTTACACACAGACTCAAACACACAGCAACCCCCTCCCCCCCCCAAGGACATCCTGTGAAAAGCTGTCCCTCTCCCCTTCCTGGCTCCGTGCGGTGCAGATGCCCGCCCTGCACCGGGGCCTCGGGAGTTGTTTTTCTACCGTCTACCGCAGATGTGTGCCCTTCGTTCTTTTCACATCAGCCTTTTGTTACCTTTTCTTTTGTGCGTGTGTGTGTGTGTGTGTGTGTGTGTGTGTGTGTGTGTGTGTGTGTGTGTGTGTGTGTGTGTGTGTGTGTGTGTGTGTGTGTGTGTGTGTGTGTGTGTGTGTGTGTGTGTACGCTCACAATTTTGACACTTGGTTTATTTTTTTCTTTGCTTTGTTTGGACAAGTGCTGCTGTGTTCGTGGGCCACGTTACAATTCAGTTTCTCGTGAAGATACGTCTGCTGTGGGTCTGTTCAGTTTTGTCTCGGTAATGTTTTTGTGGATCGAGGTTTTATTCGGGGACGTGAGATTCTGTGCTCGTGTCCGAGGCATACAGTAGCCTCAAAGAACCATGCTCTCTTCAGATTACCTAATAGGACAGTATAGAGGCAAAACCTCCTCTGAAACCTTTAACCTACACCACTATATGCCCTGACGTACTCTGTGCTCTGCTGTGTAAATTGCGGTGTGCAAAAATAATGGCGAACAGCCGTGTGACCCCGTATTTTCCATCGCTCAGACTTCTGTGTGGGGGTGGACCAAGAGCCGGCCGTGTCCCCAGAGAACCAGAGGGCTGGGGACGAGTTCATCGAAGCTCTGTTCCATGTCCTGGTGTCCCTCAACCACGTCCCCAAAGCCCTGTCCCACGCGCTGGCCCCCTACCTGGACGGTCAGCATGTCTGGGAGCACTTCTACCACCTGGCAGGTAGGTGCCTGATGCCGAGCGCTATGCGCTATGAGTAGCCTGCTGTGGGACATAGCTCAGAATGTGTTTGGACTGTATGCCCCAGAATGTCACACTGTACAGAGTCATTCTACACACGCCCTCCAATTTATGTGAAGTTACCCAAAAGCGCTTCAAAAGTAACTAAATGGTTTCCCAAGCAGAACGCGCAGTTCCAGTTCGTACAGCATCGTGTCGCTGCCTGGTTTCAACATGCATACACCGAAACTCCAATTATTCCCTGTCCCATCCTGTCTTTCTCCCATCCTGTCTTTCTATGGGAAAGCATTTGATTCAGGGTTTTAGCCAGAACTCCTGTAGAGTCGAAAGCTTTTTTTGGTGTCCATTTTCCTATCGTGACTGCTGGGTAATTATTCCAATGTAAATCAGGGTCATTGGAGAGGAGTGGTTATTAATGGGAGGGAGCGAGAGAGAGAGAGAGAGAGAGAGAGATGGGGGAGGGGTCTAACGACTGAGGTGGAATCCGTCCTCTGCTCTCTTCTGAACTCTTGGTGTGGTTAGGGTTCATTGCTGTCTGTGAGGCTTCACAAATATTTTGTGTTATCATTTGGAACACAGCAAATGATTTGTCTAACCAAGGCACACAGCAGCTCTTCAAATCTGTACAATTCTTTTTTTTGTTTTATTCAGGATTTAAAATTAAAAACACAAACGCTTTATGAATATAGTTTTGTTACAGTAAAGTAAGTTAACAAATAGAACTGATCGGGCTTGTTATTGAGTTTGAATTTGAAAATGTTGCGGATAATTCCGTGAGTAAAACCGATCATTCATGACCCGGCGGGCGTGCCCTGAGAATCAATACCTTGGTCAATACCGAAGTAAACGGCTGGCTTTGGAGCGCCGAGTGACTTTGAGAAATAGGTCCGGGGCTCACCTTGTCCCCACGTCTGGCTTCATCTAACTGAAGAAAAAAAACACACAACAGCCCCAAGATCGTTTTCTCCTTTTCTTTGACTCACTCCCATCCGGGGGGGGGGGGGGTCTGAGGTCGTCGATGTGTTAGGGGTGTCTCCAGGGACTTTGAGACACTTTACCGGGCCAGGCACACTCCTAAATCAGCCCCGTGTAGCCCTCGGCTTTTACTGCCTGTGCTGTAGGAACTTTATGGGTGCCCGTATCTTGCGGTTGCTGCTCTGGTCCCAGTGTGAACAGGATATGAAAGGGTAGCGCGATGAAAGCACCACACCTGGCGGGGGGGGGGGGCA
>JAPMUY010005249.1:12500-17500 GCA_026901105.3 Galaxias olidus | reverse complement strand
TCTTTTCATGTATTTTTCTTTCTTAGAAAGCCATTTGCTTCTGTTTTCAGGGCTTGTTGATGTCCAAACTGACCAAGACAGAGGGGGGCCCTCCTCGTGTGGTGAACTTTGACCTCGGAGCTGAAGGTCGCGGGGCTGCGCCCCGCTTCAACCCCCTCATTCAGTTTGAGCACGTCGGCATGAAGAAGTTGGATCAGGTGGGTCAGCGTATTTTATTTGGGTATTACCATTTGTAGTGTCCGTTTCTAATGCCCTAAGATAAGCTGCTTGATGCCAAGCAGGAGGGGAAAGGCTGCCCTTGACTGCGACATATTGAAGCGGGCATTGAAGAACTTTCAGAATTTTTAGTGTTACATCTTTCGGGGGATTTTTAGGAAGGTGAAGGACGGTGAAGATCATCGTTGTTTTTTTTTCTCCGAGAAACCTTTTTTTTTGGGGAAAGAACTTTTGTGCCTCTTTGTGCCTGCATATATGTGTGTGTGTGTGTGTGTGTGTGTGTGTGTGTGTGTGTGTGTGTGAGTGTGTGTGTGTGTGTGTGTGTGTGGGTGCGTGTGCCTTTGTGTAGAGCGCGCGGTTAACTTTATCTCAAGGCCAGCAGCGTCAAGTCGGGGGGTGAGCTGTGTTTGCGTCTCCAGCGAGCGGGGCTACAGTGGCAGCCTCTGAAGCAGTCAGCTCTGTCTGCCGCGGCTCCCCTTCCCCTATCCTCCGTGGGGCCCTTGCTCCCCAAGCAGGCGTTAGGCTGCCTGCAAGAAAGGAACATGAAAAGGTGAGAAAGGGAGACAGAAGTTTCTGGAGGAACGTTGAAAGGGAGTGCACACTCAAAGTACACTTCTCCCAGACTTTGAACCCAAACAACCCCCGCCCACCCCTCCTTGTACCCCCAAACTTCCTCCCCCGAGCGTCATAGAAAGTTAATTGTCAGATATTTTATTTTTTCCCGTCTTTTAAGACGATTTTCTAGCTACAGGTAGTTCTGCTTCAACGTGCATTTCAACTTCTCTCTCCCCTCTCCCTCCCCTGTCGCGGGGCGCTCCAGTCTTATCATACAAAACAGTCAACAAAGGCAGAGGCCGTTTCATTTTTGGTGTTCTTCTGCGTTTTTCGGCTCGTGTGAACACAGTTTTGATCCCTGGTAAAATAGCTGCGTCTCAGCCATTGTTCTGGGGGAGGAGACAGACGTCTAATCCTCCGTCGTGAGCTGTTTTTCTGCTTATCACAGCTGCATAGCTTTGCATAGAAACACCCTATTAAGAGAATGATTAAAATGCCTGCTCGGCTTTGGGTGCCCGTGTTGTTTGTCAAATCAAACGGAGGTAGGGGGGGAAAGAGCCGATCCATCAATCACCTCTGAGGGAAGGGGTGGAGTGTGTGTGTGTGTGTGTGTGTGTGTGTGGGGGGGGGGGGTTACGTGAGTTGTTGGCTCCTACTTTTGTCAATAAAACTCCGCCCGGAGTTAAGAGACACTTTGGCAATCAAAGCGATCTGATTTTAATTTGATCTCCCCAACAAACACTAAGAGAGAGAGAGAGTGTGAGTGAGAGAGTGAGAGAGAGAGAGAGAGAGAGAGAGAGAGAGAGAGAGAGAGGTAGAAAGCAAACGAGTACAACGAAGAAGGGGGGTGGGGGGGGATTGGGCAGTGTGCCATGGTGAAATAAAAAAAAGGGGGAGTAACAACACCCTGCCCAAAAAAAAGATTTATCTCCCTGTAAGCGACGGCTACAGAGTCCCAAATGGATTGATAAATTAATTGCTGTCTTATTGGAATAAAAGCCTTCCTTGTGCGGACATGATTAATAGGGGGGTGTCTGTGGCCCGCGCGTGGGACCCCCTCCCCCTCAGTTAGCCCGCCCCAGCCAGAGGAGTGGTCTACTGGTGGTATGATCCCTGATTAATGACTAACAGTAAACTGTGATCATACATCAACAGGTGGCTCTGGCGGACTGGGCCTGGGACTGGACAACACTGCTGCCAGCCTATCAGGGCATGAACCGCCTGACGTTCACGACACTACTGGCCAACCGGTAAACACTTTCTCTGTGTGTGTGTGTGTGCGTGTGTGTGTGTGTGTCTTTTCTGTGTCTTTGCTCTGCTTTTTCGTCTGCCTCCACACAGGAGTGCCTGTAATTGTGCTAAACCACATGTGCAGTTTGGAGCTCTGTGAAAGGCTACTCTCCTCGAATGTGGCTTGTGGCCAAACGTTGCTGTAAAAGCCGCCATCATCCGGCAGCACATGCTGCTCCACTCTCTCTTTCCTCAAATAACTTCATTTAAGGCGAAAGGGAGAAAGAAACAAAGGACAAGATGGCAGACGGCAGGTTTCACGTAGAAGTGGCTTAACCAGGCAGCTAAGTATCACTACGGGCTGGAGCCCTCCAGGCACACCTGAGAGCTCTCATCAAAGCACCCCTGTCCTTGCTCCAGAGTGTGTGGGCGTGCTCTTGCGTGTGGCGTGGGTCATGGGTAGTTACCCGGTACGTTGAGGCGGGAGCACGGGGGGGCCGTGTCGTAGGTCTTGAACGTACGCCGTCCCAGTCATCAGCCGCGTGGCCTGGAAGCTCTTACCCACCGAAAGGGGGGGGGGGGGGGGGGGGGGCAGGCAGTCAGCTAGCCCTGTCACCTGATGGAGGCACTGCTAGAGTCTAGATACCCCCCCCCCCCCCACTCACACACACACACCACCACACCGCCCCCCTCCAACTCTCCTACTCCCTCAGCCCTCTCCTCTCCTCCGTCGCCTCCCCTGTCCTGCTCTGCAGCGGGGGGCATACATATTCATGCGGGTAGGTGACACATATTAGATGGCTATACCTCAGACTGCTCCCCGCGCTCCATTCCCAGCTGTCACCCTCGGAGCTATCAGGGAGCCAGGGTGTGTGCGTGTGTGTGTGTGTGTGTGTGTGTGTGTGTGTGTGCGTGCGTGCGTGCGTGCGTGTGTGTGTGTGCGCGCGTGCGCGCGCGCTGGCATGTGTGTTTGTGGGGTTGCATGTGTGTGTGGTTGCGTGTGTGTGTGCGCGCCCATGGTGGTGGGTGGGGGGTTTGGGGGGGGGGGGGGGGTCGCCTCTGCTCCCTGTCTCCCGGCTGCAGCCGATCCATTCCAAATCGCCCTCGTCGCCGCGCGCGCATTTTTATCGGGACAAAGGGGCGCTGTGGTGGCGTCGCGCCAAGGACGGCCCGGTCCTAATAAGCCCGGGTTTGCACAGCCCTATCCGGGCCTATGACCCACCACAACCCTCCCCTCCCCTGCCTGTACGAGCACGGAGCCCCCTGGCCTCGTGGCATGTGTTCCAGACAGACCCTGTCCGTCGGCGGCCGGGCCAAATGACTGGTGGATTAGTCATGAATGGAGGCTGAAGAAACTCCACTGTGAGGGGGGGGGAGAGGAGGGGAGGAGGAGGGGGGTGGGGGGGGGGGGGGTGGAGAGGAGGGTCGGGACGACGGGAAGGGAAAGTGAGCGAGGAGGGAGGGAGAGGGTAAATTTTATATAATTCCACCCCCTAATCTCGGAGCAGAAAACGTTCCCGATCCTCATTAGCGGCCTCTGTGTCGGAAGCGAGGCGGAGGCTCTTTCTTTTCCTCCGCGGAGGATTAGGAGAGGCGGAGGCGAGAGCGGCGGGGGAAGTTGGCCGGACGTCTCGGAGCTGTCAGAAGTTGCCTTCGTCGTCGTCTTTGCTTCGTCTTCGGCTCCAGAGGGGCTTCTGTCCGCGGGGAGACTCGGCGTGACACGCTCAGGGTGCGGCTGAGATGGTGGAGGGGCGCCATCGTGGTGCACGGGGAGGGGACGTCGAGGGCCGTGATGGAGGGACAGTACCAGGACAGAGAGGGGGAACTACACAGGCTGGGAATGGAGGCGGTAACCACGCTGAGGTGGCTTCATTGAGGAGGGCAGGCCACACACACACACACACACACACACACACACACACACACACACACGCGCACGCCGCTACCTGGACGCTGATGCGTCGGCCAGGCAGCGGTGTGGGCTGAGTGACTGCACACAGGTGTGTGTCCTTCTTTGTCGCCTGTCACTTTGGCTCCCCGGGCCGACAGTCTCATCAATCATCCCCAGATTGCTCGCTCCACACTCAGACACGAGGGGACGTCTTCGCCACTGAACCACCCCCACCCTCCTCCGTCCCTCCCCAGAGCCGACCCCCCCACTCCCCCACCCCCCCCCCTGCTCCAAGCTCACTCTGCCGTTCTCGCCGTCCATTTTTTTTTGCTGTCTTCCTCTGTCCTCTGAGATGTCCGAGTTGGTTGTCTCTCAGGGTGAGCACACGCACAAATCTGCCTTTTCATTCATGTGGCCCTCCGTCTCTTATGCAGACACAAACGCGCACAAGCTCAGGGACATAGTGCATGTATAGGTTTATGCACCCGTGTTCAGCTTGACTACCTCAGGACGTCAAAGTACTTTCAAAAGCCAAGTCGAGGAACACTGCGCACGTCGATGGCCAGCACGTTCAGCGTTGTATCAGTACAAGCACTTGTCAGGTGACAGATAGCAGGCCTTTTCAGAACCAAATAGGAGCGTTAGAAGGGTCTAGCGGTTTGCCAGCCCAACTCTATGCGATCCTGCTGCTTGATTTTGTGGTTCCGTGTGAGTTTTGCCTGGACCTTTCGAAATGTCCACATAAAGACATGAGCTCACCACCCTGCGCTGATGCACTGTGGGAGGAGAGGCTCCACTCGGGAGGACGGTGGCTCCGTTTTGGATTAGTTCGACGGGACCGGAGTTAAAACGGCCGTCGTCGACTGGAGCAAAGGGACCGGTCTCCCGTGGAAAGACCCGGGCTTTTCCGTGCGCCGTCCCGACGCGTCACCGAGGTCGGAAGTCTGCCCCCGGCTTTTGTGGGACCGCCGCGACTTGGAGCGCGCCGCGACTTGGAGCGCGCCCCTCCCAGCGGTTTTCCTCTCGGGATTCTCTTGACGCTCCTACAATGCGCGCGCAGGGCGGCGGTCAAAGGGAGTGTGAGACCTTGATGGGCTTTCAGCCTGCC
>JAPMUY010005249.1:0-2500 GCA_026901105.3 Galaxias olidus | reverse complement strand
TGTCGCAAATACAACGTCTGAAGACGGCGCCACGGACTCAGTCAGGGCACGTACGGGTGGGGGAGGTGAGGCGTCCCCAGCACTCCTTGTGTGTGTGTGTGTGTGTGATGCTGTCTGTGAAGGTTTGCATCCTCGTCGGGGTGTGTGTGTGTGCGTGTGAGCGTGCCTACGTGGGGGTCAGGGTGGGTCAGTAGATTGTCCCTCAGATATTTGATATTTTATGTATAAGAGGGGGGAGTGTGAGGAGTGCCACGCCGCTGACAGAGGCATCTCGCCACCTCAGCACCGCCGACCAGACCACAGCCCCATCAACAATGGGCGCCCACGCTCTCTGGGTCTCTCTCCCTGTGCCTCTCTCTCTCTGCATCTCTCTGCTTCTCTCTCTCTCTCTCTCTCTCTCTCTCTCATTTCCTTCTATTTCTCTCTCTCTGTATCTGTCTGTCTCTGTCTGTGTATATCCACAGAGGCAGGCTGAAGGGGGGGGGGGGGGGGGCTACTCTCTGGTCCAGAGGAAGTGACAGGCAGCCCTCAGACACAGACTCTCCTGCACTGCCTCTCCGCTGTGACGGAGCACACTTAAAAAAAAACTCACACAAAGACAGAAGAAAGACAGAAAAAAAGAAAGAAAGAAAGAAAGACAGAAAAAAAGAAAGAAAGGAAGAATAGAAGCACACCAACAACACATCACACTGTTGTTATTTGGGGAGGGGGGGGTTTGGTGACTGCGAGAAACACAAAGGGGTGTGCTGGCTGGGGGGGTGAGGGGTGTGGTGGTGGTGGTGGTGGTGGGGGTAGCCAAAGCGCTTTGTTTGCAGTTGGAGAGCGCGTCTCAGATCCGCGCTCGTGTCGGGAGGCAGAGGGGAGATTCCCTTGAGTGGAGCTCCCCCAACAACACCGACTCCTCCAGGGGGAAAAGTTTACCGCCGGCCGCCTCCGTGGTCGGCCACAAACAGTCGTGCCCGTCAGCAAGAAAGGGCCCGGGGCGAAGAGGAAGCTGCCAACGGAACCACCCAGACAAGGAGGAAGACGAAGGTTAAAATGGCGAGTCGCAAAGCACTCCTCTTTGTAACCCGACGACGACACCCAAACCATACCCCCCCCCCCCGCCACGTCACACTCTTTGTTTTCATGCCTTTGCTTTGTCTGCGTTTTTCTCTCTCCCTCTCTCGCTCCCTCGCTCCTTTCCTCTCCAATGTTCCCTCCTTTCTCTTCACTCACCCGAAGTGGTTACCAGGGCAATGCGGAGGATGACGTCACATACCCCCCGCGGCCATGTGGCTTGTGACTAGCGGGGCCGGGTTCATCAGATCACTGGATTTGGGGGGGGGGTGCTCTGTGCCTCACCTCCCCAGCCACAGCGCCCCGCCTTGGGCCGCGATTCATTATTCAAAGAGCCTCCTCAATTAAATTTTGAATTCGCCCGTTCAAGTAACCTTTTAGCACGGCCCGCGTGCATGTATTATTAACGGCGATGCTTTGGCCCTGTTTAGATTTAGTGTGATGTAATGTGAGGGGGCTGGGGGGGGGGGGCTTGCTCTGGAGTTCTCTTAGGGAAACGCGTCTCGTCTTGTTTTCTTTGTGTTCTATTTTTTTCTCTGAATTTTTGTCTTTGTGTTGGCTCATGTGCATTGTGTGCGCCGAGAACGATGTTGACATTACAAATGGCGGCCGCACGAGGAGGAGGAGGAGGAGATGAATGTGTGGGACGCAGAAAGCACGAAGGTCATCGCCCGCTAGCTTTGCGAATAGAAAACCTGGACTTTGTAGTCTCAATCCAAGCGGCTACGATGATCTGCTCAATGGATCGGCACCGTCCATAGACCAACCCTATCCACGCACACACACACACACACACACACACGCCAAGCATAACAGTGCACTCTACTAGGACACTCTTTGCATGTCTCTGGGAGCGTTGCTCTGCGTCGGTTGATCTCTATGGGCTGAAAGGGAGTTTGGGGTCAGGGGCAAAACAAGGCCGACAATACCAGGAACACGGAGAAACAGACAGTGGCGACGGAGAGAGAGAAAAATCAATGAGCCTCCATTCAGAGCCACAAACACTCCACAGCTAACCTCAGCTGATCCCCGGCGAGGGTGCCTTTGTGCGCGCGGGCGACACACACACACACACACACACACACACACGCCCGCCATAGACAGAGCAACATACGCGCAACACACACACACACACACACACACACACACACACACACACACACACACACACACACACACAAGCATGGAGACCTGGGTAGAACCTTGGCGGTGTGTGCCCCTCCCCTGGACAACTGTCACCCCCCGTTCCAAACCACCACCACAGCCCTCCTCCCCTGCAGCCCTACAGATACGACCCAAAGAGGAGCCGCCGTCTTTGTCGGGCCCGGGCACAGAGCACCGGGAGATGTCACAGCAACAAGAAACAGCCCAGTGAAACCCTCCAAATGGGAGCCGGGCCCGCATGGATTCAGGCCCTGAATGGAGAGCTCCTCCTCTCCCC
>JAPMUY010005247.1:17500-38837 GCA_026901105.3 Galaxias olidus | reverse complement strand
CCTCGTCTGGATAATTGCCTGCCCCGCCCCTTATTGGTGTCACCTGTGTCCACTTACCTCCTGTTTAAATAGTCCTTGTTTTCCATGTCCTGTGCCAGTTCGTCTTTGTACCATGTGTCAAGCGTTCCCGCGATTTATGAATACTCAAGTGCTTTTTGGTTTTGACCCCTGCCTGTGCCATCGTCTCTGTTTTTGCCTTCTCCTTATCGGATTGTCTGCCTGGTTTTCTGACTGCCTTCCTGTGTACCGAACCTCGCTTGCCAATAAAACGATCTTTGATACACCAATATCCCGTTTAAGGAGTCCTGCATTTGGGTCCAGCCTTCCAGTGGTGCCACCAGGCATAACAATCATTGGTTTTAACTGGCCTTTTGCCATCGAAGGAGAATAGACTCTAAAGAGAGAACACAATTGACTAACATTCTGGAGTGAGCTTTTGTCAAGGATGAAGCCAGACAGGAGTTTGATGTTGATGATGACCATGTTGGTCTCTTCTCGTCTGCCATTGTACCTGAAACACAACGAAGAAAAAAAAACATGAATAAGGACACCTCTCTCTCTCTCTCTCTCTCTCTCTCTCTCTCTCTCTCTCTCTCTCTCTCTCTCTCTCTCTCTCTCTCTCTCTCTCTCTCTCTCTCTCTCTCTCTCTCTCTCTCTCTCTCTCTCTCTCTCTCTCTCTCTCTCTCTCTCTCTCTCTCTCTCTCTCTCTCTCTCAACTAGTTGAGCATGGTCCAGCGCTTTGAGATTGTTATCACAATGTAAAGCGCATTACAAATCAAATGTACTGTTATTTTTTATTATTATTATTATTACAATGATACTACACAGTTTCCTTCTCTACTGCAGTGTCAAACCATTCGATAGAAGACCGGTACCTGACACTTATGGACACCATGAGTTGAGGCTTGGGAAGGGCACAATCACCCAATGTCAGAACGGAGATGTTGAAGGCAGAATAGTCTGGGGGAGGAGGGATGTTGTAACGCATGGAGATCTGAGAGAAGAGACCATTTAAAATAAAATAAAAAGATCAAGCAAACAATTTACATGTAGTTTTTTACTGTAGAAAGGAGAATCAAAGTTAGTCTACAAAAAAACGGGAGAGATTATTAGACTTTGCTGCATCTTTGTCATAAAACTTTTGTTTTGGACAGAATTAAATAAGTATTTAAAAAGGAGATGCAAACTATTAGAGAAAAAGTGGCTACTAAAACAACAACAACAACGTGTCTCGACGTTAAAGAGGAGTTGGCTAAGTGGACCAAACAAAACTATGGATGACCAGATGAATAAAGTAATACTTTAAGAATCTTCTTTTTTTTTTCGTCAAAAACTAAATGTTAGTGGACAATTTCAACAATAGCACACTGCTTGAACTGTAGTGCTGTAGAACTGTATTACAGTATATTGGTAGTATTTGTTTGTGTAATGTGTGATTGTGTGTTTGCTCATGACCTCATGCTTATTTTAAAAAGTCAAACCGCCTCTTTTTGTCTACTGACCTGTACAAACACATTATAAAAAAGCAAACACTAGCATACAAAGTCAAGGCATGGTGACTGACCTGTACAAAAACACAGCTCTGTCCCACAGCCTTGACCTTGTACTCTCCTGGTACATCACTGAGAGGGTCTTCCTGGTAAAGCAGTCTGTTGCTCTGGTCCACTGTGTACTGCTTATTCATCCCACCTGCTGAGGTTACAATCACTGTAGTGGCGCCCTCCGGGCTGAATGTGGCAGCACCATACTTGGCCAGTGCTTGAAGGGCTACTACTGTGTCCTGGTGGCAAAGGTCAAGCCAGGTGTCAGAGGTGCAGATAATTTTATTTAAAAACTGCTGAGGAACCTCAGACTTAAACAAATAGTTATAATTTTTGCTAACCATTTGTCTGGAAACTTATGGGGGATAGCTTAGCGCAAATTACTACTTAATCAAGAACTATCAAGATAAGCTCTCCCCATGAGCTTCCAGTCAAACAGTTAGCACTGCAGGTAAACGGGTAAACGTTATTACTCAAAAACCACTCCTGGTGACACGTAAATTAGACAAAACCTCCAAAACTAGTGAACTATTCCTTTAATACCTGTGTGGAGGCAAAGCCACCATAGGAGTTTTGTTGTTGGACCAGCCAACGGACGATGGAGGCAGAGTATTCCAGTCCATAGCCTGGCAGGGTGGGCCCGGAGAGCAGAGCCAGCAGCACGTAGGAAGTCATCTCCACCTCCAGGGCTTCCAGCCTGTCAGAAGAGAAGCCAGCCCTCACCCAGTGGCGTGCTCCTCCTATGGACAATATTATGATGTACAATTCAGATAAGAGGACCAGATATTTCCATATCAGGCAGCTAAAAGGGTGTTTAGCAATTCCTTTTCTGTAGAAGTTTCACACTGTATACACTCTTAGGTGCTACTTGGCACGCTTTAGACCAGTATCTGCCCAGTTCACTATGAGGAGAGACCTGTCTAGTTTACATGCAAAATACGTTTCGCATGCGTCTCATTTCACTACGGTGGCGCATCGATGCCACTCCTTTCTTTTTGTGAATTATATCTTATTATAACAAATTTAGATCCTGTTTATTAAACATCCTGTCTATTTATAACATTACGTTATAACGAAATAACTTGTTCATACCTGGATGCTGGATATTGCATCCACACATGGTGCCCATTCAATGAACAAACTTTGAACGGAATACTTTTTATCCTTAGGTGGTGTTCTGACTGAAACCTAGACCTGCCAATAAATAACCTGTTGTACATTTATCGCCAGTAACATTTCCCGTTATTGCACTGAGAGCCATCCAGTAAAACATAACTTCATTATTTCATCTCTCTCCCACAAAATGTACCACTTCCTACCCTGAGTGGTGGCCTTCGTGTCCAGGTATGTGAGGAGCTCGGTGCGGGTCTCCTGGTCCCCAGCTAGGGTGAAGGTGTAGAGGAACAGGGCTCTGGTGTAAGTGTTGTCCAGCTGGCCAGACAATGCAGTCTTCAGGCAGCTCAAGCTTTTCTGCACCATGGGGTCCTGAATCACCAACAGGGGGCGACAGAGTTTAGGGGCGTTTGTTTTGGTCACCATTCAATTCATCGGTTCAGACAGCCATGTATTTATGGCTGTAATAATGTTCTTTTAACTTTCTTCAGTGGATTTTAGTGAGTCTGCTCTCTGGTTCTAACAAAAAGGGGTCAAACATCTTAGTAATAGTAAGTATCTTAGGAATCTAAAAAAATCTTGTTTCATTTTTATAAATGTTTTCTATTTTCTATTTTATAAAATAGATTTAAGATCTAAAATTGTTTCTCTTCTTTAAATAAAGTTGTCTGTATGAAGAGGAAGAGTCGTAACTGAGGAACGTGGTGTAAAGTCCTCACAGTAATGGCGTTGGCGTCCAGCTCCAGCAGGGCAGCAGTGATGTACGCTGTCAGGGTTACGGTGTCACTCACTCCTCCCTAGAAGCACAATTGCAAAAACAATCAGGCCAATCTACCCGTTAACCTAGCTTAACCCACGGACAAACATCCAAACTTACAATGACCCAATATCCTCTGACTCCTGTGACAGTCACTGTAAAGGGGTACCTAGTAATAATTCATAATTATAATAATAAATAAAGCACTTTACACTGTATGGGCGGGGACTCACAGCTTGATTGCCAATGTGCAGCACCCACCTGGGTGATGCCACGGCAGCCATTTTGCGCCAGACGTGTTCACCACACAACAGTGCATGACCTACTGAGAGTCCCAAGTCTAGTCTCTGAGAACTCTTCCCAGATTACGGTTACTGTCTGTCATTTCACACTTTTTTTATCCTCTGTCTTATCACTCATGAATTGCAAGCTTCCAGTCTAGTGTTGCCTGGCTCTCGTCCTCACTTTCATGCCGTTGTTTAAGAGTTGCCCCACGGAGTTAAAGCAGCCGTCCTCCCTCTGCTGTCGGAACAGCCAGGATTTGGGCTTGTTGATGTGACGAGGGTCCACATAGATGAAGGGCCGCGCCCCGCTAAATGACTTCATCACAAAGGCAGTCAACCTGAGAACACACAAACGGGATGAACCGTATTTTTGGAACCAATTCAGAATATCTTCTTAGCAGCTGACAGTCAGTTGAGTCAGCTTGTGTCACTCTCCAACCAAATCAAACTCGTTCTCTTCATACTGACCAGGTGTTTCCAGAAGGATCACTCTTTCCAAAGGCGCTATAGGAGCCGTCCTCATGCTTGTAGTTGAGCTCTCTTTGGTAGCCTGGAAAAAACACGTAGAAATAGATCCTTTAGATCAACGGGTTACACATAAGTAACCACAGTGGGCCAAGTAAATTCTTCTTCCCTTTTTTTCATCTCACTTTACTACTGTAAAAAAAATTTATAACAATAACAATAATAGAAACCCTTTGTATAGAATGTTTCGTAACCGATTCACAATGCGCTTTGAGATCAACACCAATTGACATGTAACATTGCAACACCACATGTAAAAAATAAAATGAGGTACAGAATCAAAAATAAGCCTATACAATGGCCAGACAAAATGCACTTAACGTTTTGTATATCATAATACATTGATAATTTCAAATCGAGACCTAATGAACTAACCGCTCTCCATGAAATGTTTGGCCTTGTCCTTAATCTCCTTGGTGAGCTGTCTTGTGCTCTTTAGGTAGTTAAGGATGTAGATGTTGGGAGCAAACAGCACCATGTTCTGTTCTCCACAGCCATAGGGCATGGCCAGCAGACTGTCCAGGTTCTTCATGGCACGACCCATTATATCCCCTGGAGGGAAGGATGAAGATCGAAAAGAGAGCAGGAAGAAAAGAAAGACGAAGGAGTGGGAAGAGTTTACTCGTTAAGAATAACTTAAATAATATTGAAGTAAAATTCTGTTAATTCTGAAATATGAAGAAGGACAGAAAGAAAAAAAAGGAAAGGTAAACAATCGTAGAATTACCCAGTATTGAGACGGAGGCCTTGGCGGAGCTAGCGACAAACATTTCGGGCAGCTGAAGAGAGATGTCCTTCTCGACAGAGCCCTCTGGAGACAACAGACAGGTGACATAAAGCCAGGAGACAAAAGGTATTAACACATGAAGGTGGGATAGCTGAACACAGTGACTTCTTAAAAGATAAGAACAGCGATTTTAACATAAACTGGTACAAATTGTTAATATACATATGCTGTAACACACTCGTCCACTCAGCATATAAATGTGCAGTGGGACTAAACAAAAAAAAGTAGATTACATAAATCCATGCCACAGTAACCTCTCTGATAAAACAAATACAATTGATTTCATGACAAGCCATAATTCACACATAAATAAAAAGGGAGACACATATAATCTGTATGCTTGACGGTCAGTTATATCATCATATTGTATTGTACAGTTAATCTATAAGAGATGGAGTTACAGCAAAACAAGCAAGGCTCCAGTCTAATCCATAAAGATGAAGTGTGTTTGATCTATCGTCTGTCAGGCTTTCGGACTAAATGTGGTCATCAATAATAAGACCTTGTCAATAGTATTTGGTGCCAACACTCACACACTCTTTCTCTCTCTCTCTCACACACACACACACTGACGACTCCCACTCTGAGACTTTTAGTGGTCATTTAGCAGATCTCAGGATGATGCATGTGAAGGAAATGAGGGAGTGCTTACCTGCAGGACAGAGGAGAGCATTGCTGCTGAAAGACACAGGCGTTCCTTCAGCCTGAAGTAGAACAAGAGGGTACATAAGCTGGACTACTAATACAATAAAATGGCTGACAACTTTAATGAATATTGTGGTGATTGAGATTGTTAAGTCATTTTAAAAGTGCAAATGTGCGTTCATTTTGTATCGACCAACGTCTGTGGTCAAACAAATTTTTAAAATGATCTATACAAAAGACCAATCAAACCTAAACTACCCACACACAAAACCGAATCATCTTCAGCGGATATAATACAGCATACCACAGGGAAGTGTGATGTGTTGAAAGACAAAGCAGAAACCAGGAAGTGTTTTCTGTGGAGGGACATCCACTCACCTCCACCAACAGTGGCTGTATGACCGTGTCAATACGTCCCTTCTCTGGGACGGTGGCCACCTCGTTCCCACATAGGTCCTCCGTTTTCAAGGCCTCGGCACTCACCTTCAAGCTGATCTTGCCTGGTAAACACACGTACATGCGCATACACACACACACACACACACACACACACACACACACACACACACACGTATATGAGCATGCATATCCTGACCAGCAGACTAATTAGTGCACTCTGTCAATCGACACGTCTACACGGGCTAAAGATCCCCTTCTACTTTCACTCCCTCTTCTAGCTTATCTTTCCTTTCAGCCGTCTCCCATGCATCCTATTAGTTCCTGCTATTTCTGCTCCACCCCTGCCCTTCTTATAACCTGCCAGGCTACCCCCGTCCTCCATTCTGCCTCCCCTTCTTCCCATACGCTTCCGCCCGTTGTTCAACCTTGACACTGAGGGGACACAACACCAGAGATCCTCCTTAAGGGAAGTAAGAGAGAAGGTTTCCCAGTATTTCATCAGAAACAGAGAAGCTACCTGACTAGTTACTTGAGCTGTCAAGAGCATCCTCTCTTTTTGAGAATCGTTTGATCTGACGGCCCCTCGTCTCAGAGCAGCTTGGAGGAAGAGAGGGTTAGACAGACAACTTTGTTCTATACCCACTAGCTGCTTTAGACCAAGAATGTAACTACAGTGCATTCTGTCCATATCACAATTACGTTGTTCTTGTATCATTACTGTTGTGAATTGTGGTCTAGTAGTAATTGACTCGACTACAAACTTTGTATAAAAATGTATTAAATTATATGTATATTGTTATGGGAGTTGTAAGAACTGCATGGAATTTCAGCTTTGTTCTTACGTGGATTGACATCCCATGAGAGATCTATATCACGCTGCTTTTGATTGGTTGATGTAAAAAGATCACTGTCAGAAGGGTGTGCTCCCATTGGCTAGTTGCAGTGTAAGGGCTCACCCAGTGAGGTGGGGGTGATGATCCAACTGAAGGTTCTGCTCTCCTCTCCACACAGACACAGAGTGTACTGGCAGCCCTCACATTCCCTGCTGGTGAACTCCTGAGAATCTGTAAGAGTCACCTTCACCTAGAAAGTAGAGAGGAGTAAACTGACACATTTTACAGTTTGACATTTCAACATTTCCAAATATTTAGAGGACAGACTTACGCAGCTAGATGCGTTATTTGGTCCGGGCAGGATATATATTTTCAATTCAAATTGAATATTTAAAATACATTGATTATTTCGCTGTACGTATACAGGTGAAAGCTTTATAATGCCAAGCATTTTTGATTTGATAAATCTGATCAAAAAACAGTGCATATTTCATAAATAATTTTGATATTTAGGGGATATTTAAATTTATATAAGCTGTATGTGTTTTAATTAATATTCTGTTCTGTTAACTTACATTATCTTAGAACGTTTTTGGGGCACTTAATGCCCCGGTTTTAAACATCCCTCTGGTCTGGTCTGGGTTACAGAACCTGTAGTCTTTTAGGTTGAACACTAACACTAACAATATTTTAACTGTTTTGGTAAAGGAGTGTACTCTTTTACCATTGTATTTTATTCTCTTAAATGATATTCTGACATGTCTCTTACCATGATGCAGGCGGAGAGGTAGTTGAAGACGGTGGCTTTGACAGTGAAGACCTCTCCTCGGACGACGGAGTAAGGCATGGTGAGACTAACAAAGAAGGGCTGGAAGGCAGTGAGTGCCACATCAGCGGCCAGACCCAGACCCACGTCAGGTGAAGTGCAGAAAGCCCCCGCTGCCCACGTAGTGATGGTGTCTGGGACCTCCTTCTCTACGCTCACAGAGCCCGTTTCTCTGTCGGAGCACAACAAAACAGATTCACGTTAAAGGTGTTTCAGTCAGACAAACTCTCCGTCTTTAAGCATTTATTAAGTGTGAATATACATCGGTTTTGGCATGGTTGGGTTTGCTACATATTGAAGCTCCCTGCTGTACATATCCGGGACAACATCCTGAGGCAGGGAGCACATCTACATCGATCCCCCTTTTGGACACATTAGCCTGAACATATTGGCTGACCCAAGGTGGCAGTTGGGGTGGAGGTGGGAGCATTTCCTATCACCTCCTCCAACGAGCACAGACTAACTTTGACATCATGTCATATAAATACCTCCCCCTCCCTCGTGAGCTGATATTTGATTGTGAACAGGTGCGTCAGTGATTAGTGTGTGTGAAACGCGCTGTATGACAGCTTAAGTCAGCAGCGCACAGACTTCAAGTTACCTGCCTGAACTTTAGCTGATGCTACATTGACGAAACAATTAAAGGTAGAGGTACTTTAAACAAAAATGCTTTAAAATTATTTGAACTCAAATGATCCTCTGGGCCATAGTGGCAAAACAAATATATTGAACCCTCTCTGCATTCTAGAAACTCTGTGTTCTCTTACCCAACTGGCACTAGGTCCCAGATCCAGGTCTCAGGGAAGTAGGTCCTCACTGTCTCCTTGGGCGCCTCCTCCATTGAATTTCCTAATGGCTGTGCCATATCTACTGCATCTGGCATCGAATTGTAGACCATAGGAACAGGGGCATCGAGGGCATCTTTTAGGGGAGAACGCTCTATATCAAATTCAAATGTTTTACGTTCACACTAGAGGAGCACCATATACTTTACCGTCATAAACCATCCCGTCCTCACCCTCATATGCCATGGCAATACGTCTGTTGCAATCATAGGGTTTCTTCACATCAGAGTTGGTCAGGATCTTGATACCAACATCCTAAGAGAAAAAAAAATGATATATAAATTATGTACTGTATATACAGTATATATCTCATTAATAATAATGACGTGAGGATCGCGGGTTGGGCGGGTTCGGGTAAGCTTTCTAGAAAATATTGCGGGTTCGGCCGGGCGGGTCAAGAAGTGACAAAGCAGCGTTCTGAGTAAGTTATAAATCACTTGCATAAACATTGCGTGTGCAGCGTTGGTCCACCTTCTGTTCCTCTCTGTCACTCTCTCGCTCTCTCAAACACACACACACATGCATGCGTTTTAGTGTTGAGGCTTCACCAAGAGATTTTTCCGTGAAGGTGTGAAAGATGCACCATGTGTGTGTGTGTGTGTGAGAGAGAGAGAGAGAGAGAGAGAGAGAGAGAGAGAGAGAGAGAGAGAGAGAGAGAGAGAGAGAGAGAGAGAGAGAGAGAGAGAGAGAGAGAGAGAGAGAGAGAGAGAGAGAGAGAGAGAGAGAGAGAGAGAGAGAGAGAGAGAGAGAGAGAGAGAGAGAGAGAGAGAGGGGTAAATTGTTTCTATAATAAAAAACACCCTTTGGAACAATTCGTCTGTTTATTAGCTGCGTAGGCCCTACAGCCGCTCAATCGCTCACTCTGTCGAAAATGTACGTGGTCGCAGCTATTGCAAAATTTCGCTTGTTTAGCCTAGATCTTCCCAGCGGGCAGGGGAGAAAGAGAGCACTCTTGACAGTTCCCCAGCTGTCGCGGCGCTCAGTTCTTGTGCTACTATAATGCAAAAACTTGGTGCTCTGGGGGTCAGGTCGAGTTCGGGTCGTTGATTAACGCATATTTTTGCGGGTTCGGATTGGTTCTCATAACAGGTCGGGTAGGTGCAGGTATTAAAAAACCCTGACCCGCGCATCACTAATATGTAGGCCTATATTACACACGTAACCCCCTATATATTTAATCATTCACTTCACATTTAATTTGTACTATAAAAAAAACACTATTTAATGAAACAGTAGTCGTACTTTAAAAATACTGTAAACGTCGTTTTTTTCGTCGACAGGTCCGAAGTAGTAAGAGCGTTTACTGCGAACAGGCTCAGGTTCTTCAATCAAACTTGGGTCTACTTCCTCATCCAGAATGGGAGGCAGGCAGGGATAGGGTTCGTAGTCTTCCACCTGGTAGGAGTAGCCGTCCATCTTCTGCACAGGCAGCTGGGCGTATAACTGGAGGCGACAGGAGACACAAATGTTCGACACCCATTGACAGTCGCATTTGAGCTTTTTGTTTTATATAATTTACCATCACGTTTTTTTTTCACAATCGTAAATGTTCCTAAGAACAATGTCCTGCGGGGTCTTTTTATTTTATGAAATCTAATTTGGTCTTGCAATAGTACCGTCTGACACCTAATCTAAAAAACAATAAATGCAGAGTTTTTTTAAACATACAGAGTCAACACTGAGTTCTGCTTCCTTCTTCAGCAGCAGGACACTCTGGTCGATGGCTCTGAGGGAGCACAAGGAGCCGGGGTGGGCCTGCAGTTTTAAAGAGGTCTTCTCTGCTGGAAGGGCCTGTACTGAGGAGAAGCTCAGAGACACCTGTGTGATTGAGAGGCACATAAGGTTTACACATGTTAGTGTTCATTTCAGCACATGTCACCTACTGAGTGTCAATACTACAGGACCACAATAGAAACAAGTCTAGGACATTTTTAAAAGTAGGGATCCGTTAACAAATTAACAAAATCTGAAATGAGTTTATTTGGTAGATTATATAAATCAAAAGAAAATTTTAGCCAAAACTAAAACAAACGTAAAAAATCTAATTAACAAACCCTGAAATGTTGAAATAATTAAATGTTGATTTGCGTTCAATGTGGCACGGGAGCGCTAAGCTATTCTAGAAAGCAATCTTTTGAAGCTGGCTACGGCAGGCGGCTAACAGTGGACTGCTGCTTCTCTTCGTGTGTGATTTGGCAAAACACACAGAGGTCAGAGGAGACGCAGAGCAAGAAACTGGATCCAACTCTTTGTGCTTGAGATAGAACTCCACGATAAACTCTAAAGAGACTGGCTAAACTGCCTTACCTTGTTCTTGAGGCAGAGTTCAATAGGGAAGTCCATGCTGTCAGCTACAGTCTCTCCATTGGGCATCACTGTGTAAACTACCACCTGGGCGACTGGGGCCAGGTCAGCTGTACGCTTGAGGGAAAAGGTCAACACTCCTTTGTTTTCTGTGTGCATGGTGGTGGGGTGATGGGGGGGGTGGGGGTGCACAGGGATAGAACAAAACAGAGCAATGAGAAGTGAGGACGAGTGACACGAGAGAAATAAATAAGTTGTGAACAGTCAATACATTTTATGCATTGTCGGGTACTACATGGTATTTAGTGATGTAGACAGTATTCAGTGATGTACCTGCTCCCTTCTTGACTGCAACTTTGAGCCGGCCATGCTGCTCAACACTGCCTTTAGACATCACCTTGGAGACGGGACCAATCAGAATCAGATAAACTTGTAAATAATCTAAATTCAACAAAAAGTTTAACCATAATCTAATACTATGGCTGAAATAAACAAGAAAAACAAAAAGATTGAATAAAATGAAACGATTGAATGAAGATAAATCTGATTTCTTTTTTACATGTGTGTACATTTACATTTCAACCTCATGTAATTTGATAAACTTGAATTAAACTTGGAACACATGTGCTTTCCTATATAAAATCAACCAAATTCAGGTTTATCCAATGACATGAGGTTGAATCATGTTATAGACTAGGAACGTTATTACCATGTAGAAAAAGTCTAGATTTCCCTGTCCTTTGTTGAGTTCCTCCCCTTGCACAATGTACTGAGCTCGCAGGTCGGCGTTTGTCTCACACGTCAACTTCTCGTCCGCCTGCATCATCTTAACAAAGCTCCTGCTCTTGGAGTAAAAGACGGGAGGAGCGAGGTACGCCGACCTGTAGGAGGGTCTGCGGAGGTAGCGGACGTACGGCTCCACCTCTACGTTCGGCCTGTACTGACCCTGTAAAACACGCCGATAATAGTGTTAGCATGGATTACAATGTCGTACTGCACACGCAAATGAAGAGTAAAAGCAAATGCATTATGAACCACATCAGATGTACTGAAAAGTGTGAAAAGAAAGAAAGAGAAAATGGGGAATCTTTGTTTTGCAGTAGTCCTATAAATGCCCTATACCTCTGTCTTAAAAAAAGGGGATGGCCACCTCAGTATGATTTATCTGGTTGAATAAAGGCCACATTTCACACAGTCTAACCTGCTATTGCAGGTTCCTCAATGAACGAAGTTGGTGTTTCACTTAAATAACAACTCTGTGACATGACTTAGCAATCTGTTCTATTCAAATCTTTTACAGGATACTATTGTTTTGGTTGTGATTAAAATGAAGCTAAAATGGAAACAGCTACGACATACGACATACTGTGTGACAGAAGGTGAAAAGTGTGGTCTGAGGCATCGAGCCCATTCAAATAAAAGGGGCATGTGCCCCCCTCCAATGTTTGAGACAATGTTTGAAATCCTATCTGTAGTGTTAAGTATATATACGCTGAAGCGGCAGGTAGCAGGACATCCTAGAAATAGCAGTCACTCAAAGAGCTCTATTTTACATAGATACACCAGTGAGGTGCCGGACGGACATCAGATGATTCTTTCCAAAAGAATGTAAGTCAGCTATAAATATATTTGTTTATAAGTGGTTTGCCGTTCTAGCCGTCCAGTGTCAGTGCAACCCGTCCTATTCGACCAGTTCGCTTGCTAACTCGAGAAAAATAATAAATTGGAGTCGTGAAACTGCCCCCTTAAAAAACAAACAAACATTGGTTTGGGCATGGTGCCTCTGGGTGTGGGAGTTGCAGTCATAGTATTATGTATATTTACGCTACAGCAGCAAGCAGTAGGACATCGCAAAACTAGCAGTCACTCAAAGAGCCCTCTGGGTGTGCTGATGGGAGTTGTAGTAGGCCCACCTGGACAGACACGGTCTTGTTCCACTTAGAGGTATCCAAGGAGAAGGAGGCCATTCCTCTACTGTCAGTGGTGAGGGTCAGGTTCTCAAGCACATTGTTGTCTCGTTGCACTATCACATAGACATGCTCATTGACTGCTGGGGTGGAGGCTGGCCCTGACACTTTAACCTGGAAGTAAAATACAGTGTGACTAGAGTGTAAACTATGTAACAAAACTGACATAGAAGGACTCGCATGAAAAGCACACATCAAATACAAAAACACATCACAAGCACATACATACATACATATATACATACATACATACATACATACATACATATTCAATAATGTCATTGGTGAAAGTTACCAAAAGTGCTGAATATTTCTTCTGATGCAACCTAGCATTTTATCATGTTCACTCACAATTCGTATTAGGCCATCTATTAATTCTGTCAATTGTAAATCTTTGAATATCTTATATTGACAGACATCAAAGTATAATCACCTTCCCCTCAAATGGGATTCCAGGCTTGTACGCCGCGGGACAGTTCTCAAAGGTCACTGTTCTTATGTCATTGGTGAAGCTGGTCGCGCCGTTTCCCTTCAAAATGACCCCTAGGAATAGGAACATGAGTAAGGTTCAAAGGTCAACAGGAAATCATGTTTGGAAACATGTTTGCTAGGCTGAATATATTGAAGGAAAGAGATCTGTTGATGATTATACTTTATTTTTACCTATTTGTGTCAAACAAACATACAGTAAATTAGAGAAGTTGTCTTAATGGTAGTAATTTAACATAAAAGATACACCTTTTTATTCCTGCTTATTTTAAATTTTAAATTTAGTCATTTGTTTTTTGTTATCATTTATATACATTATGCCTTTAAACAGGGCACTGTTTAAAAAGAGACCTAGTCTCAGTCGGTTACTCCGCCATAAATAAAATAATAATAATAATAATAATAATAATAATAATAATAATAATCTTTACCAGTCCCATACTCCTCCATCTCCGCCTCTACGTCGAAGGTGTCTTGGTATGACGTGTGGTTCAGAGAAAACTCAGTCACGTCCAACACTTTAGTCGCACAGCCATTCTTGTCAGTCTACAGTATAAAGGATCCGTTAGAAGTTCTATTATTTAGCATTGAACACTTTATCCACGGACATTCAACTTGACCGTACAACACCATAGTAAAGAATACATTTAAACCAAACAGTCATACATTCATTGTTTTGAGTTGCATACACCATACAAAAAAATGCATTTCAACTGAATATTAAACAGTCATACATTGTTTGAGAGTTGTTTTAGTTTCCTATAGCGCAAAGCCCAGTTGTGAGAATAGCCTGGTGTGATTGAATACAACCTACCATCAGCACATATGCTTTGCAGATGTCCGAGCGCGTGTTACTACCCGAATACCAGTACCAATTGTGGGCCTTTCTACACACTGTAGCCTTGACTGAACCAAGCACTGGTTTCCCATAAGTGTATCTATAATGAAAAGATGACAGAACAGAGGCTATTTTATTGCAAACTGCTAAAATATTTATTCAACGATATAGTATTGTTTGACTTTGGGACTTTCTTGGGTTACTTAACAATTAACATTTTAACTAACGTACTTACTTGCCACAAACCCTCAGTGCTGCTTCTGTGTCCAGGATGGTGATCACATTAGGAAGTTGGACTTTTACTTCATACTTGGGCAGAACTAATAGAAAACAATGTCAATGGAAAAATCAAAGACAAATCCTAGATAAATTCATATTTGAGTTACTTTACTGAGAGAAATGGGCATATTCATAAAACGAAGCAAGCACAAAAGCACCAAAAAGCAATTGTATGTAGTAATACATTTTCTTTCTAGCTATGTCCAGAGGCTAGAAAAAAAAGGCAGCAGTAAATAATAGAAGTATCACAAACTGACCGTATTCTTTGATGTCAAAGGTGTGGGAAATCTGCTTGCCATCCTCGGTCCATGCTGTGATGATGTAACTTCCCTGTGCTGCCTCTGGAGACATAGGATGGGAAAGATCCAGAATGCCACTGACTGGAGTCCTGTCTAACCACTGGGCGATGCGGTTAGAGTTGGGATCCTATACAGGCAATTAAAAAACAAAACAACGGTCCGCCATTTTCTTGGTCTTGTTGATTTAAGGTATGCATAATTGTTTTAAATTGTTATTTATTGTGTTGTGATTGAGCAGTTAAGATTTCAATTTAAGCACACAAATCTATGTGACCCATACCTGCAGTTCCACTGTTTTATACTAAGGGAAAAAAAGAAAAACAAAAATGTTGTCAACAACTATGCTATTAATCTACTTAATAATAATAATTCATTTTATTTAGTTTTTAGCGCCTTTCTCGAGACTCAAAGCGCTTTACACACATTGGTTGCCAATGAATTACACAGAACGAACAACGAATGGATCGACAGCTATCAAACACAACACTCAGTCTGAGTGATACCACGGTAGCCAATTTGCGCCAGACCTGCTCACCCAACATATTGCGACAGACTTGCTCACACACATAGGACACACAGACCGACTCCAGTTGAATTGGCAGTGACTGGTCAGGGCACTGATAGGAGTTTCAACTCATGTTTTTTGATGGTGGGAGGAAACCGGAGTACACGGAGGAAACCCACACAACCACGGGGAGAACATGCAAACTCCACACAGAAAGGCCCTTGGGTCAGGCAGGGTTTGAACCAAGGACCTTCTTGCTGTGAGGCACCAGTGCAAACCACTGAGCCACCGTGCTGCCCAAACAGCTTAAGCTCACGTGATTAAGTATGCCTTTAGTAAAAGAAAACATGTTCATTAAACCATTTTATAAAAAGTAAAAGGCCACTTGATTGTGTTTAAGACATCTGTCCAAATGTAACTTTCACAAAATTCCCCGGCACACCTGATGATGTCTAACTGCACACCGTTTAGGAAACGCTGCTCTAGTCTGACTGAATGTATTAGAGCAGGTGTGTGTACAAAGTAACAGCAAACAGCAAACCAAGCCAAATAAAAGAGAAAAATTAACTTAAGAGGCAGTTAGTAATAAATGCAGTTATATTTCAATGTTGGTAGTGCACTTCTTCTTAAACACCTGTTTTTATCGACACAGGCAAATAATATAAAAAAAACTAAAAGCAAGCATATCCCTAAATAGACGCTTAGATTCGCATTCCAAGTCTTAAACAAAACTATTTCCACAGTCTTTACAAAGCAGCAGGCTTTGACCACCAACTGGGTCAGATGTGAACAACTCAAACAACATTGTCCCCATGATGAACTCAGGACTACATGCTTCTATGAAGCATCCACTTTCAGTGTAACACACATGAATGCCACGTTTCTAAATTCAGTTTCAGTTTGCAAATTATTTTATTTGATTGAATTGTTTTGCACGCGAAGGTGCAATATAAATAAAAATGTATTATTCTTCTTCTTCTTAAAAATTATAATAATAATAATAATATTATTATTATTATTATTATTATTAACATAACCATTACCTCTTTAGAGCTTAGTACCTTCCAAAACCAAAAGCCATCTATTCTCAGAAACAAAATAGTCCATAGTTCTTTACATTCAGCTACTTATTGAAAGGCTCATTTGTAAAAAAAAAAATATATATATTTTTGGGGAGTTATGTATAATGTTGTCCAATAACCAGCCATGTTAAAAAACAGTTCAGTAAAATATACTATATCATAAACACAACTCACCTTCAGTTGTTTGGGCAAGAAACTGGAATACATTGAGACAATTCTGAATTGGACTGTAAAATAAATTCAAATTACAATGAAGATTTATATGTCAGTTGAATGAAATGCAAACAATATTTTTTTTAAATACATTGTTCTATAAGTCCTACACTAACTCAAAGGCTGCACAGAATATTTTGAATATGTTTGATTGTATCAGATAAGAAGGCATGGAAACCAGTGTGTGTGTGTGTGTGTGTGTGTGTGTGTGTATGTGCATGCGTGTGTGTGTTTTCAAGTAGTTGAGGCTGGCCTGGAGAAAGACCACCTTTAAGCTATAGCACAAAAACTACTACATTTTGGTTTCAACCATTATTGAAAGCTTACCGTTTATAAAATATGGAATCACAAAATCATAGATTCAATACTATACCCGTCTGTCCTGGTTTGTAGATGGGCTTATCTGTCTGGATGATGTTGATGAAAGTAGCTTGACTAATAAGGATCTTGCTTTTCTTGGTCAAAGCATCCTTCTCTCCTTGGACAGCAACATGGAGGGTTGCAACAGTTTCAGAGCTGACAGTAGGGACCTGAAATATACAATCTCGGTTACAGACAGACATCCACACGTTTGTATTGTTTTGTATTGTATTGTATTAACAAATAGATGGCTCCAGAGATGCACCAACGGTCATGGTGTGGACCACATTTGTATTTAAATTGATCCCAACACAATAGTCCAATTAACTTGCATTTGTCCCCCAGCTATATAATTACATGAAATTCTATAATGTTGTCTACAAATCCATATAGCATAAAGTACCGCTCACTTTTATAAGGCGTTCTGATTTCACTGAGTCAGTACACTATTAATGCTCCAAAATCAATGGTCAATCTATTTTTGTGTTGTGCAACAGTTGAAAAACTCTAAACATGGACTGGAAAACCATAAAAAAAACATTAAACGTTTTAATTCAATGTCACCTATTTACACCCACTTGCTGCTGCTTTGTGAATCCCTTCCCTTGCTTTGTATTGAGCTACTCCAACAACTCAGGGGCTCAGAGAGAGAGATAGAGATAGAGAGAGAGAGAGAGAGAGAGAGAGAGAGAGAGAGAGAGAGCTCCTCCCCACCAAAACCTACTTTCTGGCTACATATGTTTTCACTTGGCTAATGGAGTTGCTGTTACATAACCCACACTCACCACATCATTTTGAATCCAGAGGGAGAAGGTTACCAGAGGGGATGTAGGGTTCTGGGGGTGGGGGGGGGGGTTTATCTAGGGAATGCAGGTAGCTATCTGGCCACACGTATAAAGACCCTTTTGTTTGGAGGCAGCTAGGGATTTGACTTGGGGGTGGGGGAAGTATCGGAACTTTGATAAATGAGCAAGTAAAAAAGTGCTATCTGCAAATCAACTGAGCAGTTTTTTTTTCAGACTTTGAACCTCCATACACAGCGAGAATCCAATGTTACGTAACACCTAACAGCAGCGAGAGAGCGATCTAAAAGTGTCATTAACTATTAGAGCTGACTCAATCAACCGTGGGCCTCGGCTTGTTAAGGGAAATAGTGACGTCAAAATGTGAGCGTGTGTGTGTGTGTGTGTGTGTCTGTGTGTGAATGTGAGTGTATATGTCTCCACAGAATGTAGGTTCGGGATCAGAGGATAATTCTGTTGTACCTTTCCCAATCACCCCGATCAGGAGTTTTCTCACTCTCTGGGCACTGTAGGACTATGTGTGTGTTTGTGTGCACGTGTGTGTGTGTGTGTGTGTGTGTGTGTGTGTGTGTGTGTGTGTCTCAAACCTCAAACAAAACACATCTGTAGAAGTCCAGTGAGACAGCCTCTGTCAGTATGGTGATGTTGGCCTTCCCCGTGTCCAATGTCACAGTGACAGAAACGGCCTCGGTGGGGTCCTGGATCTGGGCGCACAGCGTCTCGGAGTTCCCCCCTACCATCTGGGAACTGGCTGTCACCATGTAGATGCTGCCGGAAGACAAGAGAGAACAGTTGGGGCTCAGGTAGGGTTGGAGCTAAGAGTTTGGATGTGTTGTCTAAAAAACAGAGGCCAACTAGGGAGAAATAGACACATTTAATGAAATGTGTTTGGTCCGTAAGTGATGCCGGAAAACACACACCAGCACTGGTATTACTGAGACCATGGGACAATACAATTAAAGAATGCAAGGAACATTTATTCAGCAAGATAAAAAATAAATAAATAAAATAAAGATATATAGAGATAAAGATAGATAGATTAGATTAAACACAATCAAGTTGGAGATGTTGTGCGATGAGGGAAAAGAGAGCAATCAGAGGATTTCAGTGATGGGGGGGGGGGGGGGGGGGGGGGGGGGTAAATGTACTTTCCAGAAATTGCATAATAACGGATAAATCTCTGCGGCCCACCGCACATTCTCTTAAAACCACTTTATTATTTGCAAGTGTATTGGTTTACCGATTAAAAACGTACAAAACTAATATAAAAGACTTGTTTGTTGTAGGCCTACTTAAAAGTTGGCGGTACACCTGGATTGCAAAAGCAGTGTGCGCGTGCGCGCTGATAGACAACGAGAAGGCACGCACTCAGATTAACAACAAAATCGAAAGTTAAAAAATACTTATAAGTTAAAATGCATAAAAAAATTGCTTTCAAAGTTTATCTCGTTACCTACTTACGTGTCATTGAGGTGGCGTGATGTCGCAGTTTGCAGAAGTGCTGCAAACAGCAACGTAATCACAAACGCCATGGCTGCAGAACACTGTGCCGAATCTGTGGGCAACACAACAGATCCTATTGCGCACTATATCCTTCACAAAAAAGTCACAAGGTTCCTGTAGGCAAAAAATAAAAATGTTCCAATCGGTTCGGTTTCTATTGGAGAACACCCTCCTCCTCCTCCTTTTCCATATAACCTTTGCTGCCTCCTCCTCCTTCCCACGCAGAGAGAGGAGTTTTATTTCCCAAAATTGAGTCACTCTCGCCCTGCCCCTAACTGACCAGGGGATGGACAAGAGATGGACCACGTCCGCAGGCTATAATTTGTCCATAGAGCCAGGCACCAATAGTGAGGTGGTGAGTCGAATGTACTATATTATCCGTCAACTGACAATTAGACCACCAGGCCAGAAGACGGTCTTTTAGAACAACATACCGAATAGATAAACAGATTGCGTTCTCTCAACAATGTCAGACGGAAAAGTAAAAAGGTTACTCTGAATGTCACAGACACACATATCCTGTAGTAATAATAATGACAATCAAAACAATAATATATACTTGTAGAAATGGCACTGTCCTAACAATATTACAACATGCTTTAATAACAAGAAACACTAAAACTAGCACCTTAAAAACGAATTAATTACTGAAAAACTAAATGAAATAAATAAAATACAAAATAAAGTTTGTACATCAACATAAAGAAATACAGACGTTTAAGGTTAGAATACACCTAACCCAGAGAACAGGCCACACAGAGAAAATTCCAAATAAGATGAGGAAATATCCTCTAATGAGATATTTGGAGATTCAACAGCTAACACAATAAAATTACACTGGGTTTACATGTTGGGATGATACACATCTGTGATCTAAACAATACACATGATCTTGTCTTACAACGAACATTTTGTCATCTTGATGTGAGAAGGCATGTTCCACATCACATCAACGAAATAAGAGACAATGGAGTTCAGAGCTCATAGCACAGTTAAAAAAATTCGCTCTTCAATCAGAAGGCAAGGAATGGCAACCTCTGATAAAAGCATAGATGACAAAATATCCTGTTTCCTGTTTAAAATTCCAGATATGGAATCTCTATGATGACAAACAATTAAAGGCATTTTGAGGATAAATATTTTTTAGCTAAATATTTTTGATATTCTTGGTCTTTAAGTCAAAATATTTAAAGATATTGGTTGCTGGTTCTCTAAGATTCATATTTTCCTAAATATATTTAGATATAATACATTGTGCACAAAAACACATGCAATATACCAATTCCACGTGTTCCCTCTCTCTTTGTTTTCTGCCTGGTTTCTCATGTATCTATTTCTCTATGCAAGATACACACACATACCCACTAACAAACAGACACATACACACACACTCACACACACACACACACACACACACACGCACGCACGCACGCACGCACGCACACGCACGCACACACACACGCACGCACACACAACACACACACACACACACACACACACACACACACACACACACACACACACACACACACACACACACACACACACACACACACACACACACACACACACACACACACACACACACACACACACACACACACACACACACACACACACATTTAAAACAGAAATAAAGTGTGCAAGACTTTGGCAAATGTACGGTGAATCCACTCACACAATAGATGTCATTGCTTCCCTTCTTGTCACCCTTTGATGTCTAACCTCTGTTTGATGTCTGCTACATGAGATGAAAAGGATCAAATGAAACTGAAAATGTTCTGTGGTTTAAGCATACATGTGAATCTTGGTAGTTGAATAGCTTCACATGAGACACCACATAGCTTATTTATGAATTTATCAATTTATTATATCACATTTTAATTTGTAATATAAGCTATAGATGTGTATGCTAATTCCTATAATTTCCCTCAGTCTCTTGTAGTGGTAACGTTGGAGAGCATAGACGTCCACATGGAGGATGACTTAAAAACAAAAAAACAATGTTGACCCATTTCAATATGACAGACATGCGATTGGCTTTTTGATCCTGCAGAGGGCAGCAAACTCAATCACAGTACGATGCCAGGACCCTCTACCATAACTTGTTGTTCATCATTGCCTTACATTTTGCAATCCT
>JAPMUY010005247.1:0-15000 GCA_026901105.3 Galaxias olidus | reverse complement strand
CTTACTTTTTTTTTTCTCCAATTTACGCTATGCTTCAGCATACATTTAAAACAAATACTAAACTAAACAATATAAAATAAATATTATTATTTCCGTTTTTGCACACTAATAGAAAATGAATATTTATATACATATATATACATATTGTGTGGGTGTGAATACGTTTGTGTGGGTGCGTGTGGGTGTGCACATGTGTGAGTGATTCTGTGTTTAAATACGTTTGTGTAAATACGTGTGTGTGTGTGTGTGTGTGTGTGTGTGTGTGTGTGTGGGTGGGTGGGTGTGTGGGTGTGTGGGTGTGTGTAAGTGTCTGTGTGTGTTTTGCTACTGATCAATCTATTATTAAGCTGGAGAGGCACAAGAGGGAGTCAAACTCCCCTCCCACATTATTGATCTTAAACCCTAACCTAACCCTAACACTCCTACACTGTTCATCTCTGACTAAAGGTCACTGATGGAGTGTGATCTAAATGTCCCACACAGACACCCAGAAGAAAAATAGGTGAACTGTTACGACTTGTTTTTTTCACAATTAGATAAAGATCTTTATGGTGAAATGTTTTGTTAGAATAGAATACAACATTTTTAAATAGCCCCATGGATATTGTTGTCCACAAAAACACAAATATTAAAATTGTCTACAATTTAAAGTGGCTTACTCTTGGTTTTTATTGTGGCTGATAATTAAAAATTTTGTCAAGAAGGGCAAAATGTTGTACAAATAAATCTGCTAACATTTGAATAGATAAGGAATCCTAAGGATTTATTAGGTGGTGAAATCAAACTATATATTTTCTTTAGGTTCAATCAACAACCATCTATAATAAGTACATAAATATTAAATCTACCAGTTAGCCAATGTGTTAATGATCACATTTCAATGACAAACGCATGCTGAAATAATAACCCTTCATTCACAACCTTCTCAGATTAAACCCTGCTAGGTATTCTCTGTGTTTGACTGAAATGATGAGAGTGGACTTATTCTTTACCCATCCTCCCCAGGGACCTCTCTTCTCTACCACAACAACAGAGACAACTTTCACTTCCTGCATGGAGTCGACCACAACAGCACCAGATGTGGTCTTTTTTTCTCTTTTTTTTCTGCTGTGCACATAATGATATTTTAGAAGATCTTTTCTATTGAGAAACACGGAACTGAATTATCATAATAATGATATATCAGAGAGAAACGGTGGCTGTGGGCGTGACGTGGGAGGTTTAGGATGTGAGAGTAAATGGAAGTATGTTATTGGCACAATAACCTGTATCTCTCCCTCTCTCTCTCACTGTGTGTCTCTCTCTCTCAGTGTCTCTCTTGCCAATCCCTGTTAAAAGTTAATGTAAGCAGGATTTCTAGCAAGCATCCTCCTGGTGATGAAATGATGGTGTAACTGTTACCAATGTGGCATGGCCGAGAGAAAGTACATGCCTGCCTGCGTCTTCCTTTCAAAGAGGTTCTCCCTTTTGCTTCTGTGTCCGATGGAGCCCCTTGTAGAGAAACTGTAGTTAGATGGGAGAAGAAGGCAATACTGCACCAAAAAAAGGCAATGATTTTGCCGCAGTGAATGTTTTTCTTTATCATCAAAGATACTTTGTGGTATTGCATGTGACACTGAAATCATAATACAGTAAATGCAAGATTTATTTTACGTTTGTTGTGTGGAGAAGCATTTTATTTTAATCCAGGTCCAGTCTCTGACACAGTTCATTAGGAGATTTTAAAGTGCTGATTGGATCATTTAAAATTATTCATACATTTGTCAGAATAACCTTTTATTTTAAAGCGAGAGAGATCACGGCACCATTGACATGACATGACAGAAAGGCTAAATTAATGCATTGTACAACATTATATATGCAATACACAAATATAGTATCACAAACATTTTATAATCTCTTCATCATACACATTCTGAGGGAAGTAAAAGGTATGGTTGGCTGTGAAAGTATTCCACTTTGGTCATCTTGAGATCAAGATAATCTAAAAAAAATTGTTTGTTTGTCTGTTCTCTTAATGCCCTTGTCTTCCTAACCTCCTTCCTCCCCATTCATTAAGAGCAGAAAGGATTTATGACCAAATGCTATATTTAAATAATCCACATATGTTAGAAGTAATATAACAGGCAAGCAAAAACACAGAGAGGAATACACAGGGGCTGGAAAATAAAAGTCCTCCTGATCTTTATGCCCTCAATGTGATTACACATGCAGAATGATTTAAAGAGGTCGTTATCATGCATAATAAAACTGCACCGTCTGCAATAATAAAACGAATATTGTAAACACGGGGTGATAAAGAGGAGGGGGGGGGGGGCTTCTTTAAAACCATGGTAACAAAAGAGACACCATAGCATGTTTTTGAAGTAGAAGAAGGGGCAGTGTTGCCTATTACTATAGCAACAGGAAGACATGGCTGCTTCAATCAGTTTTTTTGGGAGGGCTTTTCACCAAGAGAGAGAGAGGGTGAGAAGCATAGCAACTCCAGGCAGTCACAGAGACAGAGGAGGTGTAGTTGTTTTACTAATGAGGGAGGCCTGGGAGGGCCGGGGGTTAGGAGACAGCCAGCCATCTGCTTTGACCTCCCGCCTGCCCTCTCATCACGCTGCTGGCCGTCATTACCAACTCGTTTGGTGGGACTCTTACGAGCCATGGATATTCATCAAGGCGCTCAGCAAACATTAGGAGTGTGTGTGTGTGTGTGCATGTTGTCTGCAACTCCGCTCTCTGTTTCTCTGTGTGTGTATGTGCGTTTGTGTGTTTGTGTGTTTGTGTGTGTGTGTGTGTTTGCGTGTGTGTGTGTGTGTTGTCTGCAACTCCTTTCTCTGTTTCTTTGTGTGTGTACGTGCGTTTGTGTCCTTGTGTGCGTGTGTGTGTGTGTGTGTGCTTGTTGTCTGCAACTCCTCTCTCTGTTTCTTTGTGTGTGTGTGTGTGTGTGCATTTGTGTTTTTGTATGTGCGTGCGTGTGTGTGTTTGTGTGAGTGTGTTGTCTGCAACTCCACTCTCTGTTTCTTTGTGTGTGTGTTTCATGCGATGCACAAGCAATGTAAGAGGCAGGGGTTCAAATTAACTTTAAAATAAAAAAAACTGTAAAATTCATGTAAAATATTAGCCAGGAATACACTTTGTAAATGATAACTTGTATAGGGGTGCTTGGTTGGTGTGTTTGTTTGTGTGTGTGTGTGTGTGTGTGTGTGTGTGCGTGTGTTTGTGTTTGCATGTGTGTGTGTGAAAAGTGCAACCCAACGACAAGAGCACACTCAAGGTGTTGAATGTAGATCAACATATTCTAATTATACAGATAATGATATTTTATTATGATATGTTTTATTACATACAGCATTAGTACATTTTCAAAACAACATTAGAATAATAAAGTTGAATGCAGTGTTTTACATCTTCATGGAATATGATTTACACAGTTTAGTTTTGTATTACTTTAACAAATTGCCAAATTGAATAAAGACCAGGCTCTAATTTAACTAAATATCTTTAATTGTTATCGAATGTCTGTTCGGCAGGAATCAGCAGTCTATTAACTTGGCAGGAGATCGTAGAGGTTCATAGGCCTCCTACTGTCAGTGTCTATTTAACCGGGCAGGGTGACCCCCCGTGTCTACACAGTACACATGAAAAGACCAGTTAACAACACTGGGTACTGGATAATTAAAAATCATTGGAAAATTGATTGTACACCAATAGAAAGCTTCCACTAGATAAACCAATGGTATGGCCAAAGAGTTACAGCATTCAGCGAATCCCCTGCGGGTCTGATGCAACAGGACTGCAACTGAAATTACACATTGGAGCTGCAAGACTGTGTCCTTCCTCTCATTTGCGAGATTAAGTAGTGCGTGGTTTTCCTCCGAGTTAGTTTACCGTTATTTATGTAGTTTTGTGATACACCATGGCGATTTGTGTTTGTGTTTTTAAGGGGTTAATTAAGAAATACAATAGTGTTAAATAACCTTCAAACACATTTCCGTTTGCATGTAGCCTACTTGCGGGAAAATAAATAACACAAACTTCTTCTTATGATTAATATAAATTGGTTTTATGTGTATGCTGCACTATGTTTTTATATATTTCCAAACTTTCTTGTCCCTGGATAATCGGAGTCCCTCAGTTCATGACGTAATCAAAGAAGTGAACGCTGGAAACTGCGCATTGATCTCAGTAATGTGGTACGGTCGTTAGGAGTTATTGAAGAAGTAGCGGATCTAAAAACTTTCTCTCTGCAACTCTATTCCTCTTTCTCGCACTTCTACTAGACTCACTGAGTACCTAGGAAAATATGGCTTTTTAAATAGTGATTGTTTTCATCACAAATCTTTTCTGTGCTTTGCATTTGCAACGCACTTTCAGCCAACTACTCTATTCAGAAACTATGGGGTAAGTGGCATTGCTTTCTACTATGGGCTATAGACGTAGTTGTAAACATATTTTCTGTCTTCCTTTGTCACACAGTATTTAAAAAATAAATGTTATACTAAATGGAAATTAATATTACATACTTATTAAGGATATTGGACTTAATAGTCATATTATTGCAGTGTAAATTATTCAAAGACTTTATTACAATGTAAATTAATCTCAAACTTACTTGATACAATAACTCATCTATACAGTATATTATACTTTATTATCATACATCCTTTTTGATTTGATTTTCTTATTTATTATATTGACATGCATTGTTTCTGCTACTGTCATTCAAATCTATATGTTGTATTTTCTTCTATTTATTATTTTTAATATAAATAATGAACACATAAATGTATTGATATTAACACAAATGTAGTGTATGAAGTACACCAACTGACTCTAAAAGTAAGTTTTAGCTCCTTGATATATTATTAAATAAAGTTTTAAAGTTTGTCTATGAACAGGTGTATAGTCTGACTCTTGACACCCTAATGAAATTCAAACTTTCATGCAATTTTTGTACCTTATTATTTTTTCATTAGTCAGTGAGTTAATGTTGTATGTAAAATGTTAATGAAGACAGAAATGATCTAAACATTTAAAATTTCTTATAAATAATAAAACATTTTTTTTTATGCCAACAGGTCCCCAGGTGTCTCAACAACTCTGTGCGTAGTGGCACTTCAATTGAACTCTAGCACAGTTTGTGCATTTAACAATTTCGATCGAAACAGAAGACACGATGGCGGCATCGATCCATCGCAGAAAAATTTATCTCGTATCCAAGGACGACCTCAGCATTCCCTCTCCCCGACAGGCTAGCAGCAGCCAATCACAGAGCAAGAGGAGGGCGGAGTCAGTAGAGAGGCAGCACTTAATTGGTGAGTTATAGCAAGCGTTTTTTATTTTTCCAGATTTCGGGGATAGACACCGCAGTGCAGCACGGGGGCTAATGTTGTACAGTGAGTACCGCTAAGTGGATATTTTTCACAATGCAGACGATGCTGTTCAATCATTTTCAAATGATCGGTTAGTTACATTTGGATGTTTTTTCTTGTATTTTTTTTTTTAAATGATTTTCTTTTTAATTGCTTTTTTTTTTTTTTTTCACAGTTATCGTCTAAAGCTAATGGGATTATTGTGCTGATTTATTTTTTGTTCAATTTGTTGAATCTGCAAAAAGTAAAATTTTAATGATTTTTTTTTAACACCAAAATGTATTTTTCACAGGTGATGGTCATAGTGACTGGATGACGGAAAAAGTTGATTTGTCTTCGTTCGTGTCTTCGACTAGTGAGTCCTCCCCCAGCTCATCCCTACCGCCCTCGCCACTGGAACAGGATGTCAAGGTGCCTTCAGACCTGGAGGTCATGACCTCATTATTGCAGGAGGAGCTGGCTCAGCTTGAGGATTACTTCCGGTCCGAATCCACACCATTAACCAAACTGGAAAAATCCTCAAAATGTGACAGAGCCACCCATGCCATGGGTACCCAGTCTTATTACCAGTTACCCTATGCTTCGTACAACGGCAGCCAATCGGAGACAAGCCCTGTGGTGGTTACCTTGGCAACAGGGGAACTCGACTTGGCGAGCTTTTGCGGTGGTCCCGTCGCCAGACCTAAAATGGCGAGACCCGCCCCGTACAGTTATCACCGTTACCATCACAACAACAACAACAACCGAAGAATAATTGCTGACGCTGTGAAAGTTGGAGAGGAAGTAGAAGTCGATGCATGGGGCTCTAAGGGAAGTTACTCAGGAAGCAGTGAACTGTCTGGGAACCACTATTCCACACTGAAGACAGTGGGTAAGAGTTGTATAGGAAACGTGAAGAAGAATGTCCGAGAATGTGCTTTATCGTTGAAGGAGGAGGGGAACTATTGCTTTACGGAAGGAATGTTTTGCGGCGACGAAATGGCCCGAGGTTTTTGTCTGGGTGGCTCTTACGACTGCCACCTCAAGAGAGAGGGACACCTGATGCCCAATGCGAAGGGGAACGTAAGTTACGACTGCGGAACGGCACTGGAGGTTCTGCACTGCAGCAAAGACAACAGAGGAGGTGGAGGAGGTGGAGGAGGAGGGCTCTCCACCGGCCCTCTCCCGCCAGAGACAATGTCTGCCGGCGACGCCTACTTCCAACACCAGACCATGCCCAACAACACGGAGCCTTACCACAGCTTTATAGGAGAACTAGAGCCGCCGTCACAAGCACACGCCCTGGAGCCCCAACACGGCCACTACCTCTACCCAGAATGCCTTGCGGACCAAAGCTACGAATGTCTGTCCAGCAGAGGAGAGAGGGAGGGGCCGCTAGGGGGCGGGTTGTCTGTGCACCTCCGCCCGGGCCACCAGAGGTTGAAAGAGGACCCCTGTGTGCTGAAAGCTGGGCTCCTAGGGAGCTGTCCTTTAGAGCCTCCTACCGGCGAGAGGAAACAGAAGAAGAGAGACCAGAATAAGACGGCGGCTCACAGGTAAACAGATGCTGCTGTTTGGTACTGTCTGTCTGTCTATTTGTCTGTCTGTCTGTCTGTCTGTCTGTCTCTCTCTCTCTCTCTCTCTCTCTCTCTCTCTCTCTCTCTCTCTCTCTCTCTCTCTCTCTCTCTAAGGTAATTGAAATGTGTGCTTGTGTGTTTTCATGTCTGTTTCATGTGTGTGTGCTTGCCTTTTTCATATAGTTAAGTTCAGCAGTTGTATTTGCATTGGTCAATAGTTTAACATGCATGCGTTGAGCACACTTGGCACTGAATGTGGTGGGTTGTTTGTGTTGTTTTTTTGTTGTTGTTGGAAGGAAAGCATACAATAATTATGATAAATCATTTGCAAAACACTGTCAGTGTTTGCAAAAAAAAACTAAATTCTTTAATAAGGCAATCGACAGTATGCCTTTTAAAACAAGTGTTTGCTAATTCCACAAATTTTAGTAAATCTCTTATGTAGTCTTATAATTTGTGTGAACATAAATAAGACTTAAGAGATTTATTCTTGTCACGTACATAAATAAACATGATGAAAGGTTCATGGCATTCAATATAGCTAGTCCTCTATATTTAGAGAACATTCATTCCTCATCGTGAGGTGATATTTAACCGCCCTGAGAGCTCACTGTTTGTACTCCCGTTCCCACTGTGTCGTTCCCACTGAGAGGGGAGCTGTGGAAAGTCCCACTTCGACTGCCAAAGGAAGCCCCACCTTGTCATGCCTGGGATCCGTATTACTGTGTATGTGCCTTGTGTGTGTGTGTGCCAGTCAATGTGTGTATTATGAAGATCTGTTTGTTTGTTTATTCTTATTAATTAATATTTTTTACTCTCAAAATAATTACGTGTTTTGGATGTTTATCAAATATTTATATATTAGAATTTTTCAATATTATTTATTTAAAATAATAACATTACAATGATTATCTTTATTGAAATATTGTAGATTTGAATGTACAAGTTGCACTATTTTTCAAGTAGTTTAATTCACCTTTAACTATTGTTCATAAAGGGCTATATTCAGTGTTTTGAAACGGTGCCAAGTGTAAGCCGTTGAGCTTGCACTGTTTGCCACAATGTATTATTATGAATGTAGACCCCAAGCCTTCCAGGCGTAAAGAGCATCTGTCTTCTCTTCTTTCGCAGGTATAGACTTCGTAAGAGGGCGGAGCTTGACACTTTGGAGGAGGAGCTTCACGGCCTTGAAGGGCAAAACCGCGAGCTTCGTGACAAGGCAGAGTCAGTGGAGCGTGAGATCCAATACGTCAAAGATTTACTCATCGAGGTCTACAAGGCGCGCAGCCAGCGTCAGAAACAGGACGGCAGTGCCTAAAGCACCCCCTAACCGACTTCTCCAACCAGCCCAATTTAAAAAGCAACAGAACTGAACTGTTTGTTTTTTGTTTTTGCTTCTCAAACAATGGTAGAATTGCATGATTTCGGTATTTTTTTTTCTCTTCATAAATAATACGAAAAGGCTTTATTATTCTGAATAGAAATGATAATATTATTGTTACATGAACCATGACTATCAACTGAAATGTATCTTCCAAATAACGTTTCCAAATGGATGACTGTATTTATTATTATTATCAGGCCTTAGTGTGTTCTTGGCTTCGGAGATGATGGAGCTTATCGATGATGTCCGTAACCACTGTGATTCCCGGATCTGAACTGCACTCACAGTCCTTATAAGGACTGAATCTGAGCTAGCTGTACAGTTATGACCGTATGACACATCAGAAATATTTTACAAATAGTGCTGTAGATGAAGAGGTTGTGCTTGTGGTTTAGTGGCACGAATTGACTACAGTGAGGGAGGTGAATTCCATAATGCTAGATTTAAAAAATTTGTTTTTATTCATAGGTATTTTACTTTGCCTTAATTATTCGTGTGAATTAAGGGATTTCAGTTTATTTTTATTTTATGGTTCTGGCAACTTTCTTTACTCAATTATTGCAAAAAGTCTAGACATTGCATTTCTATAAAAGCTTAGTATGTACTCTCTTTTAACCCTAAAATATCTGAATGCATGTTTGATTTTGGAAAAGCATGTGTGATGTTATTTACTGAAAGCAACGTTCAGTTTTCTGCATGGCTTTCCCCATCTTCTCAGAAGTAATTAACTGAGTTGACTTTTTAATCAAATCAACTGCCAACTTTCACTGAACTTTTATAAACCCATCACTTTTGTTCATCCTCAGGATTTGTTTAGATTCAAGCAGCAACCCCCCCCCCCCCCCCCCCCCGCGCGCATATTGATGACAATCTGTCCAGCATATCTATTTTGGTTGCTTCTGTCACGGCTGTATTTGCGAACAAACAATCACCTGTTGACGCAACAATAAATTGTTGTTGCTTAACTAAGACCTCACAGGAATTTAATTGTGATTGATGAAAAAAAAAATGAATCCAGGTCTTTTTGATTGATTGATTGATGTCAGTATCAGGAAATTGCTATCAGGTAAATTGCAGCCAAATAAACCAATTATGTTGTATCATTCAATCTCTAAATGTGAACAATCTCTTTTTTTAAGCTGCAGTTTAAAATGTTTCAGCTGAATCCACATACAGGCATCCCATTGTCATCTTGAATATATCTATGAAATGACACATGTAGTGCCCCTCCTTTTAAATCTCTTCAAAGATTGCACCAGCTCTGTTGGGACTACAGTGCATTATTAAAGCTAGTTCTCGTTTTTCAACACAAGGGGGCAGCACATCAAGACAATGCACACCAGACCTATGTGATTGAAAGGTTTTCCGTGGAAAGACATTCGATAGACTTTACTAGTAATTTTTACTTTAGATTTCCAAGAGAGCTAGATTCCTTAGTAGACTAGTTATCTATTGTGATACATATGAAGATGAATATCAGAAAGTCAACTGACGTCTTTGAATATATCAAAATGTGAATATTTGAGAAGGAAGAAACATTTGGTTAAATAATATAAAATTATAAAATAAAACTGAATCATCTCAACGCTAACGTTCCATTGTGCTTTTCAAGGGTATAGTGGGTTACTGCAATGAAAGCAGAAGCTTATCTCCCTTTAGAAGGAGGGGCTAAAAAAAAACCTCTGTATCTCTACTACCAGTCGTGGGCTTTTGAAGTGCATGAGGCAATATCACACAATACTTGCACTTGGAAGGTGAGTTAGAAATAAAGGAGAGAGGGAGCAAGGAAGACCCAGAGAGTGAGTTATGTGTGCGCAAATAAAGAAAGATAAAAAGAGACTGAATGAGAGAAAGAGATAAATAAATATAATTATAAAATATATTTGTAGGTTGTCATATTTCCTTTCTCCTTTTATAGCTGGGTATGTGGTAATATGGCAAATGTTATTACTGCCATGATCCTTCTTTTTGTTTTGGTGCACTAATATTGACTAGCCATATAGACATTATAGGCAAAGTGGGGGGTAACAAATGTCCCACCTGTCTGAACAACTTTCCTAAATGGTATCTGTATCTGATTGTCATAGCTCATCTGTTATTTAAAAAAGTTGAAAAAGCTGCTGTATAGTCTTATATTACTTCACCAGAAGATGGCGTCCTTATCCCAAACAAAATGCCTGAAGTGATGATGACTGATTGTGATGGTAAGTTAGCCTATATCCGTTCCTCGAATGCTCTTTATGACCTGACTGTAAAAAAGAAAACAAATAAAAAAGAGCCAAGGTATACTAACCACACAAACACCCCAAAACATTTGGCAGAGATTTCAACGGTTATTTGTATAAATATTTGACGTTGACAGGTCGTGAATCTTCAACTCTCTCTTTCTCTCTTTGTTTTAGAATGATCGATTTGTCTTCCATTAAAAGTGTATGTGCGTGTTTGTGCTCCTGTTGGGTGTATGGGTGTGCGTATGGGTGTGTATGCTTTATCTGACCTAAAATCTTTGAAAGGGTGACACAGCCAACTCGTTGTCTAGGCATCAGCGTGGCTCCTTCCACTTGCCTTTTTTCCTTTGAAATTGTAATTTGCCTCATGACTAATGTGCTACTAATCATCAGTAGCAGACTTTATCTGATATTGTGAAAGTGCAATGATTTCACATTACATTTACTTTCCAGGTATTAAATGAGCTTCTTGGTAGTAACCATATGCTGCCTGTATACACCGATCAGCGAAAATGTTAAAACCACCTGCCTAATATTGTGTAGGTCCCCCTCGTGCCACCAAAACAGCTCTAACCCGTCAAGGCATGGACTCCACAAGACCTCTGAAGGCACCAAGACGTTGGCAGCAGATCCTTTAAGTCCTGTGAGTTGTGAGGTGGGGCTGCCAAGGAGTGTACTTGTTGTTACAGCACATCGAACAAATGCTCGATCGGATTGAGATCTGGGGAATTTGGAGGCCAAGTCAACTCCATGAACTCTTTTTCATGTTCCTTAAACCATTCCTAAACCATTTTTGGAGTGTGGCAGGGTGCATTGTCCGGCTGAAACAGGCCACTGCCATCAGGGAATACCGTTACCATGAAGGGGTGCACTTGGTCTGCAACAATGTTCAGGTAGGTGGTACGTGTAACATCCATGTGAATGCAGGACCCAAGGTTTATCAGCAGAACATTGCCCAGAGAATCACACTACCTCTGTCAGCTTGCCTTCTTCCCATAGTGCATCCTAGGTGCCATCTCATCCCCAGGTAAATGACACACACGCTCCCGGCCATCCACATGATCTAGAAGAAAACGCAATTCATCAGACCAGGCCACCTTTTTCCATTGTGCTATGGTTCAGTTCACTCACATGCCCATTGTAGGTGCTTTTGGCGGTGGACAGGGCATGGGCACTCAGACTGGTCTGCAGCACCCAGCCTCATACACAGCAAGCTGCAATGCACTGTGTGTTCTGACACCTTTCTACCATAGCCAGCATTAACATTTTCAGCAATTAATGCTACAGTATCTCTTCTCTGGGATCGGACCAAACGGGCTAGCGTTTGCACCTCACGCGCATCAAGGATCCTGTCGCCGGTTCACTGGTTGTCCTTTCTTGGACCACTTCTGGTAGGTACAAACCACTGCATTCTGGGAATACTCCACAAGACCTGCAGTTTTGGAGATGCTCTGACCCAGTCGTCTAGCCATCACTATTTGGCCCTTGTCAAAGTCGCTCAGATCCTTACGCTTGCCCATTTTTCCTGCTTCCAACACATTAACTTGAAGAACTGAATGTTCCCTTATGGCTGATAAATCCCACCCCTTGACAAGTGCGATTGTAATGAGATGATCAATGCTACTCACTTTACCTGTCAGTGGTTTTAATGTTATGGCTGATCAGTGTAAGATTGTCATTATTTACAGTTTTCTTTACATACCTGTGTGCCCTATTCCATACATTATATTTACAGTATGTTTTCTATACATAACACTGGAATATAACCCTAATATCTACCAAGTAACATAAAAGAACCCCAAAAGAATGATTTATAGAACTTATGTAAGTATGAACTTAAGTATGATCTTTAACGCATGTACAGTGCCTTGCAAAAGTATTCACCCCCTTGGCATTTTTCATGTTTTGTTGCCTCACAACCTGGAATTAGAATGGATTGTTTGAAGGTTTGCATCATTTCATCCAGAGAACATGCCTACAACTTTGAAGGTGTGATTTTTTGTTTATTGTGAAGCAAACAACAAATAGGCCAAAATAACAGAAAACTTCAGCGTGCATAAATATTCACCCCCCTAAGGTCAGTACTTTGTAGAGCCGCCTTTTGCGGCAATTACAGCTGCAAGTCGTTTTGGATAAGTCTCTATGAGCTTGCCACATCTTGCCACTGGGATTTTTGCCCATTCCTCAAGGCAAAACTGCTCCAGCTCCTTCATGTTGGATGGTTTCCTTGTGAACAGCAATCTTCAAGACTGACCACAGATTCTCAATTGGATTGAGATCTGGGCTTTGACTAGGCCATTCCAACACATGTTTCCACAATGTTTCCCCTTAAACCACTCGAGTGTCGCTTTAGCAGTATGCTTCGGGTCATTGTCCTGCTGGAAGGTGAACCTCCGTCCCAGTCTCAAATCACAGGCAGACTGAAACAGGTTTTGCTCAAGAATATCCCTGTATTTAGCACCATCCATCTTTCCCTCGACTCGAATCAGTTTCCCAGTCCCTGCTGCTGAAAAACATCCCCACAGCATGATGCTGCCACCACCATGTTTCACTGTGGGGATGGTGTTCTTGGGGTGATGGGATGTGTTGGGTTTGTGCCAGACATAACGTTTTCCTTGGTGGACACTGTTGTAGAGGCACAACTCCTCAAAAGGAATACATAAAAGGTTGTGGGGCCCAATATTGCCTTCTGAAAAAGTGTGGAGTGACACAGGAGAAATGTAAAACACGCCTCTGAGTGATATAATCATGTGTGTGTGTGCGTGAATGTGTTTGATTGTGTGTGTGTGTGTATGTGTGTGTACGTGTGTGTCTGTGTGTGTAAATAGATTACATAATTTGTTAAGTAGAAATGTGAGAAGGAAATAAAATGAAAAATCACATGGAATGACGGATCAGAACCCAGCACTTCACATGCCTGAGTCTTTAATTAATAACCTTGTCATCAGCATCTATGATTTAAACCTCCCAGACATCTTTGACATTTTGTGTTCATCATCCCCTTGAGGACACTACATTTCCATTACAGTTCCATTGCAGTGTGTTATGAAAAGTGGGTAGGACACAGTTAGTAGAGACACAACTCTACAAAAAGGAATACATAAAGAGCCAGCCTGAAACAGCTGGGGGGTCCAATACCGCCTTATGAAAAAGTGGGGGTCGAAACAGGAGAAACGTAATGCGCTTTACGCCTCTGAGTGATATGATTGTGTCTCTCTCTGTGTGTGTGAATAGCACAGATAATTTTTTAAATAGAAATACAGAACTGTACATAAGTTTTAGGCAAGGGATGCTGTTTTGAAGGCGAAGGGTGGTCACACCAAATATTGATTTGATGCAGATTTTCTTTTCCCTCACTTTGTGTTTTATGAATTAATAAATAAAAATGAACAAAATAAATTTTTTCTAACTTTGAAGACTTCACACCTGCCTAAAACCTTTGCACAGTACTGTATATTTCTTTGTTAAGTAAAAATGTGTGCAGGGAATTGTAAAAGCACACGGAACAGTAATGTAATGTAATGTAACAAGGAACAGGGGCTTGGAACCCAATAATTCACATGCCCGGTTACCCTAATCATTAATTAATCATCTTATCGGCATCTGTGATTTTAACCTTCCTTCCTTCAAGACACCTTATATTCTTTTATTTGTATCATCCCCATGAACACACTACCTTTTCATTCATTGAAAACTACCGCCCTATATCTAACTTACTTTTTTTTGCTAAAACCTTGGAACGCATTATTGCATCTCAGTTACAACAATTTCTATCTGCCAATAATTTGTTTTAGCCCCTTTAGTCTGATTTTCACACACTCCACAGCACAGAAACTGCACTCATTAATTTTACCAATGATCTCCTCACCTCCGCTGATGCTGGGGCCCTCAACATCCTCATCTTGTTAGACCTCAGAGCAGCCTTTGACACAGTCAGTGTGTCACACACCACTTATTTCTAGGCTGCAATTGTTGGGTGTTGAGGGCACTGCACTCTCTCTTCTTCAGTCATATCTCACAAACAGACATCAATTCATATGACTTAATGGATTCACTTCTGATATGTCCCCAGTCACACAGGGTGTTCCCCAGGCTCCGTCCTGGGGCCCCTCCTGTTCATAATCCATAACCTTTCTCTTGGTCAAATTATCAGACATTTCAACTTCAATTTCCACTGCTATGCTGATGACGCACAGATCTACATCAGCACAACTTCACTCGTTAATCCTCCACTTACCTGTATTGAACATTGCTTATCTACACTCAACCACTGGATGCAGGAAAACTATCTCAAACTGAACAGCAATAAAACAGAACTCCTCTTAACTGGCACCAAAAACACCCTAACTAAAGTTGGCAATATCTCAATCTCCATTGATGGTCTTACAGTTTCCCCCTCCCCTTTAGTACGCAATCTTGGCATATTAATGGATTCCACTCTTTCGCTTAGCTTTCATGTCAATAAAATT
>JAPMUY010005246.1:5000-7500 GCA_026901105.3 Galaxias olidus | reverse complement strand
ATTTAATTTTACATTTTATTCAGTGGTGCTTTATGGGCTTGAAATTACAAAGTAAATATTGCAGAGAATTTGTTGATCCAATAGGATTTTCTTAATAGGTTAGTTATAATTTGGTTGGGACCAGATCGTCTCAAGATATTCCCGAGGTGTCGTCAGATGATTGAATCCCCAGGACCAGATGGAGGAGGGCACCCTTTTTATTGCTCAATTCAATTGTCATTCAAGGCCACTATAATGGTAGGAGTCGTAGTTGCTGTTTTTAAATGTTTACAGAATTTGATGGCTGGTTTCTGGATTGTAATAATTAGTGGGTGTTGGCGCAGTTCTTCCCGTGCTGCATTCATCTTTTGCGGTGTGTGTCTTTGTACTCTGAGGACATAATTACAAAGCTCTGCGTGCAGAGTCTCAATTGGATACTTTCACCCTGTTTCAAAATGCTGTTTGGTGAGTGGATTCCACACCTCACAATCAAAGAGAGAAATTGAGAAATTAGTGTTTGGAAAATGTTGAGCCACGTCCTAATTGGTGTGTCGAATTGTATTCTTTTAATTATATTTCTCTCTCTTTTTCTCTCTCTCTCTCTCTGTCTCTCTCCATCCATTTCTCTCTTCTCTCTTTTTTTTTCCAAGCTTTTCAATGAGCACTTAGTCTCCACTCCCCTCCCCCCTCCTCTTCCTCTCACCCCCCCCCATCGCTTTCAGCTCGTCTTCCTCTCCACTCCCCTCCCCCCTCCTCTTCCTCCCTCTCTGTTCCTCTTTCCACCTCTTCTCCCCTTCATGTCTTACCCTCCAACACTTTCTCTCCTCCCATCCTCCATCTCTTCCTCCCTCCCTCCCTCCGTCATGCCCTCCCTCCATCCCTCCCTCCCTCCCTTCTTCTCAGTGTAAATGTAGCTGGCTTCAGCAGTTCTCTTTCATTGATCGCGATAAACCCTGGCAAGTTTAGCTGACATCATCTCTTTATCTCTCCATCCCTCTCTTTTCATCCCTCCATCCCTCTATTTTCATCCCTCCATCCCTCTCTTCATCCCTCCATCCCTCCTCCCCATGTTAGTCTAATTCATTATGTACATGAACTTATCGTGCTCTCTCCCTCTCCCCTCTCCCTCTCTCTTTCTCTCAATACATCTCTCTCTCTCTCCCTCCCTTCTCCCTCTCTCATTACCTCAATACATCTCCCTCTCCTTCTCCCTCCCTCTTTCCCTCAATAGATCTCTCTCTCGCTCCCTCCCTTCTCCCTCCCTCTTTCCCTCAATACATCTCTCTCTCTCTCTCTCTCTCTCTCTCTCTCTCTCTCTTCCTCTCAATGCATCTCTCTCTCTCTCTCTCTCTCACGCTCTTTTGCTCTTTCTTTGCCATCTTGCCTTGTTCTTTCTTGTTTTATTTTCATAATATATATTATAGCCTTTAGTTGTATTGATTTTTCCCTATTCTTGCAGTCGATCCTCTTCTTCTGTTGAACATTGTTGTTTAAGTATAACAGGAAGCCCAAATCCCTCGAAGGAACGTCTCCATATTTCCCTGTCCTAACTGAACACAGGAGTTGACTGAACATAAGTCTCCTTTCTCTATTTTTCCCTATCCTCCTAACTGAACACAGGAGTTGACTGAACATAAGTCTCCTTTCTCTATTTTTCCCTATACTCCTAACTGAACACAGGAGTTGACTGAATATAGGTCTCCTGTCTCCATATTCCCCTGTCCTCCTAACTGAACACAGGAACTGACTGAACGCGTGTCTCCGGTCTCTATATTCCCCTGTCCTCCTAACTGAACACAGGAGTTGACTGAATATAGGTCTCCTGTCTCCATATTCCCCTGTCCTCCTAACTGAACACAGGAACTGACTGAACGCATGTCTCCTGTCTTAGGAGCCTCAGAGCGGCCGGTTCCCATCTAGGCTTTTATGCAGGCACTCGCCGAGAAGAGATGGCTGTTCTTTCGCTGAACTACGTTTCCCAGGGGGCATTGCGCCTGTCCTGTGGATAGTTGGTCCCTCAGAGAGGGGGAGGGTAACATGGATCCCCCATTATCACGTTCACCACTGATAGCCGTGCAGGAAATGGAGGTTGTCACGGTGACACGGGCGGAGGGGCCGTCACTCACGGCAACGCGCGGCCTCTATCCCGTCCGTGATGGACGGCGAGAACGCTGGGTGTCTGAGCGAGGGGAGCCCTGAAGGGTGGAGCTTATCTCTCCGTTTCTCCATCCGTCCATCTTTTTCCATCTCTCCCTCCCTCCCTGCCCTCCTCTCATCCCTCCTTTCACCTCTCCCTCCCTCCCTTTCCACTCTTCTCTCATCCCTGCTTCAAACTCTCCCTCCCATTCCACTCTTCCCTCATCCCTCCTTCCATCCCTCCCGCCCTTCCTAACCTCCTCTCATCCCTCCTTCCATCTCTCCCTCCCTCCCTTCCTATCCTCCTCTCATCCCTCCTTCCATCTCTCTCTCCCTCCCTCCCTGCGCTCCACTCAGGGCTCTTACTTTGCCATTGCGTCCTAAT
>JAPMUY010005245.1:90000-377500 GCA_026901105.3 Galaxias olidus | reverse complement strand
TACTGTTTCAAACTACACCCCCCCCCCCCCCCCGACCGCTCTCCCTAAGCCGCGGGATGACACGATGACTTCTGCTGAGCGCGTGTGTTGTCTGGGGGGAGCGGGTGGGAGAGTGGAGGGCTGGGGAGCAGGGGGGGGCTGGGAAGTTGAAGGAGGAAGCTAGGAGGGGAGTCGTGTTCTGAGTCGCTCTGGTGCGAGGGTCGGCTGAGCTGGGAACGCCGTCGCCGCACAAAGTGCATTCAGCCTAGGTCAGTGGTGGGCGACTTGTAAACACATACCCATAGAAACACAGACACACACACACACACACATACCTAAACACACACATACCCAAACATACACATAGCCAGACACACAGATACTCAGAAACACACACACACAGACACACACACACACAGACACACACAAAACCAGAAACACACATACCCAAACACACATTTAGCCAGACACACACATACCCAAACACATACAGTGCATCCGGAAAGTATTCATACCGCTTCACTTTTTCCACATTTTATTATGTTACAGCCTAATTCCAAAATGGATGTAAAAAAAAAATCTCAACATTCTACACACAATACCGCATACTGACCAAGTGAAAAAAGTTTTTTGTTTTTTTTGCAAATGTATTAAAAATAAAAAAAATTATATCACATGTACTTAAGTATTCACACCCTTTGCTGTGACACTCAAAATTGAGCTCAGGTGCATCCTGTTTCCACTGATCATCCTTGAGATGTTTCTACAACTTGATTGGAGTCCACCTGTGGTAAATTAAATTGATTGGACATGATTTGGAAAGGCACACACCTGTTTATATAAGGTGCCACAGTTGACAGTGCATGTCAGAGCACAAACCAAGTTATGAAGTCCAAGGAATTGTCTGTAGACCTCCGAGACAGGATTGTATCGAGGCACAGATCTGGGGAAGGGTATAAAAATTTCTGCAGCATTGAAGGTCCCAACGCGCACTGTGGTCTCCATCATTTGCAAATGGAAGACGTTTGGAACCACCAGGACTCTTCCTAGAGCTGGCCGCCCGGCCAAGCTGAGCAATGAGGGGAGAAGGGCCTTGGTCAGGGAGGTGACCAAGAACCCGATGGTCACTCTGACAGAGCTCCAGTGTTCCTCTGTGGTGATGGGAGAACCTTCCAGAAGGACAACCATCTCTGCAGCACTCCACCAATCAGGCCTTTATGGTAGAGTAGCCAGACGGAAGCCACTCCTCAGTAAAAGGCACGTGACAGCCCGCATGGAGTTTGCCAAAAGGCACCTAAAGGACTCTCAGACCATGAGAAACAAAATTCTCTGGTCTGATGAAACCAAGATTGAACTCTTTGGCCTGAATGCCAAGCGTCATGTCTGGAGGAAACCAGGCACTGCTCATCACCTGGCAGCATCATGCTGTGGGGGTGTTTTTCAGCAGCAGGAACTGGGAGACTAGTCAGGATCAAGGGAAAGATGAATGCAGCAATGTACAGAGAGATCTTTGATGAAAACCTGCTCCAGAGCGTTCTGGACCTCAGACTGGGGCGAAGGTTAACCTTCCAACAGGACAACGACCCTAAGCACACAGCCAAGATAACAAAGGAGTGGCTTCGGGACAAGTCTGTGAATGTCCCTGAGTGGCCCAGCCAGAGCCCAGACTTGAACCCGATTGAACATCTTTGGAGAGATCTGAAAATGGCTGTGCACCGACGCTCCCCATCCAACCTGACGGAGCTTGAGACGATCTGCAAAGAAGAATTGGAGAAACTGCCCCAAAATAGGTGTGGCAAGCTTGTAGCATCATACTCAAGAAGACTTGAGGCTGTAATTGCTGCCAAGGTGCTTCAACAAAGTATTGAGTAAATGGTGTACTTATGTACATGTGATATTTTATTTTTTTATTTTTAATATATTTGCAAAAAATTCTAAACTTTTTTCACTTTGTCATTATGCGGTATTGTGTGTAGAATGTTAAGTAATTTTTTTTATTTAATCCATTTTGGAATTAGGCTGTAACATACTAAAATGTGGAAAAAGTGAAGGGGTATGAATACTTTCCGGATGCACTGTATATACCTAAACACACACATAGCCAGACACACATACAGCCAGAAACACACACGCACAGACACACACATACCCAGAAACACACACACCGGTCCGATGCGGCACCCAGAGCGAGGCAGTTTGGCAGGCGACCCAAGGACATAGAGGAAACGTCCCCTGTGTGCTCCAGTGGAGCCGTGGAACCCACTCCCTCCCCCTCCCCCCTCCCCTCTCCTCCAAGCACAGCACACACATTCCAGACGGCGACCACAAGCAACACCAAATGCCAGCGCGAAAGTGAAAGGCCTAGGACTACGGAACGCCGCGCATCTCCACCCGATGGAGCCCGGTCACCGAGTAATAACCCCCCCCTCCCCAACCACCTCCCCCCGTGGACCAGGGCAGCTAAACAAGCTGTGAGGGAGGAACCAAATCATACGGGGAGAACACGTGTTCCTGTCCTGCCTGCCCTGCTCCAAAAGGCTACCCTGGACCATCCGTGTGCTCAGCAGGGACACACCTTCAACACCATTCAAAAGGCTGTGGGACACTGATAGGTGTTTCAACCGCGTTCCTTTGACTATTCCTAAATCCTTGGCAGCATAGTTGTTTGTGTAAAAGGTTGTTTGTTAGGGTTTAAACTATGGGTATAAATTGCAGCGAGCTGTAAGCGTTGTGAGGGGACAGAGCGAGAGAGAAAGGGATTGAGGGAGGAGAGAGGGAGGAGAGAGGGCGAGTGAGTAATGATCCCTATCTAGATTACAGAGTGTGTGTGTGTGTGTGTGTGTGTGTGTCTGTGTGTGTTTGCGTGTGATAGAGGCAGCAGGAGAGGGCGAGATGACTCATTCTCAACTTTAAACACTTTTCCTAATCACAACATCAACAAAACACGAGCCACTCGCGCCGGCCCAAGCATTACCGCACTCATCCTGCCGTGTGTGTGTGTGTGTGTGTGTGTGTGTGTGTGTGTGTGTGTGTGCAGACACATGGGCTTCGATGTGTGTGCTGACGCCTCAGGTTTGTTGTGGGCCAACATGGCATGTAGGCTCATTGATCCTCCACCTCACGCGTCGTTAGCTGGACGTGTTGTTTCTTATCATCAGGGACAGGCAGAGCTATGCTAGTCCCAAAGGTGTGTGTCTCTTTTCTAAGAGCAGCCAGCGCCATAAAAACAAAGCAGAAACACAAGCCCACTGACAGACATTTGAGCAAAGCTAAAAATTCTTTCTCCTGTTTCAGTGGGAGGGTTTCAAAGTTTGGAACTTTTATTCCAATAAGTCTCAGGTTTAGGTTAGCGGTATGCAGAAACATTGTATGCAGATTATTATTAAATTATTCAAACCTATTTAAACGCGCGCACACACGTGCAAGCACACACCCGGAGGGGTGAACTCATTAGTTCTGCACAATGACAGCCAGTGAACCAGGAGCGACAGAGCGACCAGTCCATTGTTTAGCAGGGAACCCTGCTGCAGTGCCACACACACACACACACACACACACACACACACACACACACACACAATCACACACACACACACACACAATCACACACACACACACACACACAATCACACACACACACAATCTCTACCATTAACCACCAATAAAATAATGAATCCATAGCATCTATAGAGAGCCCACTCATAGTGGCCTTGTCCCAGTTGAGGAGGAGGAGGACACACTGGCTGCAGCTTTACTCTCAAGCATTAGCTGTTAAAGACCGTAGCAGACCAGGACATGGGCTCAGTGGAACTCTTGATCTACACCACAAGGCACTGGAGAGTGAAAGAACAAGCCTGAGAAAAGAAACCAAACTAAGCCCCCCTGGTACTCACAGCAGCAGGGTCCTTTCTGCACTGAGGTGGCTGTGCACGGTCCTATTGTTCGGAGTGCTACTCCTTGCAGCAAGCGCTCCACACACACAGAGTCCCTCCTGCTGAATGTCTCTCCACTACTAGTCTCCGCTTTGGCTCAGCTTGCCGCCTCCATCTCTCACTGGGGGGAAGGGGGGGGGGGGGGGAGAGGGAGACGGTCGAAACACCCCAGGGTCCAACGAGCCAGAAGAAAACTGTGGGACTGAGACGTCAGCCTCCGCACGCAGGGCTCTCCCTCTCTCTCTCCCTTCCCTTCCCTTCACTTCACTTCTGGACCCCTGCCGCTGTCCCGCGCATGGGGAGTGTGTAACACCCCCCTCCCTCCCTCCCTGCCTGCCTGCCTGCCTGGAGCTCAGCAGCAGGAAGACGGTGGTTTGGAGGATTCCACAGCAGGGCTTGGGCCGTTCTTAAACCTTCTGCTTTTGTTCACTACTCCACGCCGGTGTGGTGTCACTCGCTAGGCTATTTTTCCTTCTCGCTTTCTCCACTTCTTTCTATCCCACTCACTCTCTCTCTCTTTCGGACAGCCCGTGTGCTAAAAACACAAGAGTTTATGCTCCATTTGCTGCTCAGCAGAAGAATGAGAAAGACAGCGCTGTTGAAAAGGCAGATTTCTTTTTTTCCCCCCTCTCCTTCTCGCTGTGCACCCGGTCACTCTGTCCGTCCCCCAGCCACATGCATTCGCTCTCCTCTTTTCTTTTTCCCTCTCACACGCTCACCCCCTCCCCCTCTTCTCTGTCTCGTTGGTACAGTCCCCAGGACAAAGCAGAGGGCTGGAGAGAGCCAAAAGAAAGAGAGGGAGGGTGGAGGAGAGGGGGATGCCCTTGCAGGAGAGCTGTTTCTTTCTCCAACACGTGCCTTTTTTCTTTTTTTTCTTGTGGAATTCCTCTTTTGCCTCTTTCATAAAGAGAGGAATTCAACACAGGCATTAAAACAGATCGGAGTTGCCTCCTCTTAACAAAGAAATGGCAAGAGGATAAAAAAGCTCTGGAACCCTACCCATAAAACATATTTTCCAGCATTCAAGGGAAGTGAAAGCTTTAGGATTATGGTTTTCAGAAACGTTGTCTTACTCGTGTCCGCTGCATGAATGGTGAACAAGAAAAAGTTAACTAAATAAAACAAAAGCAAAAGCAGCTGCACTAAATAGCAGAGACTGGAACTAAAGCTGGAATGAAGCCCTCTAGATCATTTAGATCTGGCTTTAGAAGTCTCAGAGCATGATGCCACAAGGTCAAAGACTCTCCTTACTTCTTTGCTTCACCCCCCCCGCCCCCCCTACTACATTCAATGGGTTAGCTACAGAAACAAGAAAACAAAACTAGTGATTTCTGGTGGAGCCTCAAGAGCAGTGACATCATACGTGCCATCCCATATGAGAGGGATTAGAAGGCCTTTTCCAGGGGGAGAGGGAGGAATAGAGAGTTAAGAGGCCAGCCATACAGCGCCGGCCAGCAGGAGCCAAGAGCCCTGTGCTGCTGTCGGACCGAGCCAACTATTTCTCCCCTGTGACGTTTTACTGCCAAAACCACATGGAGACCCGGAATGCAGGGCAGGTTTGAAACTTGCGAGAAAATTGCTTTTTGAAAAAGCTGAATAGCTTAGGCAATAGGTAGTTAGAATTACAATTTCGGCATAACAATAAGATGACATCACTGGGACAACGGGATAAATGAACAGTCCCTCCTCCATTAATCTCGGACTATGAAACCTAGCTGTGGAGTCAATTTACTATACACAAGCTATAGCATAGAAGCACCGTTAAGACAAATAAAGTCCTCCAAGTTTGAACTTATGCCAAACTGTGGCCAAAACAGCCCATCATTCAGGTATCGTGTCAGTGAGGCAATCATAGCCACTGTCAATAGTTTCCACTTCCGTCAACTTCTAATGATCCTCACTCCTGATGGAGCTGTTGAACCATATGGCCACAAGCTCTGGGCATATTTTCCATATGACCTTAATTAGCTGAGGTTTAATTTTGTAGGTCATGTGCTGCTTTGGTTACATCTTACTATGTGTTAGACAGACATACAGTAAAGCTAATACCCTACACATCATCAAAACTCACATTTCTTCAGCTCCGCCTCCTGAAGCATTAAAAACAGGTTGTTGTGTTACGAAACCTAATATGTTGAGTATTGATATGAGGATTGTACATGTATAATACGTACATTTTAAGTAAGCTAAAAAAAAAAAAAAAATTCCCCAGTATTTTGATATATCTTTGTTTAGTTTGTTAGTGGGTACACGGATCAAATTAAATGGTAAACAAGAGGTAGATTTGGAGGTGGGGAAAGCCTGATACAGGGGAAAAAGATAGATAGTTTAGGTGTTTTGCTAAACCGGCCAGTCAGGACATTCTGAAAAAGCTACACCTCTTCCAAAAATGAGGGGGAACTGCAGAGGTAGATGAAGCGCTGCTGTGATTGGAGTGGCTCTCCCACGCCAAGACACTTCAACATTTCGCACAGTGGTATTTTTTGTCGGTCTGCAGAACAACAGCGGGCCTCAAGTGCTTTCGTGCCTATGGAGCTTTGCTGTAACAGTAGTGAGAAAATATGGCTGCAGCCTGGCATAGCTTTAGATCACGGGGTATGGCCTTTGAGTATGCCTTTGACTGGATTTAAACACAGCAAGTGATCACAGTAAGTGGATAAGATTAGAGCTCAGATAGGCGGGATACACTGCAAATCCCCTTAAAAGACAAAGGGTTGCATTTTGACTTACTCTCATAACACTTTGATGTGCACACGACACAAACCCACCCACATCCCCCACGTAGTGCCTCTGCAACTTCATCCAGCTCACCCTCCAATTGATAGGGCAGTACAGGCACCCACTGGGAATACAATTGATTTAATGCATGGTGGAAACATATAGGCTTGTCAATACTGTACCCTTATGTAGGCAACTTTCCAGTCATTGAACACACTTTAGGGCTAGTTGACGTTCTTTTCTAGACACCACCTCAGTAATTGTCTGCCAGTAATTAATTTAATGAGGCTGCAGGAGATGCAAGCGTCAGGCATAAAGTACATGTACAAATAGAATTTATAAGGCTGACAACGCTGCACACATTTTATTTCCAGGTACAGCCTGTACTACCAAGATTATAAGCTTGCAATACCAACAGAAATGTGTCATCTAGCAATAAGAAAACACGAACATAAAAGTCAACACGAAAGCAGCTCTCTTTCCCCCCCACCCCACCCCCCCCACACAGATCTCTTTGGTTGGGGGAGAATAAGCTGAGTGAGCAGGCTTGCTGGCCCATTTAGTTCAGTCGAACATCACCTAGCTGCATTATGTGTCGAGCAGCTGGCAAGGCTTGCAGATAGGCAGACCTGCCTGGATGTGATTAGCGTGATAAGCACTGTAGCCCTACCTCACAATACTATCGAAGGAACAAATTGAAATCAGGCCAATGTGAGGCACAGGGAAAGCAATCATGAGGAGATTGAGCAATATATTTTCTTTAAAATTTTATAGACCAGTTAAATCGGGGGCATAATTTTACTGAACTCATTCTATCCAGATAGGAAAAGGAAAGTTATGAAAACCGTATACTATTAGGTTGATGTAAATCCTTTCTTTAAGTATAGCAACCTTCAGACCCAAGTCCAGTTTGTCCTCCCCACAATGAGGGCACACATCATGTGATGTATAGAATGTGTCAGTGCCGTGCTGGCTCGCCCTTAGCCTCTCGCTGTTAAAGTGGGGATGACTCAAAGGGAATACACCATCCACTGGCGGGCAGCAGCAGAAGAGATCAACTGCGTGTGACATCATCCTGTCTCCCGAGTGTCCCGGTGAGGCAGAGGGATGAGGAGACAAAGGGAGGTGGGCCGCGTTGGGGGCGCTCCCCTCCCCCCACCTTCATTTCACACGCCGCTTCATTCCCATCGGCATCCTTTGGCGGAACCAGCTGAGGCAAGGCACGTTACGTCATTGCGACTAAATGTATACAAATGACTGGCTTGATTAATTAGGAGCTAAGAAAAAATCTCTCTCTCTCACACACACACACACACACACACACACGGTTCTCTTCAAGGGTACATTATGGGGAGATGGGAAGAGGGCAAAGCCTCAGCGCTGTCAAACTGAGATGAATGGATAAGGCTTTGCTAAGGCTTTGTACTCAGCAGCCCAGTGCCACTGGACGTTTCTCACCCCACACCAACCATCATTCTGCAGGTAACTAAACATATCTTTCATGCCACAACCCGTTTGATTTTCCTCATGCCGCGTCAGCATTTTCTCTTTACTTCTGGGAGATAGGAGGGGGAGAAGGGGGCTGAACAAGGCTGATATGGTCACCTAGAGGCGGAGAATAAAACAGAGTGTTTGCTCTCAGAGCTGTAAATCTGAGGGGAGGGTAACATGTGAGGAGCGCTGCAGCTATTTCCTCCCTGGCTGTCCCTGGGCCGGTCTGGGTGGACCAGATGGTGCTGATCAACACATCACCGTCCACAGCTTGGGCTCGGCTGGAAGTGAGTGGGCCATCCGCCTCTGAAAAGGGACAGGGGTTTCCGGGTCGTCCAGCGATGTGAATCCAGATCATTCATCAAAATAAACCCCGTTTGAAACACCGACCCCGGGTCAAATCATTTCTAAGCATATTTTGATAGAATTCCATCGCAAACCTTACAAAAAAAGCTCTGAATTCAGTGGTCCAGCGTTATTGTGGGAATTCAGTTTTTTTGCCTGCATTCAGTGATTCTCTGTGTAACTTACAGAAATACACAAATAGGGCCCTCCCCCCCAAAAAACAACCAAACAGGATAGGCAACCCATGGCGTGACCAGCACAGCGACAACAGGAGAGGTGAGAAAGAAAAGGCAGAGAAGAGACAAGAGAGATGAATGGCAATAAATGGCATCTGGACACGCAGAGAGGAAAGTAGCTAGGGGATAATGAGAATAGAAACACTGTATATACTGTGGGAACACACAGTTTGGCATTGTGAGAAACGACGTCCTTGCCGTTCCATCAGACTCTCAGACCCTGCAAGTTCTAACAGGCCTTGCTGACAGCCTCTCTTCCGGCAGTACATCATTCAATTTATATGGCCCCCTTTCTCTGCATTGGTCTAGCTCGTCCAACGACATTCAATATGGTTTCCATATGTGACCGACTAAAGCCTAGTATTGAATATTATACATTGTGCACTTAAAGTATTTATCCCAATGTGGTGAACGGATACGTGGGTACGCTACCGGGTAAAAAAGAAAAAAAAGAAAGCAGCGCATTCGATTACGACACGTGAAACCATACCCCTCTAAAAACCATAGTAACCTCCATACCGGCGGAGCCGTCCAAGGCATCGGAATGGGATTTTCCATTGGCTCACAGTGTGCACAAAGCAAGAGCCGCGGCCGGAGCCAGACTGCCTCATGGAGAGCGGAGTGGCTGGGAGAGCGTGATTTAAACGCGGCCGTCTAGAGTGGCGGGGCCTTGGGAGAAGCCACGCCGGCCCGGCCTAGCTGAGATTTCAGCCCTGAACACCGGGGACCACGGAGGGAGGTGACAGACGAGATGGATGGCTGCTGTGCCAGGGGGTGTCACACACTCAGACAGGGAGCACTATGATATATCAGCTCTGAGCGGTTATGACCAAAGTTTACAATTCACACAGGGGGGAAAAAAACAACCTATATCCAGCTATGAATTCCTAATCTGAACAACAGCCACATCTCAGCTATCACCAGGCACACTTGACCTCCTACAGATGGCTTATTACTTGCAGATAACTCGGTCGGTTCCTCCATCTTTCTGAAGAAGTGAGTAAAAGGGAAAATATTTATATGAACAACGGCAACTGTAGCCAAGGGGGTAAGCTTAGGAGGCAGGAGGAAACGGAGGAGTTGTAGAGACTAGCAGAGAGGAGTGCTGGAGCTGGTCTGAGGTGGTGGAGGGAGTGAGAGCGCCCTCCTGATTCTTGGCTGCCGTCCAAAGGCAGAGGTGAGGCCACTGTATCGTGTGTCCACAATTTGGTGACAGGGAGTGGGAAGAGAGAGTGCGACGGAGAAGAGTGTGTGTGGGGGAGGGGAACGAAGCAGCAGCTGACCGAGGTGTCTAGGCCCTCTAGACTTTAAGGGATGCCGAGCTGATGCGTGTGAAAACCAGAGCCGACCCAGACAGCGGGGAGGGGGCGAAACATGGTTGGTTAAAGGGATCGACTGCTTCCTTTAGCACCAGAGTAGTATGTCAGAACACCGTCCGCTGTGCATGCGTGTTTACCTGCATGCTGATAAGTGCGTGTGAGCATGCATATTTATAGCCAATTTCACGGGCCAAGGCTGCCCCTCTATTCAACAGTAAGCCTCCATAAAGCGTGAACCTCAGCCCTACAATTCCTCCATTGTGTGCTGTGGTAATAGCGGAGAATCCTGTCATTCCTTAACCTGAAACCACAGAGACGGACACAGACACACACAGATACATGTCACACACACACCGACGCATGTTTCACACACAGATGCGGACATAGGCCACCAGGAAGGTTCATGCTCCCCATTGGTTACAAGTTACTCCCCATTAGTACACGCATGACGTTGATAGTTGTGTGAACAGAGCCTGCTCTGACTGCCCACAACTGTAATAACAAAGCGTAACCTCGTTGACCTGTTCCTCCGTCCTTTTTGGAGGGTTTTGTGCACTCCTCCTTTCTGACTAGATGCTCGGCAAGAGATCAGGAAAAACAACATCACTTATCCATGTAAAACTTTCACATTCGTTTGTGATTCCATGCAACTAAAAAAAAAAAAAAAAGGGAAAGGCAACATTTCTAAGTTAACATCCCTTTTATCACAAAACAGACATGGTTCACAGGGCATTTTCAAACAGAAACAGCACAGCAAAAGAAACGACTGAAACAACCAGGTGTCACCTGTCAATGCTTGTAAAGTAGCATCTCACTATTACCAATGACGAGCTAACAGAGTTCACCATAGATGGCCCAGTAGGGGTATGTAGGAAATAACTCCACATTCAACGACCTATGTAAGCAGTCAATCATTGCGGGCGATAGAAATGTTACAGTATGCCTCGTTAGTGTGAGTCAACATCTGTTAGACAACAGTAACCTTTGCAGCTTACGTAACGTTGTGTACTCCATGAATATGCCTGCGGAAATCTTTTTAAAATCTTCCCCTGTTCAGTGAAGCGCTGCATAATAGAGAACAAATAAGCAAGTGGAGAATTAAACAGATAGATGAGGAGAGAGTAGTCAGAATTAGAAATGTGTCAGCCAGAAAGTAAATATTGATTTGAAAAGGGATAAAAGATTAATGGCTAGTCCACCAGCCAGCAGAAAGCCATCTTGTAGGAGAAAAAGGGGGTTCTCTTCAAGATACTACCCAATCATAGTTATTCAAACAGCAAAGCGTATTTTAAGCTTAGTTATCGGCAAATAAAGACATTTGTTTAACAAAACTGACTTAGCCTCCTGAATGAACAATCACCAAAATCTAAAGCTCCATCTTTACTCACTTAATCAGCTCAATAACTGGAGCTGCCTTAATCTATTATTCACATAGATTACTGTGGACAGCATACCAACAGAATCTACATTTTACATTAATAACACAACACCCTGCCTACACTGGCATGAATGAAAACAGAAAAATAAAGATGAATAAGCAAACAAGAGGCCTTTAGCTGGGGGTGGGGGGGTGTTCCCATGGAGGGGGGGGACTGTTGTTGGGGCTACAAACCAAACGGTTGTTCCACAGTGGCAGACATGCAGAGACAACAAGAAGGAGCCCTAATTACAAAGCACTGGTAAAACCACCATGGTTGAAACCCAGCCATGCAGCTCAATGCCAGCCTAGGCAGCTGGGATCGTAAAGCTGTGAATATAGCACGCTAAATATCACACCCTCGGTATTAGCAGTGGGTTATTCACACAGTCACTTTGGTCCGTACATCAAAAAAGCCAAGATGAATACAGAAGTAGTCCTCGTAATATCTTGTGTAATCTGCAGGCTTTATGATCTGTCCTGCATAATCCTTTTAATATCAAGGTTAATAAAAGGCTGCCCTCTACTGGACTAAAGAAGTAACTGCATAATCAGATGCAGAGAAAATTTTATTAACGGTCTCTGTGAACCGGACACCGCCCCAGAAATCTTTTAAAAGCCATTCCATTGGCTGGTTGCCTAGGCGACATTGTGTTCAATACGAGTGTACTCCATTATCCAGTCCAAATGTAATGCTGCACGGGAACACTGTCTGCTCCCTGGTGGCGTCCCTCCACAATGCCGTCCTGTGTCTGGCCCGCTCAGGGGGCCCTGTGGGGCCGGCCTGGGATAATGGGCTTCTCCGGTTTACCACATGGAGACGCCGTCGACAGAGCTGGGAGCCTGGCCGAGGTGGGATTAAACACAGTGTCCTGGATATCCTCCGGCACGGTGTCCGTGTGGAGACGGGGACTACTGCCGTGGCAGAGGACCAGCGGCGGAGAAAGCCCCTCAGATCCGGGCGTACACAAGGGTTTTCTCTAGGCTAGGCCTTGCTGGGCAGCTTATGATATTTAGGGGGGTTGGACGGACAGAATGAGCTACTAAAAACAAGACGGGTCTCACTGGAAACCTGTTTTTGTATTCCATGCACTGAGTGAAACAGCGTATTACAAACTACAGCCAACAAATATTCAAATCATTCTCTCTAACGGTGCGCTTCCACTGGACGCGATGAAGCAATGCGAATATTCGCTTCCCATTAAATTGTCTAAGGAGACAGCACAATGTGGTGCATTGTGGGAGGTGAGGCGATGACAAAATTTCGAAACATTTTTAATCCTATGCAAATGAAGGCGAAGTTCACGTCCGTTCTACAGCCACTCGTTTTCCAAGAAAGCCCGGCTTGGTTGATTACCTTCCCCCCCCTGTGTTTCAAAGTTGAAACGTTAACATAGTTCATGTAAAGTTACTAGAAGCAGTTTATCTGTAGGAGGGGATTTTGGCGAACCCTGCCGTTTGCTCAGTGTAATTATTTTCCCTGACTCGCAAAGAAGACACGCAGTGCTCGTGGTCACTGCATATTGCTAGCACTATCAACAACTATACTCCAAGTATGGACATCTCTTCCTGATTTAGTGAGGCACTTCCTTGTGCCATAAAGCACTACCTTGTGCCACATTTCGCGGGACATTGTACCCGATGGCAGACAAAATTTGTGTTAAATATTGAGACTTAAAGAGGACTGATCTGAACCGCAATTTTTTCATTCTCCCATAGACATTACAATGTGCTATCAGAAGAAATGCATTGATAATCTGCTAATATAAAAAAGTTGCCTATAGTTGCTTTAAGCGTTTGCCCTAAAATAACAATTAAGTAGAAAATTTGTTTTGAAGTCTCTCTACGGGGAAATACTTTGGTTAGCATTGTTTAGCTACGTAGCTCAATCCTCGCCCACAACAGATCAAATTGAGTAGAGCGATAAAGCAAAATACAGTGGAAACGCACCATAAGCGCTTTTTCTATAGCCTGCACAGACTAACTGTGGTGTGGAGGCTTTCCTCTACCAAACTAAGTCAAGCAGAACATGTAGTGGATGGTTACCCTTTCCTGAATCTAGTAGCAGCATGGCTAGTAGCTAGCCGCCATCCAACTGTTTTAATAAGGGCAGAGGAAGGCCAGAGGCGTAGGTCGGGAATCCTTCAGTGAGAGAGAGAGAGAGAGAGAGTCTTCTGACCTACTGCTGAGCAGAGGTGGGGGGGGGGGGGGTAGAGAGAGACGGGAACAGCTGGAGCGGCATGGAGCCGTTGCTTCTCGTTGAGGACTGCTAATTAGACTAACCAGACAGCCTTCCACCACCTCCTACACACACACACACGAGAAAACACATCCATATGGTGAGGGGTGCACATGCAAACAGAAACATACACGTGTACCCAAAAACCACATGCGTACACCACCACCGCCAGTCAAAGTAAACACACACACTCCCCACTCTGTGTAAATATTCTGTCAACGACAAGGTTACCCAGCAAGGACTCAGCAGCCCTTTTAATGCTGTGGTTGGTGCCAACGCTGTCAATCCCCTCAGGGCGTCAGACATAATCCAACTGTAACGTAACTTCAACAGTGTTTTTACCTGGAGGGTTCCAAAGTCCACGTTCTCGTAGTGGAAGTGGGCGCACTCGGCCAGCTTGGGGAAGTGGCCCTTAGTGAAGGAGAGTCTGAAAGACACCAGGCAGACCGGAGTTAGAGCTGTCAGACCCACTCCTGTATGCTCATACTCGCTCTACAAGGTGTGAGGACAGGATGATAGAGAACTGAACAGACGGGAAGGCAGAGATATTAAGCGAAGGAAGAAAGACTTGTAGGCCATGGAGGGAAGAATATTATTCAAAAGAATGCTGAAGAGAAATATCGTTTTTTTTTAAAGAAAAGGGACAAAGAGGAGGAGAGAAGAAGAGGGCGTATGAAAAATGTATCGGCATGAACAAAGAGAGCTACAAAGACGGGCAGTGAATGGAGAGATACAAAATGGCCGTAATGTAAACGGAAAGGGGAGATAGAAGAGAGGGAGAGCACAGTGTGAGGTGAGGCAGAATAAGGGCTGCAGTGTTGTACCACTGTCTGGGTGCTTGAAGAGAGCTGGCCCACTCACTTCTTGACGTTCTTGACCTTCATGCTGGCCGTGCTGCTGCCGGAGCGAAGGAGGGGCTCGGCACTCAACTCTGGGATCTCTGCACTCCGCGCCTGGCACCGAGGGAAACACACACACACACACACACACACACACACACACACACACACACACACACATAACTCAATCAAAATCAGAATTTCTCCAATCACGTCAGCAAACACGCCTTACTGTCCATCGTTACTAACGAAGTAAAAACAAAAGGTGGACCATCAATGTTTTGAAGCGATAGCCGTTAGTTCAGTTGGACCCAGATTTGCTTCAGAGATGTCACAACATTCAACATTCACCATGGTAAGCCGCTTTAAAGAATGTCTCATGACCTCTTGGTCTCCATTCCCTGAGCTGACCTCCTTTCAGCCCCTGACCCAGTGACCCTGAAAGGAGAGTCGGGGGGCAGGGGTAAAGGTAACACCCACATGAGCACATTCAATCAGGTCACCAGCGGGGGTGATCACCACCACGTAACACAAAGAGGCTGCTTCTGGAGCCTCACGACCCTTGTAAATGTCAAGGCTCCGCATACGGCCAGTCTAAGGCCGGAGAAGAAGCGGCATTGCGTTTTTCCCCACTGAAAAATTAGGTAAGAATGAAAGACAGATAAAAATTTAGAAGTAAGTAGAGAAAAAAGAAAGAGAAAAGAAAGAGAAAGAGAGAAAAGCGGAATTAGAAAACGAGGTGGTAGTTACGACACACCAGCTTGCAGCCTAGACAGCCCGAGACAGGGAAGGTGGTATGCAAATGAGATCAAAGGTTAGACAGGGGGCCAGCTGAGGGGGGAGTCAGAAACGCCATGACACCTCCCTCGCTGACTGTAAACATGGAGCGCTAGCAAGTAAGAGCTGCAGCATGAAAACAGTGGCTTCAGTCCTCGCCTAAGGGGGAAACAGACGCGAGCAGAAACGGTTTGTCAAAATATGCCACAGGTTTAACATCTAACCATGAAATATTCAGCTGAAAGTCTTTGGCTCCATGTGACAGAAAGAAAGAAAGAAAGAAAGAAAGAAAGAAAGAAAGAAAGAAAGAAAGAGCGAGGGAGAGGGACGCAGTAAAGGAGAATATGCAGCAGCGAAACTTTCAAATATAGATGCCCGATTTTCCATGGCCTCGATACTGATTATCAACAAATATTATCCGGTTGGTCTCTGTTCAGTGACTGCAGAGCCAGCAAGCAGCCGTGCTTAATATGAACACACTGTCAGAACCGAGCCTCGCTCATAAACCACACAACAAAGTACCACTGGACATGTGACGGCTCATACTAACAAGCTTATCACTTGAAGGATAGCAACAGTCCCAAACAAACATTACATAAATCCGCCTTATCCCCCCTTTTCGTTTCGGATTCGATATGCCATAAAACATTAAATATTGAACAAAGAACAGCACGCGGGGCACGTCGTTAATGTTTCAGAGGCTCGTCTCTCTGATCAATATTCATTAGCCCAGTTGGCTGTCCCACCGAATCGAACCCGGCGCCGGCGCTTCAGAACGGCACAGGGGCAACTCGGCGGGTTACCATGGAGACAGCCCCATTTCTACCGAGGCTGAGCAGCCACTGGGCGAAGACGAACGCGGCTACGAGAGAGAGAAAGAGAAAGAGAGAGAGCCAGAACGAAAATAATGAATGAGTCCGTCCGCTGAATGGGCTCCTAAATGGAGTGGGACTAAATATAACAGGCAAATTGACAGGACGGCAGTCCGGCGGAGAGATAAAATGTCTAACGCTGTGCTTCTCGTCACTTGGCTCACGAGAGTCGGCTCGCTCTGCATTAGTCATGAAGTGTGTGGCGTTGGAAGCGGGGGGAAGCTGGCACCGGTTATCACCTCGGAGAGTTCCGTTCTCCCAGTATGAAAACAGAGACGAGTCGGGCGCGTCGCTATCTCAGGCGGCGATAAGAACGTGTCACTCTGGGCATAAACAAGCCGCAATCAAAGGGCCTTTCTATCGGAGCGGTTGACATTTTGATTATCTACGGCAGGGCTCTCTGTGCTTCCACACTGCTGGGATATGTGAGTGAGGAGAATTATTCAATCGTGACTGTTGTCTTGGTTGGGTGTACGGCCTCCAAACGTGTGTGCGTGTGTGTGTGTGTGTGTGTGTGTGTGTGTGTGTGTGTGTATGTTTCTCACCATGGCACTGATGGTCTCCTCCCAGTCGGGTCTCTCTCGGGGGTGGATGCTGCGGGCCAGCTCAGGCACGATGTCGTCCTCCTCTGGGTGACGCCCAGGCCTCAGGCCCCTGTGGAGGGGAAGAGACAGAGACAGAGATAAGGAAGGGAGTAGCCCTGATAGGAGCCTCCACTCGCATCCATCATTCAGGCAGTTCTAACAGACGGTGGGTTACGCTGCTGTGTCCGCACAACGAACTGCCCCGCGCTTCGCCTAGCAGTGCCACTCTAATGCTCACATAACTCGCTGGATCTGTTTGATTGATTTGGCGAGATTTACCCCGCGTCTACTGGAGAGAGTGCATCCCTTATCCACCACCAAATCTTTACTAATCTCCGCGACTGCTGTGCAATTAACCGTTTCTATAGCTGTGGAGCGGAAAGAGAGAGAGAGAGAGAGACCGGGAGAGGGAGCCGGATTCCCCTCTGCAACGCGGAGGCCAGGCTGGTGCTGTGGAGCACACCCCAGAGGCTGGGGCTGGCAACACTGTCCGCCATGCCTTAACGACCGCATTGTTTCAATTAGAGGAAATGTCATAACCCATCAGCAGCAGCCGACGGGAGAGAACACACACACAGTCACACACACACACACAAACGTGTGAGGGACAATCTCTACCGCCCAACATCGGCTGTCATCTCTTATCCTGCTAACGACAGGGGCTGATGTGCGTTTATTTGTGCATGCAGCCCCACCCGTGCATTGACATTCTGGCTCAACGATGAGGCCTATGGCTTTAGAGTTGAAGAGACTGAACAAACCACTATCCATCTCCATCAGTGTCCTCAGCCAGGCGGTGCAGAGTCTACAAGGGCGTCATTAACAGCACCTCACACTCCGTTTGGGTCAAAGCGTGTCAATGGTACAAGGCGCCGAGGGCAATCAGCACCTTCACGTCCCGGTAAACTCAATGTCACTCGAAAGGGAACCCGAAACGTGAGAACGAGCAAAGATAAGTGTTTTGAGATACGTGGGGTAAATACAGGTTGGTACGTCAGCTGGAATACGTCCCCTCGGGGGCGCACAAACACGCCTTGCCTTTGCATACGCTACAAAAACCAAAATCAGCTAAACACCAGGGGCTCTATTGACGATGCCGCCATTAAATGCCATTTTCACTAGCCCACCCAACGTCTCAGGACTCCATTCACACACAGCCCAGGAAAATCAATGTCAGCCACTTAGAGGGTGGAAAAATCACCTTTCTCTGTCTCTATTATTGGATTTTGTGTGCCTGTGCCCACGGCCCACATTGTATCCAGCATTGACTGGGCTCTCTCCGGTTCCACCATCCCGTCGTCTTGCTCCTGTGTCGGCCGCGGCGGCCAGAACACTCTGTTGGGTTCGGAGAGGGTACACCTTCAACCGTTCCCTAGACATTCTGACCCACATCCAACGGCACAACCTAGTTCCGACGTTTTCACCGTGACCGTACGGACACGGGAGGTGGATTCTACAGACACATACCATCCGTCCGTCATAATGTCTTAGGTGTGAGCCATCGACCTATAGGTACGAGCAGACCAAAGGTGACGTGGCCCGCTCGTGTTGTTTATTTCAGCTTGAGTGACGTGTGGGTATTATGAAAAACGGTTGTTGATCGATCCCTCGGGCGTGCTGCGCATACAGCAGAGAAACCTCAATAATAACGGGGAGGGCGGTGGGTAGCAGTGGGCTGGACCAGGAGAGTGGTGGAGGCGCCATCAATCTGCCAGACAAATATGCTCACAGTGCGGGGAGACGTTCACACTGGGCCGCTGAGAGACCGAGCTGATAACCAGCCGTTTGGTAGGGAGAATCGCTCAAACGGCAAGGCCGGCAAGTTTCAAAGATCCTGTGAAGTGCAGAGAAGACACGCGCACATCGGTGGAACGCGTCATGACAGTTTATTAGCTGAATTTGAGCGTGGCCTTTGTCAGCGCCACCCCTACACTTTCTTAAGGGCAACACCTTTTCCGCCTCTTGAGTTGCCTAGCGAGAGCCGTTAATAACCTTAGCAAAAGGCTCAAGCCTTTGACGTCATTATCGCCCAAGATGTGCTGAGAAAAGCAGACGGCGAGTCGCTGCAGCAGTAAGGTGCCTCCTGCTAAAAATAAGGTGTGTTGATTCTTTCCACTGCCTATTAAACCGCTGAGCCCGTTCCTGTAAATAAAAATGAGGCTGCACGCTGCCGTCTCAATAAAAGAGACGCACAATTTCTCCCACTACTGTCATCTCTTCATCTCCCACACATCCCTAGACACACACTAGAGCAAAATTAACACACACACACACACACACACACACACACACACACACACACACACACGATCATGGAAGAACACATACATAAAACCGTGCACAAACTGCGCACAGGCGTGTGGGGAGCACTCCCACCGGGATAGGGTGGGGGGGCATCTATACATGGCTGACCTAAAACTGTCATTTTAGATGCAGGTCTGGAGCAGAGGTTGTGCGCATCTCTAAGCAGCAGTATAGAGGAGACCAGGGAGCAAAGTCCCGTGGCTGTGGAGCAGCCTGCTGCATTATGACACTGACTGGCTAGCGTTCCAGCCAGATTGCCACCCTGACCCTGACATAGGTACAGTGAAATCCTAAATGTTGGCATTGGAGGCAGGGCCGGCTAGACTTAGAGGGAAAATGTGAAGCTAGCCTTGAAACACAAGCCTTTGTGTGTGTGTGTGTGTGTGTGTGTGTGTGACTTGGAGGCAGGCTGAGAGAAATGCTTTGCGAGATGAAGGATGGATCAAATAAAAATGTTGGTAACTTTGTTACCGATATGGAAAGGTTTTTTTAAGAAACGCAACTCTGCAATACCTACTTTTTTTAAACGCTGACTTACTTAACTAAATAACTAAAAGGCTGTTGCAAAACTGATTTGTTTCTGCAAATGAACACATTCTGCTAACCTCTAAAAGGACAGATTAACAATGTATGTTCTTATTTGAGATAAAAAGAGAGGTCACAAGATAGCACCCATATTGACTGATAGCCCTGAACATCAGCAGATTCCATGTGCAATGCCTGTTTCCATACTGGCTGCTTTAGCAACGATTTGATTGGTGCCAAGAAAGTATTGAACTTCAATAGAGCTAGAGATGTGGGACTGCGTGAGCACAACCAGTTTGTTTCATTTTGATTCTACCTTGGAAACACATCAGAGGAATTCAATGACTTAGAAAGGCTCGTATGTTTTTATGCTAATAGATAGACCTTACATGTTCTGTTGACCAATCCCTGAAGTCTGCTCTAGGGCATTACCAACAGAGAAGGCAAACTATAAATACTGTGAGACGTTAACGGATCTGCAACTCCAGTGCGTGTACACGGTTGTACAATGACATAGAGAATTATCTTCAACAAACGTGCACTTGCCAGGATCACATAGGAATGAGTAAACCACAGAAGAATCAAAATGTTCATCTCAAAATGTCCAAGAAAAGGATGAAGTTGCAGCATCCCAAGCTTCACTGGACTTCACACACGTTATAAAGTCAGACAGACTTTTTTTGAAATGGAAAGCTTCATAAATCATGCAAACACTTTGAAGATGGTGGGGCCCAGTAGGCCATTAACACAGCATTGCTTATTGATGGCTGGGCCTGATGAGAGAGAAGAAGGGCTACACACAAAGGAGCTTTTTCCCCTGGACACACTTGCAGTGCGCAACACCTTGAGGAGGAGGCTTCAAGAGTCAAGAGCTGATGAGCGCCATGAATAAGGAATGTCAACAGACACAAGTTTATCTACAGACGAGTGGGTGTTATGCAGCCTGTAGTTCTAGATTGCCTATGAGCTATGTGAAAGACAACAATTTCTGTAAATACACAGTAGTAGTCTCTGGTTTGAATTCAAACATGCCCATTTACATCTCTCTCAATTTGACCCTGTTTAGCTTTCCCATCCCACATCCCTAGATAAAAGTTTAATGTAACAGCCATAGGCCATTGTTACGGCCACCCATATTTTGGTGTCCGTATTGTTTGCATTGTGTATGTGTGTATGTGTATTTTTGTCTTCCCTTCTGTTTTTCCCTTCGCCATTCCCTTCATTCAGCATTGCCGCCTGTGTTCCGTTGGTTCCCTTCCCCCTCATCACACACCATCAGCCATCTGTTGACGGACCAATCAGGAGCCGATCCGTCTAGTTTTAAACCCTTCTCCCCGCCGTCTCATGAGAGCGAGATTAGATTTGTATTCTGTGTTCGATGTGTTTAGAGCTCGCTCTCATTTAGGAAGGTATGTGTGTTGGTGTTCAGCTTTGGTGTTCTGTGTTTCGTTTGTTAGCTGGAGGGTTTATCCCGATTGTCTCGTCTGTCTGTTCATTTGTTAGCGAGTGCTAACTAGACTTATAGCTCTTCAGTTGGTTTGCATTTCCCCATTTGACCCCTCCTTAGTTTCTGTATTAGATATAGTTTTTGTTTGGTTTTTCCCTTGCCCTTTTGATCCTGTATTATATACAGCGTTTAGTTTGTTCTTTACCCTTTTCCCGTAATACCAGTACCAGTGCTGTGTTTCGTGTTAATTCTGATCCTTTTTATGTTGCCTGTAGGAAGTACTGTGCGTTATTTTTCTCCTGGAGCGCGGCTAGTTTAGATACCCGAGGGTGTACATTTTACTTCACGTAGTGTAGTCTCTGGTTAGAAACATTAGTTTAGGAGCGGTGCCACCCCGTGTACGTTTTGACAGCAAGCGTGTTGTATTCAGCTTAGCTCTTTTGTTTGTTTCTTTGATTTGGCACCGTTCGTGTAGCCGTGGTATCCCTTTTTGTTTGTCCCTGTAAATAAATACTTTTTGCTTTTACATTCTTGGTTTGTGTTTGTCCACAGTTCACCACCACACGGCATACTCTGGTAAATGTTCGGTCCTTCAGCGCCCTAGATTAGCCATACAGCTGAGGGGACATAACAGCCATCCACTGTAAGAATTCACCAGAACATAAAACACCTTTGGCGTTATAGCATTAGTCCAGACAGGAGTCGCATTCTTTGTTCCATTACCTAGGTGTCCAAGCTGCCCATCTGTTGAACCCCTTAAGAATCATTTCCATACAGAAAACAAAAAAAGCAATTTTGAAAGGAAAATATTAAAGCCTTCCACAACCCGCAGAGTACCCAAACACAAAGCATTGGGGGGCTTCAGACGGTCCTCAAATCACAGGAAGATTGAGCGGCTGCTCCAATATTCACAGCAGCAAACTTTACGAGACTGTCTGTGTAATTGAAAAGAAAACTTTATTGAACTTGTGGAACACCAGGGGCCTGTTAACGATGCAGATTTATTCCGACAGCTTCCTGTCATGCGGGAGGAGGGAGCACCTTGGTGGTGTGTGTGTGTGTGTGTGTGTGTGTGTGTGTGTGTGTGTGACACGTGTGTTTGAGCATGGGGCAAAAAAAAAAAAGAGAGTCTGGAAAACCCTTGAAAATGTACATAACAGGAAAAATACATAAAGGAGACGTTCATATGTTGTAGAAAGGCCTTTTCAGATACACCTGTAAGTAACAGTGTCCTAACAGTACAAGCATTGGAATATTTTGCCTATGGGGCATGTTAGCCACCTTTCTGTATTATAACTGTTGCACAACCAGAAACCTCAACAAAATAAAAAAATGGAGGTAATGCAAAAGATTGAGTACATTTTAATTTCTTTACACACTTTTAAAGTAAATGCATCTGCAGATAGCAGAATACAGAAATGAGTTGCCTATGAGCCCAAGAGGATCGGAATTGGCTGGTAGGCCTACCCTTTGCCTTTGCTTCTCCAAGCAAACAGCTTGTTGCCATGTGCCCAACGAGCACACTTGGACACACTCCAGCTGAATGGGTTTCAATGGCACACACTTGGGAACTGTTGTTCCACTGGAGGGGGGAGAGAGATCTCTCCCTGTACCTCTACCAACAGTGCCGGGGGATTTGGGGGAGGGGTCAAGACGGTGGGGCTGTGGGAGACGGAACATCTTCTACATTGTCACAGTGTCTGACAGTTAAACAGGAAACATCTACTCTTGCTATTCACTTTCTTTCTGTTCACTGAGGGAACAGAAAGAACGGTGTTGACATTGGACACACACACACACACACACACACACACAATGGAGGACTTGATGTGCTTCTCTTTGGAACACAAGACGAGTGTGAGGGAGGTCACGGTCAGAGCGGAGGCACGTGATCGACCTGCACTGTCTGAGATCTTTCTCTGGCTCGCTCGGTTGATACAGAGTTACAGCAATGCTGAGAAGCCGTAAGCAGGCCGTGAGCGGGCGACATTCTGGAGGCTCTGTCGCCTCGGTCTTCATGTTTACCCAACAGAAGACTAACTGATACCCCCGTCTATTGGATTCTATTTGGACTGTTGTTCAGCACTTTTTCCTAGACAGAAAGATGCTTTTGAGCCGTCAGTTTATCAGAAGGCCAAAACCCCTATTCGCATCTTGCTAAGATTCACGTATAAAACGATTAACTGGAGATCAAATGATCCACAAATGTTTTGTTTACATTGTCTACATAAACTAGAGATTTGGATTTCGCTGTCATGCGTAAGTAATTGCCAGATATTTGTATTCGGGACTTCTCACATGGGCTCAATTTATTTCATTGCCCTTGAGAAGGGGGGAAGAAGATAACTCTCTCCAACAAAGCAAATAGCTGGGAGGGAGAGAGAGAGAGAGAGAGAGAGAATTAAGGAGAAGGGGAAACGATATCAGTAAGCCATGCACGGAAGAGGGTGAGGGGACAGCAGAGGTGCTGACGCAAGTCCAGCTCCAGAAAGTGTCCCACTCATGTCTGTGACCCGGGTCCCAGAGCCTGCAAGAGAGGCCGTCCCCTGGGGGAGGGAGTAGGAGGGCAGGCAGACCAAATCTGTAAGGCACCCTGGTAAGCATAATAGGAATAAATACAAACAAGAATAGCATGTCCCACTATAGTAGTTTATTCTGCAGAGGTAAGGCTGGTCACAGGCTGACTGGTGGGCAGGATAACTCTGCACCTGCTCCACACGGTACAACGCTCATTCAGACAGAAATATGGCTTTTAAGACCAGGTCATGATCTACAGATCATAGAGGTTTTGAATGAAACAGTCTTAAAATAATTGAAATTCTGAACTAGTACCTCCTTACCCTAGTAGTATTAATAGTATTAAAATGAAGGCGAGGGACTTTTTAGAACTTGATGAAGGCTAAACTAAATTATAAGGAGAAAAGCTCATTAAAACTATGTGCTATAGTTTTTGGCAGTCACTGTTGGGTGAGATTCCCACTCACCACCACCACAAATTTATGTTACGGAAACATAAGCAAAATACACAAAAATGAATTGTACAAATGGAGAGAGATGGAGACCACAGATAGACCTAGAAGACGTCTGCGTCGTTGACCTGCCCTATGTAGGAAACCACTAGCTACTCGTCTTACATGGACCCACAGGTGTCACTCTCCCCCAAACTAATTAGGGGTTCGGTTCCTTTCCCCTTGCCTCGCTCTCCTCGTCCCCTTTTTCATTGTCTCTTTCATAATGTTGGCCTGATATCTAATGTATGCTAAGCTGCTGCTGCCATGGCAACCCCGCACATGCAGGATTTGGGCCTGGTTGAATACAGAGGGAGAGAGGGGGAGGGATGGGGGGGGGGGTTGAATGGCCTGGACTTTAATCCGCAAGGAAAATGGGGCAATTCCTGTAGACCCTCTCTCTGATTTGCCAAAGCGTACACACACACACGCGCGCGCACACACACACACGCACGCACGCGCGCGCACACACACACAGTCATCAGACCCAAGAACGGACAGTCATGCTGACTTGTCCGGCCATTTGAAAGTCAAGGGGCGTGTTCCGTAGTGGAGCAAGCTGCTGCCCTTGGCTACTTGGCCGGCAGGGGAACAGTCGTGCCTCATGTGCATCTCAACCGGAATAGGAACGAGCAGGGTGTTTGAGTACCCTACATTCCACTCAGCCTTTAGGAAACAGCAGGTCTCCACTGAATTGGAGAGATACAGAGTATCAAAACGATTCTGCTTGGAGATGTATTCAATGGCTGGTTGCTAAGTTGGAGGTGGGTGTGAGTTTGAAAGAGAAAAAACATCCTTATTCTAGCGGCTCCGTACGATCCAGCATGCCTGCGTCACATGCAGAGAGCGCGCATGCCATAGATTATGCTACAGCTACGGTGTGTGCGCACAGTCTGACGATGTGTGTGGGCGTTCAATTAACAGTCCAGCTGTAGCAATGACGTAGCTGGAAGCATATATATAGATATATATATATATATATATATATATATATATATATATATATTAGACATCAGTGGAGAAAGGTGAAGGGGTAGTGGGACCGCTAAGCTACCAGCCGTGCCTCCAAGGAAGTCTGAATGGTCGTTTCGAGCAGGGACGGTTAGTCATGTCGGGTGCACAGAGTGGCTCTGGTGAGCAGTTAGCCAGTTACGAGCTATAGGGAAATCAATGATTGCTGGTGTTCCCTTCCATAGCTTCCCCTTCATCACTCAAGACACATCTGCCTCTGCCTGCCCTGCTGGGGCAAACACTGCTGTCATTTCTCCTTGAGGTAAAGCAGACAAGAGCACAGGAGTCAAGTGTCTCTCTCTCTCTCTCCCTCATTCACTCACTCCCTCCCACACACACAACACACACACACACACACACACAAAAGCGCAAACGCAGACCAGAAAGTGCAGGGCCCTTATACTTGTCAAACCAAAAACAAGCACCAATGCGTATACACCAAATCTGTTTCCAAACTACAACATACTTGGTGAGTAAAGGAGAAACATACTATCTAACATATGCCCACACAGTGCACACACACACGCACACGCGCACGCGCACACGCACACGCACACGCACACGCACACTCACACTCACACTCACACAACCCCCTTCTACCCACACAAACAAACAAACACACATGCACAAACCTACACGAAACCAAGTCAAAAGCTATCGGTTATGGTGAGGCTGGCAGTTACGGACCACGGCCAGCGGCTGAGGAGGAGATACAGTGGGTAGAGGTCTTACCTGTCAGACGTGTCATGGCTGGCCGCTGTGGCTCCCAGCAGTCCTAGTGCTGCACTCCCCACTGCTGCAGCAGCCCCGCCGCCTGCCTCCATGATACTGACTCACTGCAGGAGCAGCCTGCCAGAAAGAGCGCGAGGGAGGGAGAGAGAGCAGGAGAGTGAGAGAGAGAGAGAGCCAAGAGGGAGGGAGTCGGGGAGGACGTTGGGAGAGGTGAATCCGCAGGGAAAAAGACAGAATGAGATAAGAGCGAGCACATTCAAGGAATAGGGGAAGTGGGAAAAGAGAAGGGTGGAGAAGAGAGGGGACGCAAACAACATGTGAGACGCGCAGAAAGGATATGAGAAAAGAGGTGGCATGCCGGGGAAAGGGAGAGAGGCGAGTGGAGAGGCAGGAGGAAGGTGAAGGGGAAGATTGACAAGAGAGAAAGATGAGAGAGACAAGAAGTGGAAGACACATTGGGTTATTTGTGTGTTTGTTGCCTGGGGATGACTTTCAATACGCAGATAAAACCATTTAACTCTTGCTGCACTGAAGGAGCCACTCTCAAAAACAAAACCTGGCCATACGTCTAACAGAGACATAGAAATAGGAATCTTTTAAACACACAAAAACAAAAATCACAATATTCATAAAACTGCACATCAGAAAAGTGAGACCTGTGCCATTAGAAGCATGGATAAGGCTTCTTCACCATATACTTTCTTCATCTCAACTCATGTATCTACAGTGCTGCAGGTCTGTCAAAACGACACCGGATTTCGATTCAACTCGGCCAATTCTAAGACCAAATTCTTGATTGACAAGACAAAAAGCGCTGCCTAACGTACACACAGGTGTACAACACCTGACCGAGCCAAATTGTGTCCCAGGGGGAGATGATAAAGAAGAGGACAGACTACATGTAGTCAGAGAGGAAAGGGTAGAGTGTGGAGAAGGGCGAGAGGGGACCACAGCCCACGCGCGGTGTCCTCTGACATGTTCTCTGATGTCATTGAACGTCCTGGGAGACGGACGCCAGTGGCCTGAAAGATGTTGAAGGAGGAAGAGAAAGAATGAAAGAATGGCAAGGCGTGGGAGGGAAGAACTCCCACACGTCACTGCAGAAGTGGCTGCTGCTAAATGAGAGGGGACAGATGGGCTGGTCACACACTCTTCTTGGCACTCCTGGAATGTGTGTGTGTGTGTGTGTGTGTGTGTGTGTGTGTGTGTGTGTGTGTGTGTGTGTGTGTGTGTGCGCGCACGCACACGTGAATCATAAAGAATTAAATACATCCAGTTGAGGTGACACTCTTAGGGACCTTGAATACAATTTACAAGTAACAATGAATTAAAAACAGACTAAAATCAACGGACTAGCCCAGTAAAAATGTTTAAAGTTAAGAACAATTCCCATAAAAAAGGAAGGCAACATGATTCTAATAAAATATTACAGCACCTTTAAAATCACCTACCAGACCTCCACGTCAGTAGCATGTATGGGTATCAAAACCTGCTCATGTCCTTGACCCTTCAAACACAACTCTTATCTGCTGACCTTACATACTTGGGGTCTGAACCACGAGGCAGCATATTTCAACACACTGTGTTTATGAGAACATGGCAATGTCTGTTTGTCTTAAAGACTTGATGCCATGAGCGTGAGTAATTGTGAGTTTGTGGGCGAGCACTGATCTCGGGCAGGGCCAGGCAGAGTGAGCTCTACATAAATACCTGATGCAGCAGAAAAGCCATAAAAAGGCCGACCTTGCCAGAGGCCGTTGCAACCGCTGAAACGTCACGCTGGGGCCCTGCCTCCGGATAGGAACACACACATTGAGCAAGCAGGCAGGGGCTGGCGATCAAAGAAAAGGGAGGGGGGGTGGGGGGGGATTCAAATCTCCACGGACACCAACTTTGAAACCACATTGCATTATCACCCATTAAATATGCAGTGGTCATGAGAGCAATGAGAAGGCATATGGGAGTCGGACACCAAAGACAAAATCAATGCTAGGGGAACAGGCCTCGGTCTTCAGTTTAAGTGGAAATGTAAGCTAATTTAAAAAGAGCATCAAAATTAAACTATCATAGATCTACAGGGGAAGGCATGTCCCTGGCTTCTTCCCCATTACTTCTCCACTGTTCTTGAAAGCTGCACAACAGACAACTGACAATTAATGTTGTGTTTTAATGTACCAACTCATTTTTGAAAAACAGTTCCGGAAGTGGGGTACAATTTCACATGAGATAGCGGACCTTTAGTACTGGGATTATTTGACAAACTTTATGAAAGGAAAACTGCCAAATCAAGTCAATTTGATGTCCCCGGGCCCCGGCACTTCATCTGAGACCCCCGCAGCGCATCGTGGCCTTACTCTGCCCAGCAACTAGTCAGACCTGACATTTGCATCATGATTCCCACCGTTTGTCATTGAATGAGATTGCAATCCTTCTCACATTAGTCCAATTGAGTCACTCAAAAGCCTGTCTATTCAAGCTCTTAACATTTCCAGCCCACTCACACTGCATCTTGTCATTTAAAAGGGAGTAGCGATTTGATTGTGTCGGCAATATTGTAAAACAGGATATGGGAAAATGCTAATCTTATGTTTTTCTCCTGACATGCTTTTCATGTTGAATTATTTACAGAATGTTGCAGAAAGTAGAATAAAGTAAAACTACTGAAAGAAGGCCTTTATATTCAAACCATTTAAAACACCTGTCTGCCTCTTAAGCACAAGTGAACAAAGGACATGGTAAACAATAACTGCATATTTGTTATAGTGGTCTGGGCCTGTACAGGGCCATCTGATTGGTGGCTGGTTTAAATCCAAACATCTCACTAAAATATAAAAGGGTCTGAGGCCTGTCCAGTGAAAGGCCATGTGGTTACAAATCCAGCAGCAGGGAGAGAGGATAGAGGATTTGAGAGATGGACTGGGCTGCCCGCCACTTTAGGGTTAGCATCAGAAAACACTTATCTCAGAAGCAGCTAAACAATAGGCAGGGTGGTGTGCCTGTATGTGTCGACTGTAGCCCACAAACTGGATTTCGCCTAACATTCCAGGCACTGGCTAACCAATCGAGGACTAGGCAAGGAAACATGTTAGGGATTGAAGAATAATACAGCACTAAGAGTACAACTACCATGAAGCAATTCTGTTTACTTTTTGTCATAAGATACTTATTTAAATTTGTTTTTATTATTCTTTAAAATAACGATTGTTATAAGTAAGACTATTTCAAGCAAAGCAAGGCAGAACAGAAAGGAGTGGATCCGGGCTGTACATGAGCTTATATCAACAATATTGTCTAGGCCTATATGGAAATACATCCAACTGTCAATGAAGCTGGCTCAGCTTTCAGTACTGGCTGATGGTGTCCACAGTCCAGGGACGTATCTGTGATCGGGGGTGACATAACAGGCCAGTCACCAAAGAGATGATCTCATCTGAGGTCATATCAAGCCTCTGGCTATCATAGAGATCTGTTACAGCGGTCTACTGATGGACTCAGTTGATTCAGATGCATCTCTGCCAAGTGTCTAAAGCTGACAGCACAATAGATCTCATATTGTTTACAGGCATTACCTCTAGAACAAACTGTCTGATTTAATAAACGATTATGATAAGACTGGTCTTGACCTAGAATGATGTATCATAGCTTCGTGGCCTTGACAACTGACCACATAAAAGATTCAAACAATACTCAGATGCCTGCATATCTGAAAATAAAATACGGACACCAGAGGGCATGACAGGCACAGCACAATAGACAGCCTAAAGGGCCTTTCACGTACACACACTTGTGCATTTAGTCTATATAGTTTCAATCTGTGCAAACTAGTGTCTTCAGCTATTAAAAAGGAAAAACAAAAAGGTTAAGCTGTAGAACAAACCTGCGTGCAAATAGGCAATTTTTTTTGACCCGAGAAGTAAAGCTCAACAGGGTACAGCAAAACACTAGCATGAGTAAAGCAGACATTACAAGACTGTATAGTATTTGTTAGTGTGTGGGTGCGTGTGTGTGAGACAGAGAAGGAGAGAAAAAAAAAAAAAGAGAGAAAGACTTCATAACAGCCATACTGTTCTGGGACTAGTACTAACAGGGCTTATGATACTTTCACACAAATCTTCATGCAGGAGGCTATATAATAAACCTCCAGATAATTAATGACCAATGCAAACTGAACGGAATATGGGTACCAATCAAATAGAGCAGGACATGCAATACCTTCAAATAAAAAATGTGCCGTCTTCCGAGATGTAGCTGTTTAACTGCCTAATGTCATACACGTTCTTGTGAGCTCCGGGACCACAGTGAAATGCATAGCAATATATGGTGTCTACAAAAAAAACTAAACATTTAACATCCAGTATTCACTGTTCATGTGGGAAATTCCTCTATATCTAATTGAAACCCATGGCTTATGTATTAACAGCCTTCTGCGACCATCACTTTATACTGGTTATATTGGACATTGTTGTGCCGCAGGTAGCTTTATTGAGTCCCTTGTGCAGAGTAACTCAACAAATCATCTGCTTTTAGAGTCATGGAGGTGATGCTCAGGCATGCTAGGACAAGTGTACCCCTCCCTACTGGAAACAACAGCATTTGTTTGCTAATATAAGCTCGTGATAATGGTCAAAATATGGCCCAATTTCCGAGTTTCAGAAAGGTAACACAAACCAACATTAGTAACTCAAAGGCACTTCTAAAGTACTACCATGGGAATTAAAGGGTTAAAGAGCGGTCTAGATCTATATAAGTAGACCCCCCATTGATTATTTGCATTATATGCAAATTTAAAAGTTCCAAGACAGAAGATAGGTGGGAGTTTCAGACCAACCTACAATAGCTAGGCTAAGAGAAAATATTCGCAGGCGTAAGAGCTAAGAGAAAGCAAAGTCTGGAAAAAATGAAGTAAGTGGTAGTGGGATATTTAATGGACCAAACAAGACATCCATACAAAGCTATGCACCTCATCATCAAGACTGGGGGCAACATAAAATAGACTGGATTCAAACTGTCTAACCCATTTCTAAAACACTAATGGCACTACCTGGAAAAGAGAATACAGGCGAGATAACTAGGTCTATTTATGACCAGAAGACCCAGTTATCCCGCACACTGTCTGCAGTAAGAATTTTCTGAGCGCTCTAAACTAATTGGATGTTGCATACAACAGAGCACAACTTGACAAACAGATTTATGGTCTCCAAATGTTTTATTTATATTTGTATTTAAAACGAAATTGCCTAGAATAAACACAATTGCTCATCCTCTAATATTTACAGTAATAGACATTACTTGTTAGAAAACAAGTTTTAATTGCTATAGCAGATGGAGAATTGAAATAAAACATGTTTCTGTTAATAAATCAAGAATTCAAATCTTCGTGTTCGGCCTATTTAACCGCACGTCCGTATTAGACTAATTGTGAACCACTCACGTCATTGCAATCTTCCTGTTACAGCTGCCACACAATCATTCGGCAGTCAAAAAAACGCATTATAGCAAAAACAAAGGGCAAAAAAGTTCCGTTTAGTTGAGGCAAGTGGGTAGATTCTTCAAGGCCGCTGCAGAAGTGGCATGGAATTGATTTGTGTAGTGGGGCTACTGAAAAGGCCAAGTAATACAAGGCAATCTATGTATTTCCATCTAACTTATTGGAACCCCTTCTCTATTCCCTGTCCTTGTTACCTTGCCTCCTGTTCTGATTACTGAGTCAAAGAAGGCTGGCCATGGTGATCAATATAGTGCAGCACCAATACTACACATGCTCAACAAGCCTCTGAAGACACCTAGAGAGGTGCCAAATTAAGGATGCGGTCACGGCTCGCACCAAGTGTGATGGAGTCTGACAGAAGGCAGGCCAACAGATGCAATAGAGACAGAAAGAGAATGGGGTTGAACAAATGTTGTGCACATGCGTCAGGCTGCCTTAATAGCTAGCATTACAACAAATAAATGATATTACATAATTATGGTTCAAGCCTTCATGTAAACTACAATGTGGCGCTGTCTGCTTGGCAGCAATCCATTAAACCATGCGTTGTCATCATGTTCTGTTGATCTAAAAAGGAAGTTTTGAACCTATGTAATCCTCATGAGGGACATCACATATCACCCATTATTTTTGAAAGAATGGGAGAAACAATGGGGCAAGTAGATGGTATGGGACTGAGAAAGAATCCAGAGGGATTTCCATGCCAAGCTCCAACACTAACAAACAAGAAGCATTAAGGGGCCTTTAGTGCTCCTTCAAAAACCTCTGGAAGTTCAAACTAGACTGTACAAGGGAAAATGGCAATACTTTTTATTTTATAACTGATTGAAAGTCGCGAGCAAGCAAAAAAAAAAAAACTGTTGCACGTTGCTTTTGAATGCCTGCTATAAACCATGCTAGGTTACACAACTTACTGAGACACAAATTGGAGCAAAAATATTAAATTGAACCACAGAGCATTGAACCAGTTCGAATACAATATTGTCCACCCCCATTCTCCCAATTGCCTTGTATATATTGACAGTGGCACGTTTTTTTGTTGGTTTGTTTTTAAAAGTTAACAAATTATCAGAAGAATACACATTTTGAAGCAGAAGGCCAATGTCCAGGCAAAACCTGAGGTGAAAACAGTTTCAATAACACAGTGTAACTGGAGTGCTCTGAACCACAGGGGTCTGGCATATTGGATGTGCTTCCTGAATGCATGAGTTCAAACTCAGATCCATGCGATTCCCTCTCCTTCGCTTGTTCTTATTATTGCACCATATCAACTAACTAAATCAGCATAAACAGTATTACAGACTGCATTAAAATTGGTTACTAAATGTAAGGGCTAAACCTTTTGAGAATCTGCTCTCCATCTACAGGATTAGCAATCTGAAATGCCAAGGCTGGTCACCTGCGGTTCAGTCCTTTGGAGACAAATCCCTTTAAAAAGAGGAAAAAAGATTCTGAAACTCTTTCCATGCAAATAAGCAAGGGTGTAAGCAAGCCAAAGAGGGAGGAAGAATATAAATAGGGATTCTGCACTTCCACTGGCCTCCTGTTTTAATTTAATTCAAAAGAAAAAGAACAGAGTCTCTGGGTTAGACTGCAGGAGCCGTGATTCTCCATTCGACTTGAGCCGCTCCCTAATTAGGACCCAGGAAAAATTAGAGGCCCGTGTGAAAGAGGCTGGCACAGAGAAAAAGAGTGGCCATACAATTAGGTCCAGCACAAGAGCAAATTCTTTACAGCAGCATTTCTGGGTTGATGAGGGCACAAGTTTGCAATCCAGACATTGTTCTGAAGTCTTGTTTAACTGGAGAGAGATATTGCAGGAGTTCGGTTAAGTAGGTCTACAAAGCAACACATTCGGAGCAAGCTTAAATTACTTCACTTCGCATATATTTTATGTAAGTTTTTCTCAATCTGTTTAATTTGCAGTATGCTGTTGTAATGACCCAGATTTAGCGTACTATAAATCCAACTAAATAATAGACCAATAATTGTGAAAGTTGTTGTTTTAAACAAAGTAAAACACAGAGAAGTTATTTGCTCTGCAAAAACTAGCTATATCTTTATCAATAGGTTTGGCACTCAGCTAAGGTATGTATTTAAAAAAAAAAATTATTGCGTGGCAAGTACAAAGAAAGGCTTATAGGTAGGGCTGTGCAATATGGCCAAAATATCAAATCGGTCACTTCATATCCCAATAACGACACACGTCACGACATAGCACATTTTCAGTAAATTCAATGAATAAATAGTTCGCACAGCGAACAGCCCTATTTTTAAGTGTAGAGTAACTTCAGCAACTAGCAACGTCTTTGTCATACAACGGTTTACAGACAAAGCACAAAAACATCAACATTCTGTGAGGTTCAAATTTCCTGTAGCAAGACGAAAGAGGAGAACACGGGCGAGGAAGAACACAAACCTTTTAGAAAATAAAACCATAATAAGTAAGGGAAAGAGCTAAGAAAACTCAGAAGTACTGAATACGTTATGATTAGGGTTATGTTTATTTATCTACCTGGTTTGCTGTTTTTAAGTCGCTTTGGGAAAAAAAAACATCTGCTAAATGACTGTAATGTAATGTACTGTAATGAATAAGACTGCTTTTTGGAATATCACATGATGACTTGGCGCATTAGTCAGCGAGTTGGGAGAACGAGATGGATTTTGTTAATATGGCAATGGAAAGCATAAGTCACTCGCAAAGGCCTCCGTCAGAAATGTGTCTAGAGTTAACCTATAGCACTGCTTGATTTGGAAAAGCCACACACAATTAGGCCTTGTCCCAAATCATGATAAACTTAAGGCAATTATCCTTGCGTGTTTTACTGGGATATGGCCTAACTTGTGCTTATCGCTTACTTTTTTTTTGTAATAAATAAACAAAGAAATGTATAATTATGAATATGGCTTTTAACATTTCATTTGAAATTAGGCTTGGCAATACATTAATGTACTTGGGTCCCATGAAAGTAATTGGCTGAGAAAGAGAGAGACAGACCAAGTGATGGCAATGCCAGTAGCAGAGAGACACATCAACGGGACCTTTGAGCAAAGGGACAAAGAGAGCCATGCAGTTAGCTACGGACACCGGGAAAGTCAGATGGTTCTCACTCAAGCTAAGCATCTGGTTGGCCTAGACCCAGGATGCCAGATTTAAGTGCTACAGCCTGTGTTGAGAGAGGGCACACAGCCACTCCAAAACACTGACAACTGAACGTTTACGAAGAATACACATGCTACCTTTCAGCATCTGCTGTTAAAAAGAATATGGGCTGCATGTATGCTGATGCCAGACATAGGAGTTGCTCCTGCAGATATTCCACATGTTTGCTCATTCTTGGAGACATTTGTTGGTTCAATAAGTAAATAAAAGTGTCAACATTGATAGTAACCAAGGCTACTACTATATGAGCAATTTAAGTGTAAACATGTTCAAGTTGCAGAGAAATAGGGCTGTACAAAACACGGAGCATAAAAAATATTACAAAATTACAATTACATTTGGTTTAGGTAGGTGTGATCTTATTATGGACAGTAGGGTCAAAAGTACAAAACTCACAGAACCCTGCACTATGCTTCAGATCGCTGTAAATCTCAAAATGAGTCAATAACGAATTTATGGAACAGAGATTAATTATTATAATTTGACATTCATTATTACATCACAAACTAATATGAACGATTTAGTCATATAACAGACAAGCTAAATTCAGTTAGAAGTAAGGATGCTAGACGACATCTTTATTAGAGTATTTTATGCCAGAGTAAATAGAATGATGCATGATTATGATTAGAGATGTAACGCTATGAAAAGTTCATATTATGATTATAGTGACCAGAATTATCAGTTATCAACACGATCGCGCTATTGTTCAAATGTGCTGAAACTGTTCGAAAAGTACTGATTCACACACTGCAATAATGTCACCAAGTTTTATATTGAAAAACATAAAAATAAGCACTTGCACTTTTTGTTTGCATACATAACATATCAAAACCGTACCCTAAAATATAAAAAATACACAACCATTATAAACAAAGTAATGTGCATGTAAGAACAATACAACCATATGTAAACAAATGAAATGTGCAGGTGTGACATTAAAACAACACACAAAAATATTTATACAAATCAAATTAAGATTGTGTGTCTGTTGTCTCCTTCATAAAAAAATAAGGTGCTGCTGGCTTAACATCCTGTATGAACGCATCTTTTGTAAACTAGAGATTGAAATGAAAAAAAAACAATCTGCATATATACTTTGTCCAGTTTAAGTAGTAGGAAATAGCAAACGTATTATTATTACTCGCTTGCCCACTCACTTGTTCTCTTACTGTCCACTCCGACAGAGCTAAAAGTAATGTGGGCCTATACCTTGCATTCCTTGTGGGTCCTTGTGGGTCCTTGTGGGTGCTGGTCACGAATATGAGTCAGAAGACAAAGTGACAGGGGCTAAGTTTCAAATGCAAACGTTAGCTTAGCAACCGTAAATTCCATCATGATGATGACATATCTGCGCTGCGCTTTTTATCTTGCGTTTGTACGATGCTTTGCACCCTACCTCACGCACATTTCTTATCATAGGAAGGCCAATTGAAAAGGCTGAAAAATCTCCCAAGCGCTTTCACTGCCTTCTGCCATGTTTTAATTGAAGCAAAACATACGCACATACACCTGCGTGCCTGCGTCCAGCTAACTTTGGTTGATTCTAATTACATGAGTGTTTTAAACTGGGGTAATCAAATCTTGGCAGTTTTAATGATAATAATGATGATGATGATGATACCTAACCGTCTGGCATTTCTATGTGGTTTACCGTGAAACCGGTAACCGTTACCGTCTCTAATTCCGATGTCGGATGGTTGACTTTAGCGCTCTTTTTTCAACTCAGTCAAGATCTCTATTGTTAAAAATCGATTTTTATTTTGTCCATGGATGTTTCTTTGTTTATACAATTGATGCATCGATCAATCGCCCCAGCCCTAGATATTAGTAGAGCTCATAATCTATGTTTTTACCCTTTTTAAGTCAGTAGAACTAGACAGCCATCTGGTTAGGGCCTGCAGGGCACCGTTGTTACTCTTTCGTAATTAACCACAACATCATACATTTTGGTTGATTTTGTAAATATGATTTTATCAAAAATGAATGTCTTCCTGTCCGTTTTGTTTTTCCTCTAAGGCTCATTAAGCGGACTTTTGCCCAACAGTGGTGTACACAAAGTAGTGCATGCTGATCTGTCTGTCTCGCAAAGCAGTCACATAACCTTGGCTGGTCTCCTCTCCAGATTCCAATCCAATTACATCTGTATGGGGGATTAGGAGAGCTCAACTAAAATCCTAGTCTACAGTCTCAATAACATTCTACAGTAGCACACTATAGGGGTTATTGATAAAGGTGAAAGGGTACTTGAAAAATAAGAGGCTTGCTACCATTTTAAACAATACATAAAAAGGGACAACCTGGTTTACAGAATGGCAAATTTTTATGTAACATTAGAGATAACATTGCACAGCTACCTGTATAAAATCGCCAGCTGAAGTGAAATAACTATTCAAGAGGTTTCTAGTCCCTAAACGGATGCTGCATCTATAATACTTGCAATGTTTAGCTACGCAGAAGACATTTACCACTAGAGCTTTTTCAATACTTTGAATCATATGAGTACTAGTTTTACAATTCCTTTGATATCATCATGGCATGTAGGGAAAATGGTGGTTAATTGCAGCAGCGTCTTAATAGTCATGCCACAGATGCCTTGAGGAGCAAGAATAATAAGCCCTGGCTGTCAGGCAGGGGACTCTGGGAAGGCTTTCCACTGATGAGTCATCGCTCAAATTGCCTCCTCTTCCCCGCCGCAGGAGGATCAGGCAGAGCAGAGCTTGCTTTGAATAACGTTGCTTTGGACACAGGTCTGGGATGCGACAATGAAACAGATACCATGTGCTGTTTAACAACTGATAGGACAGATGTGAAAGCCGAGTAAGATTGATCTGTTGCACTACAGAGTGTCATTCCCCTGGAGTGTTTCAGGTTAAACTTACTACAGCAAGGGGAGCGTCGCAAGAATAACCATGCAGAAGTATTGGCAATAAAATCGAAGCTATTAAGCTGCAAAAAATTGTGAATTCATAAATTAATAACAATCCATAAGAATGATGAAAACCCGATGAGAATCACTATAATAACTTATTTATTAGAACCCAACCAATTTATCTGGGCCTATCACAGATAGGTATCGGATGTTTTCAGATGTTTTGTTTATTTATCCTTTATTTAACCATGCGAGTCCTATTGAGATAAATATATCGTTTACAAGGGAGCCTGTGGCCAAGAGCAAAACATCAGCAGAAAACATTCGAACAGACGTAAAACAATAAAACATGCCACATAAAAATTAAACCAATAAAATAGGCCTACATATCTTTCTCACAAGTATTTGATATATATTACACACATTTGAGGGATCATTGCAAAAAGTGTGTTTATATGTGAATATTTATGTATACATAAATTGATCCACCAAATTTCAGAGGGTGTGAGACACTATGGATTGAAGGCCTCTCCAGGTCTCCTACGAGACCTAAAAGGATAATCAAGGCCAAAGAGATGCACTTGGCATGTTTCCCTGGTTTAAAACGATCATCTTGCATTTGAGAGCAGGTACATGATTTTAAAAAGGTAATAATACTAATAATAGGTCTAAGGTAAGAACTATAATGCTTGCATCTATGCCGATCACTTGATCATACCTGTCACGTATAATGGAAAGTAGCAAGTGTGCTCCAAAAATACATTACTAAGTGACAAATATACCCAGTCGTTGGCTACTTCCTAAATCTGACCCCCTACCCCGTCGGAATATGACACCTATAAAAAATAATCGCTGGCCTCTGAAGAGGATCAGCCAGCAAATGTGTGTAAGCCCTAGCCTAAGGCTAAGCCTATTGTATGTAGTATAAACATGGCCAAACATCGATGAGTTAAGAGAAAGTTGTATAAATTTAATTTAGGTCCTAATCCAAAAAGTTCAATATAGGTATTGTCACACAGTAATAGCAGCGGTTATAAAGGTTTAGCTTGTTGTTATTGCTGCATTTAATAATTGTTTTATTGCTTTCACTATTTCCCAGCGTACACAACTGAAGTCTGACCTAAATTTTAATTTAAAAATTCAAAAGCAATACTAAATAAAAGAAAAATAAATCTTGTTTTTTAGGTGATAAACTAAAAACGGGATCTATCGATTATTTACGTCTTTCTCTTTTTCTTTCTCTTTGTTTTGAAGGTGAAGCTGATTATGGATTATAATCTTTTTGCCAAACAAACTGTTTTGATGCTTGGCCTAGATCTTAGCATTAATCTTGGCAAGTTAAACTTTATTTTCCATCATAACTTGCATTGAAAAAGTGGGTTAGAGCAGTGAAAAGATGAACAGGAAATGTAGGTAAAAATAGTGTAAGAATATCCCGATATAGGCCTAATGCAGATTCAAGGCTAATATAATATCACTGGGCAAGCAGTGTTGACTCACAGGCAATCCGTGAAATTACATTTTGTGACAAGACGTAACTTATCTTTCGAAACTTCACTTGGACTGCTGCATTAATTAGTCACTCCCGTCTAACAGCTTGCACACTTCATTTCAAATGTTCTCTTTGAGAGGTGGAGAGTAACAGTTGTATGACTTATTTTGGCCTTAATTCCGAGGACCCAGAGAACAAGCTGATTCAGAAAATATTTTTTTCTCTTTTTTTAGTGGAGAACCCCTGCATGCTCTATAGCTTCCAAAGCACTGCATTTTCGCACACGATGTTGCTAATGCCAGCCCTGAATGAGAATTCCCTTTTGTGAATGTTGCCTCATTATCCCCCCTCTGTCATTGTAGGAATACCCTGGCAGTATGCCAACCACCCTTTCTCTATGTCGGAATTGTTTACGGGGGAATGGAATCCCGGTAGGGAATTCCACGGCATCCTCCAAAGCTTCTGAATATACAGGAAAAGTGATATATATATACAGAACAAGTGATACATTTTCAAGTTAGGAAACGTAGTCAGTGGTTCTGTGTGTGGGGTAGGGGAACAAAACAAAGGGTAGTATGCCGCTTGATTAATTAATGGACATACAGAGGAATGCAACAATGGATGCTTTGCATCACACAATGCTACCATCACTATGCAGGACCAATGTCAGAGGTCATGTCTGCTTTTGTGCTAAGCAGTAGAGCAAGACAAACAAGGAGTTCTTTGAGGGCACTGAAGACCTAACAAAGGCAGCTAGTTGCGTAACATTGCAAAAAGCTTGTTCAAAGCTCAACATTTTTATTTGATGCTGCTTGCTGAACTTACATTTGTATTACTTTGTCCTAAAAATCATTTTGAAATACATTTTCAAGAAAGAAACCTAACAGCAGGTTCAAAGCTCAATATTAGCTGGTGTGATGCCTTTCATACAAAAAAAACTTTACAACAAAATCGTATATTTTAGTGATGAGAAAAACAACATGGCAAAACATTAGCAGTAAAAATAAATGTCAGCCTAAAAGCAAGGAAAGGCTGGCATCTCTGTCTTTCTCCTTTAGAATGCTGAGGATGACTTTCAAAAATTGCTCTGTAAGATGTGATCAGAATGCTGCTTTTGCCAAAGTGCTTCCAAAGGCAGGCACATATGTCAGTATAGTGCCAGACAAAGGGTAGCATTAATTGCTGATGCCAACACAGTTGTGAAACACGAAGCCAAGGGGAAATTGTGTCCCATGAGAGCTTGGCTCCTGCACAAGGTGAGGTTAGAGACAGTTCTTGTGCTGCTTGTTTACGTCCTTCTCTGTCCATATCTATTTTTATAGCTACGCCTTACATTTTTGCCTTTCCATTTTAATCTGTTTGTCTTTCTAATCTCTCAGATCAGGCTGCATTGCTCTAGTGTGGCTGTCGATAAAGCTTTTCCAATAAACACATGAAAGAGAAGCTTTTAGTTGCTCAACATATTATGGGAGGGAATTAGAGACCTGAGCTAACGATCAACAATTTACAGTCATGATGACTTCTTTAAAAATGTAAAGAAAAAAGCTGTAGCTAGTACAATTGCCCCAAGATAAATGAGGTGTTATGTACAATCACACGCTTAAAGTATATTTGCATTTCCATAAATGTGACAAGTTGAAACTAGACACGATAATCTGTGATGAGGGTGATGCTGGGACATGCATTTTTAAGACTTAAACTAGGCCATTGCAAAATAATCTTGAAAACTCCAAGTTGGTAGGAGAATGGAAATGTATATGGAGTGCTTGCATTTAGGAATATGAGCAGAAAGATGAACATTCTCAGAAACAATTCGCATGTAGAAGGGGCATAGATGGAGCACTTGCCTATACAGCTAATGCATTACCTACCAGGGATTCAGAAAACCGCTTCTGACAGTTTCTGCAAATAGATATGACGATCCTACAACGCAATCATTAACAGTATTTAACACACATCGTGGTGCACGTGGTGCAATTTGTATTTATATCACAATACATACATTATTTTCAGAACAAATCTAGTGATGATCTAAATTTGGACACGCACATGGGGTACCATACAAGAGCATTTAAATAGTAACACAATTCGATTTGTAAGCATATTTGGCAGGATGAATGATCATAAGCTAGTTACACTAGCAATAACTAAAATGGCACGAGGTTTGAGATCGTTTATTTCTGCTAACGTTTGAAAGGCCACACACCTGTCCCAGTAACTTCAAGAGGCTTTGAATGCTCGATGAGATATCGCCACCAGCAAGCACGCCCCTTGCCTTGAATCAAGCAAAGTTATTGTAAACTAGCGGTTACGGTTAGCCATAACCTAGGACACTCGCTTTTACATAACGATAATTTCCGATATACCACATAATTTCTGTTACTAGCTAAGGTCAGGTAAATTAGTTAAGCTTGACAAGTAAGCAAGCTGTTGCTTAGCCAAAATAACATATTTCACAGACTAACCGACGTCAGTCGCGCACACACACTAAAACATATAGCCAACATTAGCTAACTTAGTCTGTCTGTGTAACGTTCGATTTCTAGCTGGTTGCAATGATTGAGCCTGGCTGAGGGTCATCGCAACTTGGCTATTTTATAGCACGATGACCATTTAAATTACTCTTACTTTACCTTTTAGCCAGTCGACTTTGTGTTCGTGAGTAGAGAATTTAACCGCACTCTCGCTTTTCACCACGGGGTTCCCTTTCTTGTGTCTTCAATCGCTGCAAAGACACTACTTAATCCACTGGATTCAAACCACCACATTATGCTACATGTAACGCTAGATAAATGATCCACATAAAATGCTCTTCGTCTTCATATTGGAATTTGCGGGCAGACGCAGAAGCTGGTGTTCCCACGTTTAAAAACTCCCGCTGTACACTGCTCGTGCTGTCGTTCTATTACCAGATATTGAATCTTCTAATTAAAGAACAGCATTATCGATAACATTAGTTTCCAAATGTTCACCGGCATTTTTTTTTATAAAACTAGCTTTCATCTAAGAAACTTTTTATATTTGGTTTTGAGCTGCAAATTATTATACACTCGTACAACCCATGCGGCTGTTGTATTCTTCAAATGAAACAGTGGAGGCGTAGCTAACTATCCTTCAGGATTTAGTGCACGATCTGGTGCGCGATCTCGTTTGGCACACCAAATTTCAGTCAGTCAGATTGGCATGTAGGCCACTCATTTCATTTTCAAGTGGGCTATTGTCATCAAGAGCTGTACCAACATAGAAAACACTTTAAAACTAAAAGCAGGAATTTGATAACTAATATATTTAGTGTCCTTATATGAAACAATCCTGCGTATAGGCTGTGGGAATTTTCTTTCAATTCTACAACCGTACAACCCTGACATCTACTGGAAAATGCTTGCAACAGCGTCCAATTAAAATACAAATTCAATTTAAGACACACATGCATTGTTATGTGTGTTGGTTTTAAATGAGCATTGTATTATGTAGAAATTGTATAGCTTTGACCACTCTACATTTTTAACAAAACCTTCATAATCTAATATTATAAAACCAATAAAAAAAATAAATCGCAATACTCTCTTTTTGCTATGTTTTATTATATGAAAATACAAAACATCTGAAGCAGAGTAGGGTACATGGAACTGAAACTGTAAATCCTAACTCAGTAAGTTCTGCTCAGCCTGCAGGGCATGTGCACTGTATATCTGTGTGTAGGAGAGAGAAAAAATTGGGGGTAGTTGTATTGGTAGCTTTGTCCAATCAAAACGTGGGCAACAGGAAACACATATCCCTGGACATTGGTATTCCCAGGCCATCATGTCTCACTGGCTTTAAGATTAGATAAATTATATATTTTGTGTGACTTTGCCAAAAAATCCTTCGGTGTCATCATGCGTTAGTGAAATTAGTATTCTTATTCGCATATGACTACTTTGTTGAAACAATAACGATTAATTGATTTTTGAGTTTCCCAGTCAGTGAATCAAGATGACCTAAAACCTTTCAAACGCAAACATATACAAAAGCATTTATCTGACCAGAGAGGACCAAGTGTTAACATGATGAAAACAAAATATGACAGTATGACACATAAGGCTTTGGTACAGCACCATGTTTGTTTCCTCTTCTACAGAAAATAGAAAAACATACGCAAAACATGTATTTCATCCGCAAAACAATAGTATCTGAAATGGTTAACAATTATCCCTCTGGGTGTCTATTGTATTACAAAAACAAATCATTGGTCTCAATAAATTCAGTAAGGATGAACCATGGTTGAATAAACATCACATTTAAAATACAAACAAAAATTATTATTTCAATTTAGTCAGTAGAACTTCGTTTTCTTTTTTAGGAGCATACATATGTAGATGACCTAGCATTAGCTATACATTCTAAGCACTGTGCGGGCAATGTAAAAAGTATATATTGTGATGATGGTGAGTGTGCTCCAAAACTTTTAAGTGCAGGTTAGAGTATTGAGTATTACTATTCTTTGTATTAGAATGTATATTATTTGGGTTAAGATTTCCATGATTAGAAAATTTGAGGTACTAAGTTGTTGTCTGTAAATATCTAAGTGAATACATACTATACAGAGGAAACGATCCACCTCCCCCACCCTGACACGTTTTTTTAGACCCATAATACAGTAACATACTCCAATAGCATTGAAATAGCAATGCAATGTAACGTTCTAACTCAAAGTAACCCAAAAGAGCTCAGGAAGACCAAAATTCTGTATTCAACTAAAATTAAAACAGCCTTTACTCTTATTGCACTTAAAAAAGCATGACCATACGGAAATATGTATGGATGAAAACTAGCATAGATTGATCTCATTCACAGAGGCTACCAAAAGGGTTACCTGTACTACAGTTAAGTGCTTGTAAACTGTTAAACTGTACCCACCACTGATTTGACATTTGTGACATAACAAAGTTTGATTGAGTGCAGTATCAGTTGATAATGTACTTAAAACCAGGAGAGACTTGAACGCATTACAGAATGTGTTTCCAATCTATGCCACAAAGATATTCTCTCAAACTAAATTAACACTCAAAGGTTATTATTGGTACTGGATACTCATTACCTTTAGGATAAACAGAAGACATGTAGCCATAACCATAAAACAACATAAGAAAACTATTGCCAAATCACAGTACAAAAGAAAAATACAATTCCCCATATATTTGACCATAGATTGCCCATTTTAGTATTGCAAAACCTGTCCTCAAAATAGTTTTACTGAAAACAATAAACTGTTCTTATTATAGTAATCATATTCCCTGTAATACAACTCAATTAATTGAATTGGGTTCAGATTGTTGTCTAACATCAAACTGCTGTGTACTGTGTATGGGCTTACAGAACAACAACTCAGAACATACACAAAATTGGATAAGCACATCTGAAGGGAAGCGGTTCGTTAACTCTGACTGAAAGCACCACAAAATAGATTGAAAATAGCACCAGTTGTCAGAATGTGAAATGGCAATATCCACCCTTAAGAGTCTCTAGGAAATGTTGCTGTGTTGGACTGTCTCCAATAGCTGGAGTATCTTTATCTTCTGAGAACCTAATTATGAAACATAGGAAACCATTGTGATCTAAAGGCAAGATAAATCACACTGAACTATGTGGCTAAATTGGAAACACACTTACATACTCACACTTTCATTAAGGAAACATTAGGGAACCCTAAAGTCAAATTTCTGAGCAGCATTTAATATTTATTACGGACACATACGTTAGAAAACATGTTCTACTTGCACACTGTTGAATAGAGGAATATAGATTACATTTATCTTGTAGTCTGCTGCTATACAGATTGCAAGGGAGCACCTTAGTGAAACATTTCTCACTTTTTTTTCTTCAATTACTCACAGGTAAGATAAGAGATACAGGATTTAAAGAGATGACACTTGACTAACACAGTGGAACTGGCGGGCAGAAACGTGTAGTCTTTCCACCATTCCTACCTGCAACTGTTGGGAAACTGCTGCTGTACTCGGTTGTTACAATGTTAGCAATTACTATTAAATCAAATAATTGCTATTTTTTGTTTTTTTTCACAGCTATGTATGTGACCAAGTTTAAAGTTACAAACCCTGTATCTCCTTCTAAACTGATGACTAATACAGTACTGTCTTAATGGTGCACCATTGTTAGTTATCTTATTTGTAAAGAACTAAAAGGTTTAGCCCAAAAGGCAACATAAGTGAGTAGAAAGACATTTCTCTACTTTAAAGATTTTGCACTGCTAAAGATGAACATCTCTATAAACAAAAATAAAAGAACATAGCATTATATACTCTTTGAAAACAGCTACTGTCTCCAAAAGTAGATACTATCATCCACTTTGGCTCATAACATTATGTTTTATATCTTTATTATATTTGTTGATCTATAATATTAAATCTTCAACTAATTTGTAGCATTACGTATAATTCAGTCACGCACATCATAGAGATCTAATGGTCTGTTACATGTTACAATGTACCACTTAAACAGACCAACTACTCAATTTCCACTCACTCGTCAACATACTTTGTGTGCATCATATTTTCATATACAAAAAATATATATGACAAGGTATGCTTATTTGAATCATTATTTACATAGTTTAATACAGCTGAATGTTCTCTAAGTGGTTTTCCAATAGCACTCAAGTTTGGACTTACCAATTTTCAGATACATCATATGATATGTTTTATATTATATCATATTACATAATTTAACATAAAGAATGTTAGTGTTTTGGAAGGGCTTTAGCTCACTGCATACAGTGCACGGCATCCTGCCTCCAAACTAGCTTTTCTGTTTATTATCTTTTTACGGGAGATGCAGGGCGGTTTCAAATTGTAAAGTGGGAAGGTATACCCGAGGGGCACACTGAGCAACAGATGTTGGTGTTCTGAAAGAGACAAATGTGTTAGAAATAATAAGAATATGTTCTACAACACCAAGTAAAATGACAAAAAACATTTCTTATCCTGGCCAAGACATGTTTTAACACCAGGTGCTTGCTCTTGAGATATCTAACAGATTAAGAAGGGTATTCAAATGTTTTGAAAGACAGACTTTAAAATATACACATGCAGAAATGTACTGATTATTAAAGGGGAAAATAATAATTTCCCTCCTTTGACAAATCAAACTATAAAAGTAACATAAATGGTGAAAAGCAAACCATTCCAAATAGTAATGTCCAAAACAATACATCTACTGTAAACCGCCACAGTGTTTTATACTGCTATCTGTTACTAAATATTACTTCCAGAAAAGTGTAGTCTCAAATATATGCTTCAATTTCATCTCAATGCAAGCCAAGCCTGGTATGGGTACAGTCAGTACCAAAAGACTGTTTGCAAAGCAGTCTTCGGACACAGTTTGATTTGTAAGATTTACCTAGGTATGTGTCTAGACTTCCAAAAAGGTGGAACTGCAGGTTATAAGTTGTCATTGAAACACAGTATAGTTTTACCTTGATTTAACTTGTTTCTGAACAGGAATTAAATGTTATTCTATCACTCCCACTTAGAAAATGCGCTGAATGATTTAAATATGCTATTTCAACAAATAAATCCTTTAAAAATAAATTGTACTTTAACTTCGGAGAGCTGTCATGCAAACCAACTCAATTCAATGTTAAAATTACTGATCAGAACGTTTGAAGCAAAGCAACTTCGGTAGAATCCAATAATAATAATAATAATAATAATAATGAAAATAATTATAATCATAATAACAATAACAATAAACTTTGCAAGACCCCTAAATCAGACCTAACACATGATCTTTCCTGGCTCTTAAAAGCTGTACTGTCATGAGCTGGCGTTCGACCGATTTCACAACGGCATTCAAATGTTATAACCATGCACCTATTATCTCTTGGTATACACTATATACAGTACACATTTTTAAATGACATTTAGACAGGTATGCTTTCTCTTTTGTCTGTGGGGACAACTTTGACCCCTGCTAAAACCCTTATCCTCATGCTTGATTCTTTGCTAACACTGTCCCTTCTGTTTAAATTCCCTCTGATCCTGCTTTGCCAATTGTGTAGGAAAAGCCCATGATGGTGGAATAACTATACATTCAAAAAGACAGACTATTTAAACTATAACTAGTCCAAATAGCTGTTAAGTCATGATTGCTATTCCATTAAAAAGACATAGTCAACTCATATGTGCAATCTGTCCACATATAAGCATTCATAACATTATCTACATTCAGCTAATACAGTAGCCACATACACTGAAAACACAATCATAATTCCATTGTGCATCATTCTGCAACAACCTTTGTTCCAGTAGGCATAAATCAATTACCTTTTATATCTGAACGCATTATGTATTTTACCATTTTCTTGTACTTTTTTTTTTGGACAGGATTCTCAAAGAGTTTGTAGCATAAATGTTTCTTTGCTTTTTATATATCTCTGTGTCATGTGTATTTACATATTTTGCATTCAATCATAGTTTATATGATCTAGATTGTTTTGTGGCCACTGTGTTGTGAGCAAAAAAGCAATTTTGTATTTGACAAATCCTGGTCATTACAATGGCAGAAGGTAAAGATCGGACAATTTATCAATGGAAATCTGTTACATCCCGATTGTGCTTTTATCAATCCAGTTTATTTGGTATCTATATAAAGTCATATTCCTAGCCTACTAAATGCTTTCAAACATGGGTTTGCATTTGTTAGACCAAAATAAGATAATCCAGTGTCTTTACATAGACAGTGATTTCTGCCCTTTACCAGGAGAGTTGCTAACAGCTTTTTGCGCAAATAGCCAACGTTTTATAATAAATCACCTGTATAAATATTATTTCAATATATAAAATCCAAAATATGTTAATATATGTATATGTATTTATATAGCTGCATGCATATGTTTCCAATTTGTTTAAAATATATTTTAGTATACATTGTGCAATTTATGCAATAATTATATGTACAATATCTTTTAAATAAAACAATCTGTTTCTGTTCACAGTCATTAGATTTCTAAATTAATTTGAGCAAAGAATTGAAATCAATGTATTGATGCCACCAAGCATGTGAATAAATTAAGTTTCACTTCTAAAAATGTGTAGCGATTTACCAATTTTTACAAATCATCTGCTAACCAATTCTTTTTAACATTACATCAAAACATATCGCTTAATGGAGCAATATGATGAGAGGTGCAAGAATGTGCAAGTTAAGGGTTTATTACAAAATAAAGACATTTGTTAGAAATTTATTTTCTTTATACTTTTAGATTGGACAAATCCTATTTAGCCTATATTGAGTAACTTTTGTCCTTTCTTTTGTAATCTGCACCATCAAGAGAAGTAAAATACATAATGCAGTCAAAGCTTAAAGAAAAGTAAAAATAACTCAACCCATTATTCTAAATCCCTTTAGACAGTTATCTATAATGTATGTTTTGTTTGTTATGCTTTCTACCCATAGTTATGCTGCTCTGAAATAGATGATGAAGCTAAGCTGTTACATTTCTTTATTACATTTCTCTTCTAATGGCATTGTGCTAAAAATTGTATTTGTTGCAAATACAAACCTAAACAAACCAAATTAAAGCAATCAGTCACAACAGCTCAGCTGCAATAATATGCCTATGAACAATGCCATCCAAACCGACATGTTTGACAACTACCTGAAAACCTCGGATTGCCATGACCTCATTTTTTTGTTTTGTTTTTCTTATGAGCCCAGATATGTCTACAAGTAAATACACATATGGAAAAGAAGCACCTTTTGATGAAAAAATTAAATCAAGTGTACTTGTTTCGCGTAGCCAGTTTCACTATGCAAATGTTCTTAACAGATTACTTTAAAAAGATAGCCCCCCCCCCCATTGTTCCCTCATCCAGGTAACGTAAAATTACACACACATTAAAGACAAAGGCTACAAATACAGCAAATGGCCGTAAAAAGGCAGTAGTTTTCATAAACAGAAAGAAAAATATATATAAATAATAAATGAGGACCAAACAGACCAGGCGACCAACCTATTTCTGTGTTGCAAATAAGGCCCTCGCAAATGACTGAAAATACTATAGTATACTATGGCACGAAATCCTATCTCCCTCTCAGCACAGTACTCATGTTGTTATATTAATTAAGGATGTCGTAGTATTTTTGGCATTACTACAGTACTTTTTTATAGGATTTGGAGCCCTCTGAACTAGCAATGGCGCTACGAGATAAGTATAAGGAAAAATGTATACAAAAATGTACTGCTTCTAACAAAATGGCTAAAAAGGTCAAGATTTTTGCTCCAGTGCAAACCACTTTTCCCAACGTAAAGAGATAACTAAACTAACTAAAGAAACAAGTAAATGCTAGAGGGAATTTAGCAGATTGATGTTGCAAAATCATGATTCATGGGGATTAGGATAGTCATGGTGTGTTGCATATTATCACTAACATATTCCATATCAAATCCTTTCGAATTATCAATTCAAAACAGATCTGTTGGCCTTTGAGAAGGGGAAATGCTCTGACAGTCATAATGTCATGATAGGAGTGTAAACTTGTGTTCATGTGCTCTCGACCGTATGTTTAAGCAAATCCATTTTTCACGAAGCCAAAATGTTTTGGGGGCTAAATGTCTGTAAATTGGATACATTGTAAATTGATCTTTGTACATTTATATAATAGCAGTTAATAACAGGGATATAAAAAAGTAAAAAGGTTAGAACTGATTAAGAAATAATAAAGTCCATTGCATTCTACTGGCTAATATTGTTGGTTGTGGGGTCTCTTGTCCTGACTTTGAGGTATACCTGGTAGTACTTGAGAACCCTATGGTTGTGAGGCAGATAAACACTGCTGGCAGAGTGGAAAAGAAAAGGAGGCTGTGTAATCACAATATTGAGGATCTGTAAACTAGGATCAGGATCTTAAAAGAAACAGCAACATTCAAAATCGTACTGATATAAATAATAGTATAAGTAATAAAATAATGTTAAAATGCCAAATTGCCATCTCAAGCAAAATATTTTGCACTGGAGCAAAACCATGGAGACCATACGTAGCCATTATTTAGCTTTCAATTACTTTCAAACAAATTGAACCTAAATTAGACATTAGTTGATTTTGGGAACCCATTTTCTGTTTGGGGAGAAAAGAGGATTTAAGAGTTGGTACATTTCAGAGCAGGTAAAGTGTGACCTTTGTCCCAAAAGTTCTCAGAGAAGAGTAGCACGGTCTGGGTCCATGTTGTCCATGCTGGCCAAAATGGCCTTCTGGTCCTCCTGTGGTGGACGGCGGTACAGCAGAGCGGAGAAGCGGGCATATGGGTCCTGGCGGACTGGCCGTTTCTTTTTCTTGCGGAGGTAGAGAGCTTCTTCGGGCTGGAGTACCTGAGAGGTGTAGGTCTGCTGGGTCTGAGAGGTGGAAACACCTGTAAGGTGGTAGGAAGGATAGCAACGGGAAGGTCAAAGGGTCGAAGGAGACAGGATGAGGACAGAGGAATAGTTTGACACTGGGTGCTAGACAGTAATTGGATTGGGGGAAGGATTGCAAAGCAAATGGGAAGCGTTGTAAGAAAACAGTTTTTGGTTAAAGTCATTTAAAAGCAGTTGCATCCTGTACTCTGAAAGGTGAAAAGACTGCATCTTTGAGTTCACTTCACATTTTGATTGTTCAGAACCAAACATACTGTAGGCCTACAAAGAAAAACAAATACAACATTTTTTAATAGTCTTTGATGCATTTTTAAGTCATAGTTTGGGTTCAAATAATGTGGAACTAACTGCTCATTCAGTGGAAATGGAATAGTATCCCTTCAACCTTTATTGAATTTCTTTTCCATTCAGAAAAGCATGTAATTTTATCCCATAACATCTTACAGTTATCTACTGTATATATATATATATATATATATATATATATATATATATATACACACCACACATACAGTGTACAACAAACAGTATACTGTCTGATGAAGGTCTGCAGTTACATTAATTAATAACATTATGCATACATTATCATTGTTAAAATTCATTCCATACCCTAGTTTCTTTAGAATTGTGAGGCATGTATGCAATAGTAATGTTAGGTATTTGGAGAATCCATTTAACACTACTGTCAGGTCAGGGTTGTCACCACATTACCACTTTTACACACCACAGTGGCATGATGCTGCATAAATAACATTGCATAATGCATACATTTGATCTGATTCATTCCTTTCCTAAATTCCATTTCAACTACGGTAACATATTGTACAAAACAACACTTGTGAAGTAAGATGAAAGTATTCCAGAACAACATGCATAGGGTCCTTTAAGTATATGAATTAGCATACTCAACCATCATTATGTAACTCAGAACTATCCTTAGAATCTCACCTGTTTTTCTTCTGGACTTTGAGTTATTGTTGTTCACCACCATCTTCTTGGCCTTTTTTATACGTTGGTATCTCAGTGCGTCAATCCTCTCAGACCCCGCAAAGGCACCCAGCGCACCTCGACGTTTTCTGAATATGGGCAAAAGAAAGGGAGAAAACACGTAACCCCCAAGGCACATCTGCCAATAGACATCTGTCTGCAATAGCAGCCACCACATCCAAAGGCCATCCATCTCATCTACGTTCTTTGTAATACATTCAAAAGCAATGTGCAAAATATGTGATTGTGTTCTATGAAACCTCACCAACATGTCTTCTTAATAGAAGTACAAATAACATTCATTGTACTCGTATTATTTTGAGTGACTTGAAATAAAACATTATCCATTTGAAAATTTAGAAAAATATACATTTGAGGTGTCAGAAAAGCAATCCATTCTCAACAACAGGGCACATAAGATTAATATTTACATGAATATCTGCGAAAGGATTTGCACTGTTTCTCTCAGAGGGGAATAACCCCCAGAAATGCAGGTATAAAAACAACTTGTTCACAATAACTAAGCAACATCGACAGTATACCAAGTATGAATTTGATTATCAATTGTTTGGAAATTCCATTCTGAAATAACCAGTGCAAACTTTGAGCATTGGTACATTTTGCTTTTTTTTTTGGATAGCGCCTGCAGTCCTTCATTTTAAAAACAGAGGGGCTTCATTATAACAGCCCAAATAATCTGCCAGTGAGGAACACGTTTCTCACAAGGCACACAAAATAAATATCATTACATAGAGGCCATCTTCCAACTGTTGCTGCAGAGAGAAATTGAAGGATGTTAGTATTAGGGGGTAATCACAGCTGAGCGACAAAGCATCATCGATATGTATTTATAGACATGAATACTGTCTACAATGGGCTTCACCATGCTGACAGGGGGAGAGATGGCGGGAGGGGAAAATGGCTACTTGGGAACAGTCACATAACGGAAAAAAGCCAAAACCAAAAAAACGAAGCACTCGGACAACAAATGTAACAAGAGTTTATTTAGATACTGTTTTTCTTTTCTTAATTTTTTTGGGAACTGAAGAGCAATATTTAGCGATGGCATGCATGGCAGTTTGCACATGGAACAGGACTTTAAAGGGGAATACATTGAAAAGCACTTCAGAGGGCAGGTAACTAAAAAATAAAATTACGGAGGAGCATAATCCTCCAGAATGCCCTTGGCCGATGTTCCCCACAGTAAAAAGAAGTGCATAAACTGTTTTGGTAGGACACTTGCTTATCATAGTAGTGAGGACTGTTCTCCAGTCCAAACATATGTATCTACAGTACCTGTTTTGGTTCAAGCTCTATGGAGAACAGTGACTTCAGGACGCCAATTATGCAAAATATTTGCAGGGGAAATGATTAATATTTCCAGGGTCCAAAATATTTTCAATTGGTGTCATGGTACCAATAAAGAACCAATAAAGATAAATGGTTTTATGCATCACGCTTGAGAAGAATGCTAAGAATATTTCCAGAAAGTGGCTGTGGTAACATAATAGACCAAACCTAACTGCATGGACACAGTGATTGAAAATACAATGAAAGTATATGGGAAGGTCTTTAGTAACTCTTGATAAAATGTATAAAATTATTATATTTCCAATTCCTATCATTAATACAATGTATAATCAAATTAAATTAAGCTTTTGAATAATATTACATCTTTGTGAAATTGAAAATAACAATGCCTTAGACTTGTTGGTTGGACAGTTGTTCTATTTAAATACAAGAGGTGCATGTCTGCTTGTGTTATAAATGGTTCAAGTTAAATCACAAAACTGTTAGCATAAATCTCAAGCATGAAGTTCAGTTGACAAAACATATCTCACGTAATCCATTATCTACTGTCAAAGATGATGTATGCATACTTGGAATAGAATGCATACTATATTGAAGACTGTAAAACTCAAAATGTATAGCTGCTTTGAGAAAAAAAAAAAGAATAAAAAAAATTAAATTAACTGACTGCGAGTTGATCGGAGTAACCAACTAAACAAAGCAAGACCCAGAGACTCGTATTCCCCTTTAAAGGACGAGGTGATTAAAAGCCCCACCTGCTAACCCCCCCCTTTCAGACATGGATCCAACCCTTACCTATTGCGGTGTAGAGGACCTGGTCACAACAACGCTGCCCAGATAGCTGAGATCAATCAAAAACAAAGCAGGTAAGACTCTAGGAGCCATTAAGAACCACCAACTGCCCGTAATTCATATGATGGAGACATTGCAACACATGAGAAGCAGACAGGCCCTGCCATACGTTTTGCCCAACAAGCCTCGCTTGGCAGTCAGACCTGGGGGTGTCCTAGGGGGCAATGGAAGGAATGGGAGAGAGGGATTTTGGGGTCAGAAGGATTAGGGGTGGAGGGCAGGGGAAGAGTCGGCCATGCGGTCAGGTTACTAAGGACAAGAATGGGCACCCTGTGTCTGCTGAGATGGACTCTCCTAAAAGCATCAGTTTGCATGATAAATAAGGGAGTTGTCTTCAAAGGCCTGGAACTAGACATAACAATGGGTATTTGTTTTGTATGGGACTCAATTGGGATGCATGTTATGAGGTTCCTCCTGTTGGGTGAAAGCAGGGTAAGGCATGACAAAAATGGAAAACGGGGATCCTGTAGTGATGTCCCTCTTATGTCCAGGCTTTTAGGGGCTTTAGTTAAACAAACTAGTTAGAATAGGTTTGGAAAAATTAGACTTACTGTAGCCCCAAAAGGTCTGTTAGGTAATCTGTGAAGCAAATGCATTCTTAAAAAGTAACAATGTAATTCTTAAAAATTTTACTTTATTTTATTTTACATAAAAAATGTAATTGGGGTTTACCAAGGTGGCATCTTTCAAGCAATGCTTCAGAGATTCAATGGCTAAATGTTTAAAATTTAATGTGTGACATGAAAAGCAGCATTGACTGAGTTGAGAACTTTAGAACCCAAGCCTGTCAAATTAAATTTAACCGCAAAATGTTATTGTACAGATTATTGGGGAATAACAAAATTGTTGCTTAAATCTTAAAAAATTTTGATAGACATAAACCCAATTCACCATAAGAGTGCGCTTAAAAAGGCCTTGCTGAGAATTGAAATTTCAGGGCAACTTAACAGATCAAAGCATGAGTAGATGGCACATTTAGTATCACTCCCTCCAAACCGAGTGCACCTACCCTGATGCTGACAACTGGGGTGAAGAGGGTTCGAATGGTAAGACCTCCTCCTGAGTCCTCCTCTGAGACGATGTCACGCCAAATACGCTGCTGCTTTCCATGGGGGGTGACGGGGACTGGGACGGGTAGCTGGTTGCAGAGGTGGAAAAGGCCATGTGAGAGCGGTAGCTAGGACTTGCCCTCCTGCTACCCTGGCCTTGAGCAGGAGAGGAAGAGGGAGAAGACCTCCTTGAGAAGCTTGCTGCACTAGGGGGAAGAAGGGAAATCTCAGACATATCCGGAGGTATGGGCGGCTGGGTAACGCTTGGACGAGGTCGGGGACGCACAACAATCTCTGGGGAGCCTTCATGGGAGCTAAAGGGACTCTGGGTTAGGGGTGAGAGACGTGAGGGCTGCAGTACCACCTGGTGCAAACTAGGATCCATCCTACGTGTCTGCCTGGGACTGAAGCGGGGTGTGGGCTCAAACCACCGTGTTTCCAGGCTGCTGAATGTGCTAGGGCCGCCTAGGTGGACCATGGGATCAGGGTAAGGCAAAACCGGCACACTCATACCGTGACTTGGGTGTCTTAGCTGCCCTAGCCTATGTGCCTCTTGCATAGCCAAATGCCTGGCTGGGGAGCCATGAGGCTTCGCCTTCGGAGACTTGCTTGGGCGGCTCTTTGGGGCCTCCAGTTGAAGGACACCAGGGTATGTGGGCATCGGGAGGGATGAGGGCTGGAAAGCACTGAGGGGTAGAACGTGAGGAGGAGGAGGAGGAAAGGGAGGTTCCCGGTGTAGATGCATAGGGTGGTGCGGCGGGAAAATGAAGTGGGGACCCTCTAGAGTGGCAAACGTGAAATCTGGTCTTTGCCAGATATCGGGCGAACGAGAGGAGGACGTGAAAGTCAGTGGGAGGGGGAAACTGGAGACAGCGTAGTGTGGCATGTCACCTTCTCCCATCTCTTCAGGAATCATCGGGTGACCAAAGGGACCTTCAGGAAGGTAAGGAGGGGAGGACATGACGGAGCTAAGTGGACTAGTGTCAGGGATGTAGAAGGGAGGTGGGGGGTCGTGGTCCCCCGGGCTGCCAAGATAACCATAGAAGTGGCCTTGGGTGAAGGCCCGGTGGTGGAGTGATCCTCTGATCTGCCCCGTGGCCTGGAGCCGACTGCTTTCCATGATGGTCATACCTTCCAAAGGCCTCTGGAAGCGAGGGCTGTAAGCCGGTGGCTGCAAGTAGGAATCCTGGCTGGAGATGGGGGAAATCTGGTGAGGCCTTAAGGTAGCCATGACTGGTGGCATGGGTCCAGGGTCGTCATTTTCCTCATCCGACTGGCGGAATTCAGGATATAGGTCTGATTCTTCTACAAAAGGGAAGCCCTCGATTCGTCGGGGCTTGACAGACATTTCCATGTCGGTTGGATCCATGACAAAGCGTCCATCTGGACCACGGCTGATGAGTTCAATGGGCGTGGTGGCTTCAGCCTCATGCTTGGAGACACTGTACTTCTTGCTAATTATTGCTCTTTTGGTCTTCTTGTATAAAGAAAATTCCTCCTTCTTCCCCGGACTTTGGGGTAACGTTATTTTCTTCACATGCAGTCCATGGCCATCTTCGGATGACTCAGAAGGTGGTCCCATGGAACGCACACTTTCTGGACTCACCTTACCAGAAGATGATCTGTAAGACAAGGGAAGAAAAGGCCCATCAACATTAGCTCTGCTACCTTAGAAAGACTCAACTCTAAATGAATCTAATTCGGATCACAATGTAGCCAACCATCCATCTGGAATGACTTAACGCCGAGCTCATATTTGCCAGCAACCTTAAAACCAGAATTTCAAACCAAACCTGCCACATAGAGCATAACTGAGTAGATTTGCAATATGTGACGTGGTTAACCCACACGCCTAATGAGAAAATGTAATCACACCGTTTTCAAGTCTCCTGAAACTTGACCTAATCTGACCATGACTTTTGAAATAACGGTAGAGTGTAGCAACATTGAATTTACATTTCATTGATGAAATTGTGCCTGGAGGAATGCAGCTTTTTGGAAAGCTCCAGTACGTCATAAGACCCTGTTGTTTACAAGGATTTTGGAATCCAAGTATTCTGATGTTTTTCTACATACAACATAAACTGTATTTTCCCCCATTTGTTGTTTTCTTGTAGGCTTTGCATTACCACACCCTGAACAAACTAGTAATGCATCACTTAGTGTAACAGCTAAATGCATGTCCTGCTAGCTTTATTAACCAGCATAGCGGGGCCAGTGACTCATTGTTCCCCTTCTCCCTCACTCCTAACATTCCTAAGTCAATGACTGTTGTGGCTTTACAGCACAACTGATTTGATCTGTCTTTCTCTGTTTCTGGAGATGTCTTGTCATACTCAGACTTCCCTGGGCTCAATACTCTCATTTCATCCCCATTAATCTTACTGCGTTCATGCAAGTTGTGACTCGCAAATATGTAGACATTAACGTTTCAAAATGTGAAAAGTACTTTTACAATCTGATAGCTCTTTCAGATCATGTCATTGAAAATTGTAGTCCTATAAAGAGAGAGTATTTATGTTACCAAGAAAATGAGAATAACAAGCAATTTCCAGAAAAGAAGACCAGTGATGTATATATATTTGAAGCCATAGTCACTTTATTAATTTAAATACAACATTTAGGCATGGCTGCTTTGTTGCTGGATTGCAATGACTTGTGCTACTAGGTGACGGAGAAGGTGAGTTTTTGAGTTTCCAAGGAAACTGACAGTCGAGGGCCTGCACTGATAAGCAAAGACATTCTGCAATACATGTCAAGGTGCCGAAGGACACCATAATCTGTTATTGTGTGCATGTTTCTGTAGAATATATATCTCTGTTTAACACATTTATAAGAAAGTGTACAGGAAGTAACCTTACATTCAAGACACTCCACTAAAAATATTTAGTATTAAACCTCTTGATTTTTATATCACTAAAACAGATCTTAGCTTAATAAAGATATACAAAAATAGAAGGAAAAATATACCATGACGAAGTAATCTTATAAATTCAACAGTTAATGGTGTTGAAAGAGCATGGGTTGGCTTGTTTCATATGATAAGACAATGCTGTGCTTTAAAACAATCGTCTGCATTTGTCTAGCCTGCTGTATGTTTAATTCACTGACCACCACAATAGGATTGTCATCGCTAATGATATGATACAGAAAAGTGCATTAACATTCGACTGCAACATAAAAGACAATGCAAGTGAGCATAATACAAGCAGGTAATAGTGACCTCCCCAAAAGTGAATACTTGAGTCATTGGTGTGTTTACATGAAATAGGTTTGATGTCCAACGATGAGTAACTGATACAACAAAAATACTTGGACCATCCATATTGCACTGTAATTACTGGTTGATTTGCATGTGCTTATACATTATAGAAGGAGGCTTTTTGCACAGGTGTGGTAATGCTATTCTTTACACGCTTGCAAATACTTAGGAAAATGTACACAGCCCAACAGACTTGTTCAGATACATGAGATTGCTTGCAAAGCATAGAGAACAAAACACATTTTCCAAATGGAAATGTGAAGGCATCTGGAATGGAATAAACTGATGGATGGAGGGCACAGTACACAAAAGAAATTCAATCAAGGCAGAACATAGGTAGGAGAAAAAGTTGGAGATTTTGCGCGCAGGGGTAAGGTCAAGCTCGGGTATGCAGGGGCGGGCTGTTCACAAAGAGGCAATGATTCAGGGGTCGCTTGGCTGCAAAATATCTGGAAGGACATAAGGCACATACAACTCAGACCACAGTATTGTTAACCAAGAGGACACTCTCCACTCCAGAATAACAATTGCTACATACATTTTACTACAGAAGAATATTGTTTGAAAGTACTGTTGATAGGCTTGGCATCAAATTAAAGGGACACTTTACCTTGAGACTGGGAGCAAGTACTGGATTAAAGGTGACTAAATCAAGATGATTCAATGCACAGCTTACCAAAAAAAACGTGTTTGTCATCATTTGTTGACCATGAATGAGTAAGTGAATAAGACAAATGTATTAATATTGTAGTAGGTAGGTAGGTATGTTTCTAGAGGATGCCCTATGTGGGGGGGATGAGAGAGCAGCAGCTCAGTCAACAAGGGACATTGAGCTCTGCTGATTCATGATGGAGCTTGTCTGCAAGTTCTGGAGTTCTGCTTTTGTCCGGCAATGTCCTAGGTATCAGAGATCTTTTCGAATGTTTCTACAGTAGAATATATATATATATATATACAGTGCATCCGGAAAGTATTCATACCCCTTCACTTTTTCCACATTTTATTATGTTACAGCTTAATTCCAAAATGGATTAAATAAAAAAATTCTCAACATTCTACACACAATACCGCATAATGACAAAGTGAAAAAAGTTTTTTAGAATTTTTTGCAAATGTATTAAAAATAAAACAATAAAGTATCACATGTACATAAGTATTCACACCCTTTACTCAATACTTTGTTGAAGCACCTTTGGCAGAAATTACAGCCTCAAGTCTTCTTGAGTATGATGCTACAAGCTTGGCACACCTATTCTGGGGCAGTTTCTCCCATTGTTCTTTGCAGATCGTCTCAAGCTCCATCAGGTTGGATGGGGAGCATCGGTGCACAGCCATTTTCAGATCTCTCCAAAGATGTTTAATAGGGTTCAAGTCTGGGCTCTGGCTGGGCCACTCAAGGACATTCACAGACTTGTCCCGAAGCCACTCCTTTGTTATCTTGGCTGTTTGCTTAGGGTCGTTGTCCTGTTGGAAGGTGAACCTTCGCCCCAGACTGAGGTCCAGAGCGCTCTGGAGCAGGTTTTCATCAAGGATCTCTCTGTACATTGCTGCATTCATCTTTCCCTTGATCCTGACTAGTCTCCCAGTTCCTGCTGCTGAAAAACACCCCCACAGCATGATGCTGCCACCACCATGCTTCACTATAGGGATGGTATTGGCCAGGTGATGAGCAGTGCCTGGTTTCCTCCAGACATGATGCTTGGCATTCAGGCCAAAGAGTTCAATCTTGGTTTCATCAGACCAGAGAATTTTGTTTCTCATGGTCTGAGAGTCCTTTAGGTGCCTTTTGGCAAACTCCATGTGGGCTGTCATGTGCCTTTTACTGAGGAGTGGCTTCTGTCTGGCCACTCTACCATAAAGGCCTGATTGGTGGAGCGCTGCAGAGATGGTTGTCCTTCTGGAAGGTTCTCCCATCTCCACAGAGGAACACTGGAGCTCTGTCAGTGACCATCGGGTTCTTGGTCACCTCCCTGACGAAGGCCCTTCTCCCCCGATTGCTCAGTTTGGCCGGGCGGCCAGCTCTAGGAAGAGTCCTGGTGGTTCCAAACTTCTTCCATTTGCGAATGATGGAGACCACTGTGCTCATTGGGACCTTCAATGCTGCAGAAATTTTTTTGTACCCTTCCCCAGATCTGTGCCTCGATACAGTTCTGTCTCGGAGGTCTACAGACAATTCCTTGGACTTCATAACTTGGTTTGTGCTCTGACATGCACTGTCAACTCTGGGACCTTATATAAACAGGTGTGTGCCTTTCAAAATCATGTCCAATCAATTGAATTTACCACAGGTGTACTCCAATCAAGTTGTAGAAACATCTCAAGGATGATCAGTGGAAACGGGATGGCCTTGAGCTCAATTTTGAGTGTCACAGCAAAGTGTGTGAATACTTATGTACATGTGATATTTTATTTTTTTATTTTTAATACATTTGCAAAAAATTCTAAAAAACTTTTTTCACTTGGTCATTATGCGGTATTGTATGTAGAATGTTGAGAATTTTTTTTTATTTAATCCATTTTGGAATTAGGCTGTAACATAATAAAATATGGAAAAAGTGAAGGGGTATGAATACTTTCCGGATGCAGTGTATATATGTATCTACTGTAAACCGTCACAGTCTTTTGCGTTTGGTCAAATTATTCCTTAAGAGAGTACTTATACTTTATATGATACACAAATGAACTCACACACTTAAAATTACTAATAAATAATAAATGGTACTTCCTGGATTCAACAAGAAAAGCACCACATCTCACACCTAAAAGAGCAACTGTACGAATGCTTGCACCCAGCTGGTGTCATGGTCCTTTGACTACCAGCCCATGAAATCCTGTAGCCAAGCCAGCAGCAGCGATGCAGTAAGTGGGCCATGTTGGTGAGCTGGGCCAAACCAAGGTGCATAGAGGGTGGCTGGGAGCTGGGGCGGTGCGGGGGTGGGGGGGGGATTTATGCTGGGCACACTCACAGAGGGCTGGAGGGTGGGGGCCTGTAGCTGCTGGCGTCCGGCCCCTCCCAGTAGGGCTCGACGCCGGGCAAGGGGCTAAGAGGACTCCTGCGGAGGGGCGAGAGACAATAAGAGACAAGGGAGACAGGAAAAGAAAAGAAAAAGGAGGAGGACAAGAGGAGGCTGTCAATGAGGCTTCCAAATGTCCACGCAGCAAGGGTGAGGAGGGATGTCGAAAGTGATTGTGACACACAGAGGAGAGAAGAAAAGAGAGAGATATTGGGAGACATCTGATAGGGAACAGAATCAGAGTATAAGGACTGTGATATAGAATCTAGTGGGAAACGGACAGAACAAGAAGAGAACAGAGAACTACAGATATGACAATGGGATAGGGTTAAGAGAGAGAGGGAGCAAGAGAAGAACAGGGATAGGAGGGAAAAAAACTGAGGAACAAGAAACAGAGGGAGACATAAATGTCAGGGTGAGGAGCAAGAGACACGAGGTGTGGCTGATGCACTTTGGGGCTGTTGTCCGTTCATTGAACTTTGCAGCATACAGTAAGTCTGTACATGCTGGGAGGAAACATGGAGTAATGCAGTCTTAATGCTACTCAGACCAAATTCAATGAGCCTTAGAGGAGTCTTGGTTCCAACAACTTTTTTCTAAAACACCTGTACAGCCTTGACTGGATGCGTGTTTATTACTTGAAATCACTGGAAGTTTACTTGATTGCGATATTTACTGTAAATACTGCAAATGTATTCACCACCAATTCAATAGAAATCAAAGGCAATATTTCTATCACAAGGGGAAAGAGCATAACCCAATAATTAAAAAGTTATGAAAGACCAAACTTATCAGAACTAAGCGTACAAATCAAACATGATTAGTTGAGAAGAAATAAAGGACAGATCAGTATTCACTTGAATAAGCTTATTTGTAAAACCAATCAAACTGTATTGACAAAAAGATGATGTTTATTATTGGAGTGAGAATCGTCAATCAGTAAGTCAAAATCATATTCAAGTGTACCAGGGTAAAACTATGGATAGGAGCGCAGCAAGAGCAGGAGGAGAAGCTGTTCTGCCCAGACGGTGTGAAGCATGAGGGAGGACCCGGGTGGAAGGAACATCACAGCATGCATCTTTTACCATGGTAGACTCCGACACGTTTAGCATTCTAAACCTGGAACAAATCTTTACTTCAGGGTGGAAGGGGAAGGCAAGGGGTGTCCCTCGGAAGGCAGCATGTCTTTCCATTTGTCAGTGTGTGTGTGTGTGTTTGACAAATCGATGTGACGTACCAATGCCAAGCGTACTATTAGTCACAGAGTCACTTCGCACAGATTTAGGAGGTTTACATGTTCACACGTGCCGTTAATGAACATACTAAGCAGGTGCACAAGGGTGTTGGTCATCATTGAGATCGGATGATGCCAAGCCCCGCCCCCTTTGGACTCTCCCCTTTGGGAGGGAACGCGACAAAAGGAACTCACATGTACCAGCCGCGCTTTGACTCTGAACCGCTCCTCAACCACAGCTTCTCGGCCACTGCCTCTGCCAGCCTGTGTCCGACACTGTGTCGCGGGGATCAAGCGGAGAGACGGAGGGATAGAGAGAGGGTAGAAGAGAGCCATGGCTGAGCACTGACGGATGGAGGAAGGGTGTAAGGATTTCCCTCCTCTGTCATGTCAGCTTGGAGACAGATTTTGAGCGGGCGTCATTGCTCACAGGATCCATGTGACAGAGATTGAGGGGTAGCTCGCGTGGCATTATGCTTTGCCATTCAAGGCTAGTCGGTGGTAAGAATAAAGCCAACATAAAGAATTTCAATTGTTAGACTTAACTTGGCCTGACATAGTTGTAGCCTTAATTGGTATGGTTCTTGTTCACTGAGTTGAAAAGTTGAATAAACCCTTATCAGTTACAGGCCAAACATCTTGACTAAACCTCTGACATTTCATCAAACAAATAATTATATTGCAGTTTGAGCAACGAATATATTAGTAGTGCAATTGACAGGAAATGTTTCTGTTCTTTTACGGTTATCACTACAAACGTAATTCAGAATGCTGCAAAAATGTGCAATACACAATGGAGTATGTTTTTCTCGATCCTCAAAGCCAACAGATCCAACCGAGTAGCAGTCAAAATGAACCATTGGAGACACTCCTACAAAGCTGACACCACCTCTTTCTGAATCCATATGGAATATACTATTCTGTTTGAACTAAAGTAGAAACATGGCCTAAAAATATGTTGGTGGTAATCAGAGTGGTGTTTTCAAACTGGATGTGTCTAAACTCATGCTTTTAAGGACAATGTCTTACCTATTACTATAACGTGTGACAGGACTAAATGCTCAGGGACCCCTAACGATGACAATGAATAATGTGCTCTTCACAATTTGTGATTGAAGCTACTCGTCATTCTTCCATGACCCAAACTAATATTAGACCCAAACTAATTGTAGACAATTTCAGGTAGTTGTTATTCTCTAAGATCTTCTTCAAAGCATTTAATCAAAAGACATTAGCAACGTCTGACAGCATTTACAGAAGCTTAATTGTTTACAGTCGACATATTTTCAGATAGCAACAGAACTGACCCTTTAAAATCCAAACATTGGCTTTGTTGAGATGAACTATAAGCCTTGTTTTATTAAAAGCTGGTGATCAGCATCTGTTAAGAGCTAATCAGCGGCACGTCAGAAAGGAATGGAATTACCAACTGCATCACAGTCTATTACTGGGCTTGATAAAAAGGTGGTGTGTATTGTTACTTACGGAGTCTCCAGCCTTTTTCTGCAGTGGGTTATTGAAAGAGGGGGGTCTAAAAAGATGAGTGAGAAACAAAACTATTAGACAGCATATTGTCAAACGCATAGAAGACAAGTCAAATTAAGAGGTTTTTATTGAAAGTGACAGGAGTGGCATTTGTGAGACGGTCAGTTTGGTAGCTTTGTCATTTCATTTAGCAGAAGCTCTGATACAAAACTATTTACAATGAGATTACAGGGACAGTCCCCCTGGAGCAATTTAGAGTTGCGTTCCCAGGTGGGATTTGAACTCATGGCACTTTTGGTCGCCAGGCACAGACACACCCACTAGGCCACCACTTTCCCTGTCACACATCCTATGAAGTTAGCAACCATCTTTCAACTATGCTATAAGAATTACCAGGTCCATGCGAATTTATGTATGCTTTGATGTCTGTTCTTAACCAGAAAGATCAGTCTCCTCTCACCTCTCCGCCTCTTGAGTTTGCGTCGGCGCTGCTTGTTGACAAAGCAGGCAGCCAGAGTGCTAAAGAGGATGGCCGCGGCCAGGAAACAGATAGTGGCCACGATGCCCGCCACCACAGGCCGCGCTAGCCCCCCCTCCTCCACCATCTCCGGAGGAGGGAAAAAGTCTAAAGGCAAAGAAAGAAAGTGGAATATAAAAGTTTGATAAAACAAGGTTGATGGAAAAGAATAGAGAGAAGAAGGGATGAGGAGGTGAGATGAAAGGATAAACGTTGATGCCAGGGAGATAAATAATCTACTCGTAATTAAGCATTATGGTGAAGAATTTCTCTTTTTAAATGGGAGTTCCCTTTGCTTAATATTTAGCTCCTTTAATGATGTCTCTCTTTTGTGCTGTCTGTCTGTAATTATGTGTTTTATTTGTATGCTGCTGCCTGTCTCGGCCAGGTCTCCCTTGAAAAAAAATATTATGAATCTCAATGGGACCATTTCCTGGTTAAATAAAGGTTTAATACAAAAAAACTAACATTACAGTAGTTTCTTTGAGTCTTTGAGTTCTTTGTATGTGGCATCAAAAGAAATGTCACATCCTCTTGCCGTATCTGTACAAAATTCAAACATCAGTCACCTTTAGACTGCAGATTGATTTGATGAGCAGTGAACAACAAATGTAATCAGTTTCTGAGATGAGTAACGCCTCAATTCTATTCTTGCTCATGAAGTGACAATTAGATATTTTTTTTCTTTTTTTACAAAATTAGCCAAGATGTCATCTGTGGAGCAACATTTTGATTAAAACACTGAACCATATCCTCTTTTCAAAATGATGTATGAGACAAAACCTCCCTTGCATAAACCTCAGAGTCAGCGGTGCTAATCACCATTTGTAATCTCATTTGAAACAGTTTCATAAGAAGCTTGTGTTAGTTGTAAATGAGATGTATAATTGCTCATGGCTTTTTTTAACCTGACTTCCAGTAACAGATTGGCTGACGTGTGGGTCTATATTGACGTGTTCCCTGTGTGCAGGGGTTACTCTGGATGAAGTTTGTGTAAATCGGCCCACACCCACTACACCTGATTCAGTGAGTCATCACTTATGCACCCAAACCAATGCTTATACTGATGGATTGAGGAAAAAAGTGCTGAAAGGATGCCCCGTAGGACCTGATTCAAAGGCTATGGGGCTGAAAGACATCCTCGTCTCATTATCTCAATGCCTGTCCTTAAGGACCTCATACCACTCTGAAATTGAAAGTCCATCAAGCGACCAATTCTATTGAAGCATTGTAGTTCTACTATGCAAACGGCAGATGGCAGTATAGTCCTTTCTGTAATGCTGAGGCTGCCTAAGAAGTAGTACTCGATGACCTCTACCGAAGCAACCTCAGATGCACTTGGAGTGCACTTGGAGTGACAATGCAGAATTCCAGATTCACCAAAAGGAAACCTGTCTTCATAATCCCAACAAGAGGCCAAGCTAAAAAAAACAATGATGTCATATACTTTCTAAACATGGAAAGAGTACTCCTATCTCAAGAGTAAAGAAAAATGGAGCTGACATCTTTGCCATCATTTTGCGTCTCAGAAAAGGACAATCTTTGCCTTTTTTGTGAACTGTTTGTAATGTCTCACCTGTACTGGACACTCCAACTATGTTGCTTGGCTCACTGGTGAGTTCTTCCATGGCTGCGATCACCCGAAACTCATACCACGCTTCCTAAGAGCAACGACATAAGACCAGGATATCAGTGAGAGCCCAGCTCTGAGGTACCTTGGCTCTTTACTGCCAGGACAGTCAGGAAAGCAAAGACCTAACCTAAGGGATATAAGAGACTGTAGTTTCTGCAAGTTTTATGACTTGCTAAAAAGTCCAACAAATTATAGCTTGTGCTTACTCTATACCTGCCTTCATTGGCATTATAATGAATATACTTTTTTTTTGTTTTAACCGTTTCAGTTGACATTTTTTTGACAACCAAAAGGTTTGAGGACAGATATCAGCCTCAAACAAAAACAGGAGTAGGGTTTTAGAACTTTGGGTTAACACATAGACACACACACACAAACATGAACACAACCACACTATGGCAAACTCCCAAATAAAGGGTCCCTGGTGGTCTAATTACCTCAATCGCTGCACTAAAAATCTGACAGCAGAACAGTTTTACAGCCTAGGTGTAATCGGTGTGTGAGAGGTGTGTGTGGGCGATGGGGAGCATGGAGGGGGGTGAGATAAAAGCACCTGTATGGGTGAGAGTGCCAGTTAGACAAAGAGAAAAAGCACTAAGCATCTCATACCAGCAGCATTAGTCGTTTACTGTAAGAAAGATGGGAGTGCAACGTAAAAAGACTGTTCTTTACAGATCCTTCACAAAAAAAGAATTTCTTCTTCCATCACAGGAAAGTATCCTTCTCATTGCAGTGTGCAATGAAGAAATATTGATTAACCCTTCTATGCACGTGCTCTCGTTGATCTTATTGAGTATAGTAACTAAACTCTCTTTTCCTATGTAACTTCAAAAGAAAATGCGGCATTAATGCCTCATTAATTAATTAATGCCTAAGTGTACCATTGAAAGGATAGAAGTATTATACTGTACGATTAATACTACCAGAGTAAAAAGAGTAACTTGGTCTTGTGACTGTGTGGCAGTACCTGGATGAGATCACGGGCTAGCAGCTCCGTCTCTGTGGCAGGAATGCCATCGTCCAGGATGTCCCACCTCTCCCCCAGGCGGAACTCCATGACGTAATGCTGGATAGGCGCCGTGTGATTGGCTGGAGGGATCCAGCTGAGCAGGATTCCCTGTTGCGTCCGATTGGCTGTTAGGCACCGTGGTGGGGTAAGCAGCACCAGTGGTTCAGGGGTACTTATAGGAAATACTGAAGGGATTGTATGGGTAGAGGTGAAAGAAAGAGACATGTACAAGGGGGGGAAGAGGAACGAGCTATTAATTGACCCACTTAAATCTTAAATCAAAAAAATCTATGAAACACCAAAAACTAAAAGGAGACATCTTCGACACATTCACCTGATTAGAACCGAAAACAAGAAGTTTGTGTTATTCTTTTAACATGATTGCCGCTACCCTCAGTAGACCTTAAACCAGCCGTGACAGCACTGTGCCAACGGCAGCCCTGGTGTGACTCCCACCTGTCCCCGCTGAGCCACTAGACACCCACCTAGTGTGTTCACAGTGACGACCTGGCTGAAGGGGCCTGTGCCCAGCTTGTTCTGAGCCAGGACGCTAAACTGGTAGGCTGTGTTAGGCTCCAGGCCGGGCACCAGCAGCCAGCCCTGCCCGCTTGGCACCGCCATGGAGAGCCAGTCGTGCGGACCCAGCCGCTCTCTTTTCACCCTGCGGGTGGGGGGGGGGGGGGGGCGGAAAAGAAGGAAGAAATGGAGGTGCACAGGCAGGCAGAAGGGAGGGGGAGGGAGTGGAAACATTAAGGCAGCGATGAGAGAGCAATGACTCTGAATTATAAGATCATTTCTCATTACAACCGTAGTTTCAACCATATTACTCATATTACATTTCAAATATATTTAACTAGCTGCGTCCAGCGAACTGTCTTTGTCCTTGTAATTTATGCCTCTGCTGTAACAGTTTAGCAAGATCATTTCCATAACATTTTAACATTAACAATTAACTGACACCAAACATTTGAACTTCAGCTTAGTTAAAGGAGCCCAGTCATAACATTTCATTCACACAGTTGATGGTGGTAAGCCAATGCTGCGCTCAGCCGTGCAATTTGCTCAGGTTATGCCATGCCTCTGGTACAACATTGACAGCCACACATATTCAAATAAAGGGGGGGACTGTTATGCATGCATCTTCAGTCATTTTTCATAAGGGCCCACTCCCATTGTGGAACATTGTGCTGTCTGTCTAAAAGCTGAGGTCTAAACCCCGCAGAATAAAAGCGCTATATTAGTCACGGCACGTGGATTTGACGTGACTAACGACCGACGAGGTATCACGATGATTATAAATCCTCACATGGCAAATGCCCATGTAAACGTTATTTCATGACAGAAGCCCAGCGCCGTGATTATGCATTTGATTGGCCCATGGGATGGGGTTCGTAGTAAATCCCACTTTGCTGACGGTCCGTTTGCTAGGAGGTGATATACGGTGCGAGGCACATGCAAGCTGGACTCTCACCCCTGGCAAATCATCGCAGGGTGGGCCACTGTCTTGTCTGTGACAGGGAAGCCTTCGCCCTTGTGTTGATGGTAAGTGACTTGTCAGCTGCTTGTGTCTATATCAATATGCGCCCACTGGGAGAGCGTATATAACGTCACTGCTGGCTCAGGTTCTGAAAAGAGGTTGTGTACAGTATGCTGTGCCTAATATGTTTTCAGTGTGTATACTATCCTACCTTTATTTACTATGAGGCGGTACACTGCATGGGTAATATGCATACACCTTAACGCGTGCTGTCATGGACACAAGGCAGGCTGGATGTTAATGTTTATATAATAAGGTTGCCTTGAGGGGATGCTTGTGGAAGGGGCCATCTTTGGCAGACATAGTATATAAAACAGATGGGCAACAGTGATGCTCTTAAATACGACAGAACAACTGCCGGTTTTGTATTGTTATTCTAAGTGCATGGTGGGATCAAAGAGCTGGTATTTCCTGTTTCAACCCTAAACCACTGATGAGGACTGGGAGTGCGTGTGTTGTTCGTGTGTGCCTTCACGTTTTAACCAGTGCATGGAAGTAAACCACTCACACACATGTTGAAGCCAGGGGTTTGGGAACGTGTCAAACGCGGCATTGATCATCTTGTGAGCCACAGGGACGGCCTGCATCTCCGGGTAAAGGACCTTGAAACGCTTGGGCTGGGTCTTAATCTCCCGGCGGCGTGTGGCCGTGCGCCCTGCATACTGACGCTGTTCTCCAACACCCTGCCTCACTCTAGGACACAACGTGAGCCACCTATTCGGTCCGCTTGGACTCAGTCACCTAACCCTCCCCACCACCTCACGCGGACCTTAGGGGGAGGACCTCCTGTCGGCCTACCTGCAGAGTGTTACGTAAGCCCCCTGCAGGTAGGAGGATTTGGGGAGTGTTGAACACTGACAGGGGCTAGCCGTGCCGAATGGGATCACAACGTCACCCTATCAATACAAACCTTGCGATCAATTAAAGTTTAAGACTTAAATGTTTCTCTTTGTGAATCCTCCATATCTGAAAATATAAACAAAACAAGAACATAGCAAACAACATGATGGGGTCAGCCAGCCAAGTTCTATTACTAGGTTGCTCGCAGCCAGGCATTTTAGAGTGCGGATAGGCAGCAGGAATAACAGAGGAGCGAGAAAGTTTTCTACAAGCTACAGGTTCTAATACGGGAGCTTTAGGGACAAAAAGACGGAAAGTTTGGAAGAAAGTTTGAGGAACAAACGGGTGTTAGGTGATGATAGTTGACTGGTTGAAAAAGCCTAGCTAATAATTGGCAGGGCAAAAAATCCTATAGACTTCCACAATTATTTAAAGTTTGTTCATCTTAAGTGGGCATTATTGGGAGCGTGTGTGTATCACTCCTACAATCTTTTACCTGAACCACATAGTTTTTTGCCTGGTCATCAAGTTTCTGGAAAAAAAAGTATATTCTTTCTTGAACCAGCTGTTAAACTTAATTCAAGTGATAAATAAATAAATGTAGTACATAGTGCACCATTACATAAACCAATGTGTTCATTTCTAACTTTTCAACCAAGAGAGGAGATTAAAGTCTTGAAACATGAAAATATATTTAGGACCTGCATTTATCCTGGTGAACAAGATCAAGTATCTCCATGAGGGTTTCACGCTGACAATTGCATTTCCCACAACTCTTCCAGAGTTTTCAAGAAGACCTAAAAGTTGGGCGGGATCCTAACGAATAAACACAGCAATCTAATAACAGACCGATCGCTGTTGCATGTGGCACAAGAGAAGGGTGAGATGGGGTCACGACGCAGCGCTAATAAAGAACATTAATTTATCATTCGCTTTTCGAGGCCCTGAGTGCTTAACGAGTGGACTAATTACGAAGCCACGTATCGCCAATTGTCTCCTCGTCCTCTAATAAGCTGCTTTATATTCGCTTCATAACAGCCCCCCTCCCCCCGCCCGTCTAGGAATTGATACAGTGTGATCGTTTCCCTCACACTTTCGAGATTCTTATCCCAGGTTGTCAAGTTAGCCGGCGTAATGACCGTGCGGGGTGAACGCTCCTGAGTCTGAGGGCCGAGAGAGAAGAGCACTGTGAGCCTGTGTGGCTGTCTGTGAGTGAGAGCGTGTGTTCCAATAGCTTTGGCGCTGCATAGGAAGGATTGCTTTCTAAGAACTTCTACTTTCTACAAAGGCACACCGAGGCCCCGCACCACACCATGCATGCTACGACATGATTTGACTGACAAGTCATCCTCAGACCAACCCTGGTTCTCAGTAAAAAGAGCAGCAGGCCTGGCAAAAAACAGCCCTCCATTTTTCTCAAAACAGTTTTGCAATTTGAGAGTGGTCAGACACAGGTGAACAAGTCACCTGCTGTTTTAACCCAGGTGTGCAGCAGCAAGGCAGGGTGCAGAGTTCAGAGACTCAACTTATGTTTAACCTGATTCAAAATAAAATCTATCTGAACCACTTGACAACCCTGCTGCACTAAGTATATTTTGTTTAGGGAAAAACAAAGGAAGAAGAAGAAGCAGGAAGCAAAGCATGCTGGGATGACTCACACATGGCCATACCAGACTGAGAATGTCTGCTGGAAGCCCCCGTCGTAGCCCGCCTCCCAGGACACGTTGGCCAAGAAGGAGGAGGCCGCCACGTGGACGTTGGTGGGGGCGTGGGGGCTTGTGCCTGCCGGAGGGGAAGGAGGGGGACGAGAGGTGTAGAGAAGTCAGTACAAAACACGTGCTCACAACACGGTCACAATGTTTTCATCATCCTATCTCGTAATTTTTCTTAAAAGGTCATTTATTGTGTGTCTGTGTCACTCAAATATCTAAAATAATAACAAAGTGACAAATGACAATAATGTTACAGTATATTTAATATGGCAGGAAAAGGCCAACATACTATGGCTTCACTTTGATCAAAGACAGAAAGTGTGAAATTGTTAAACTCGCCTTTTGATCTGTATATCAGTTATGAAAAGCAAAGTCATGACAAAATATATAATAAACTAAACAAAAAGACAAATTCTAATATATATTCTGTCTTGTAAATATCCCCTTGATTTGAATGGGTTTGATACTATTCAAAGGAGGTTTGAAGACGCATAAGTACCAAGTAGCAAGTCGCTAACCACATATGCTTAAAAACATGAATCAATCTGTAAATGTGAAGAAACATGTATTTCGGGGGGTTTGTATCATGAGAGGACCTGTCCTGTACTACTGAGTAGCTGAACACTACTGGCACCCGGCCACTTCCCAACCACTTACCAATTAAGAGCGTTCCACATTCAACATACGGCGTACCGTATTACAACCTAATGGACTTCAATTGGCAGATGACAAGCTCAGCTGGAGCGCTGCTCTTAGAGCGATGCTCTGTGTGACTGTGGCCAGAGTCCAGTACACACGCGCCAAGCACACACAAGCAGAATGCACAGCGACCTCTCTGCCGAGGACAGTGTCGGGCTCTCTGCCACCGGCCGCAGTGACAACCTTAAAGAACCATGAGGAATTGGAATTCATGAAAAGGGGGGCGGGGGGGGGGAGGGGGGGAGCTATTTATTCATGCCCCACCTAATCATGTAGGCAGAATAGGTCTTTCCGAGGGTGGCGAGCGGACATTAGCCCACCCATCCTGGGAACGACGGCATCAGTTCGATGACCTTGCATATAACTCTTAGCACAGATCCCCCAGGTGCTTTGGCTGGCGCCTCCAGCTTCGGCCTACTGTCAAAGCGTTGATGCCTGAAAGCCCGGCCTTTCTGCTGCCCAGAATAGTTCCTGTCTCCCTCTATCAAAGCTTTCAGGATGCCTGGCTAATACTGGGCAAAGCGGGGACTGCTAAACAATGACTCAGTGTGTTGTTGCCTTAGGTGAGTGTCTCGGTGTGCTTTGTGTGTGTTTATATCATTACGTGTTTAGGTGGTACATTACGTACGTACACCGGTGTCCTAACAGAGCGGGCGGTGCCATCGGGCTGACTGTTTTGATGAGGTATACCTATGACTAGGAGGTGCGTGCTGGCAGTGATGCTCGTGGCAACGTTGGTGGCGACACACTCCCACTCCCCGTGGTCTTCCTTGGTGAGAGACTTGAACTGTAAGCTGCCGCGGGGCAGGACGTTGTGCTTGCTTTTGCTGGGCTTCCCGACCTTCAGAGAGAGAGAGAGAGAGAGAGAGAGAGAGAGAGAGAGAGAGAGAGAGAGAGAGAGAGAGAGAGAGAGAGAGAGAGAGAGAGAGAGAGCAAGAAAGAAAGCAAGAGAAGGAGCACATTGGAAACATTTGGATACTTGGTGGAGATTTACTTTGCAAGTCATGTTTGAAACAGGCTACCCCTTAGGGTTGGTAAACAGACAATTTAAACCATACATATAGATAAACAGGTTACCCCTACCTAGGAGGGTAGTAGAGGCTTAAAACCATATCAAATCCGTTGTAACAGTTGAAGAAGCATTCTAATCAAGGAACAATTGAGGGCACTTCCCTTGATTGGTGCTTTTGTAACAAGATCATTAAAATGCAATTAAAACACCAACAGAATGCACAATAGTCTGATTGCAATCTGAGCTTACTCTGCTGCTTGGAAGTTTGGGAAAGAACACGATCCTAATGATTGTCTTCATTATGGAAAACATTGAAGTGGAATCTCAAATTAGCCTTAAATATATGCAACAGATCATATCAGCTGGAGCTCCAAAATACCTTCCAGATAAGACATTGCAATGAAGTCAAGTTGGCGTGTTTTGCTCAGTTTGTTCCGTAACCTTGCATGTATCCATGGTAAAAGGGGGAGAGCCTTACCTTCCTCCATGTGATGTTGGGAAAGGGGTCGCCCTCTGCCTCGCAGGGGATGACCAGCTCTCTCCCAGCCTCCTGCCGGTATTCCCCTGCGGGGACTACGGAGAACTTAGGAGGGTCCTGCACGGGGACAAACAGAGCCCCACCTGTAAGCGGCCTGACCAGAGCTGTACACACAGGGCTAACACGGGCTCGTGCTCGTTTACAGAGAGACGCTAACGGGCCTCGGCCCGGCACGGCAGGCGCCTCCTTTACCTTCAGCACGAGTGGCGCTGGAGGGGACGGTCCCATGGAGCCCAGGGCGTTGTAAGGCATGCAGGTGTAGGTGCCCAGAGAGTCCTCTGTCACCTCGGCCACTCGAATGCTCCCGTCCTCCATTTGGCTCCAGCCAGGGTACTGGGGGAAACAGACAGACGCGGGGGGGGGGCAAACCTTAGGGTAATATACAGAGAAGCCTCCTCACAAGAACTTCTATCTATCACTTTTGACACCTTGAGTAGGAAAACCGGGGTAGCAGGGTCCTTTGTCCTACGGGTCAAAACATGTATGCTGCCAGCAGAGCAAAAATAACAAGGAAGGAAATAACTGCATGTGTGCTTTAACTCGTGCTAGAAACCTTCCACTGAGACGACCTTTTCTAAGAAACGAGAAAAAACCCTCCCTGAAAAGCCCAGCCCCGGTCTTTCATTGACGTGTCCTTAGACACACACGTCTCTGAAGCCTCCGATGCTGTGCTGCTCCGTGGACTCACCTTTTCTATTCGGAGCGGGAGGCCATCCTTCTTCCAGTTGACCAGCGTTACGGGCGGGTTGGCGTCCACGGGGCAGCGGATGAACCCTGGCAGGCCGATGGCCACGTAGATGACAGGTGGCATGTTTACCACTCGGGCAGCGTCTGGACCGAGGGGGGGGGGGGGGGGGGGGGGGGAGGGCCGGTAAAACACACCGCTTTATGGCTGAGGGAAACACGGCTCGTGATTCTCGCTCTGGCACAGCGTCTGCGGATAGAAGTGATTTCATTGAAGAGGGCTTTGTCGTAAAATGATAAACTGGATCATTCAAGGAACAGCTGGCCCCAGAACAGAGGTTTGGTTGGGTGGTGGTGGATGGGATCGTGCAGGCTGGGCTCGCGTCAGTATTATCACAGGGATACAGAGAGAACGAAAAGTCAAATCACAGAACGGGGTTTTCCTGTACAGCCGGAAAGCAACTCAAAATGGCTCACACAATGACATTGCAGAACGATATTAATGGTTTGATTAGACTGAGCTTTTACCAGATTATTCTCTTTCGATTTCAGTAATGAAACGCTGGGCAAAAGTATGTCCCAATTCCCAAACCATGGCACGTGCTATTTCAAACCTAGACGAAGGGAAGAGATTGGAATCACCCAAGTCCTCTCTTGCACCCGAACTACATGAGGAAAGAGAACATCAAAAAAATAATCCTTATCAAAGATTTTAGCAGGCAAGGTCTTAGTTAGTACTGAGCATCCAACGCCTCTGCACTTTGCACAGTAGGAGGGATTTTCTGAGAGACAGACGCAGGGGATCAGACTGTAGCAGTAGTACTTGAGCTCTAACTCTGTGTCTTTGACCCAAAATAGTGGCTCTTAAACTTAAACTAAATTGGCTGGGGTATTCATCAAATTAATGAGAGGCCTGCATACAGAGGGATCCCAGACAAAGCAGCCCTTTCTTTTCTATCCAGCGTCGCCTGGCGGCCCCTCTGTTCATCCAGTCTCAGCCCTTAGTATGTTACAGCAGATTGCCTGATCGGGCTTTAAACGGGAGAATAAGATCCATGGCAATATACACTGTTAGAAAAAAAGAATACAAATCTGGAAATTAAGTAAAACGCTTATCGCTGGGGTACATTCTCTTTTGAGCGCGAATGTATCAGTATCAGTCTTTCCCGTCACATAAGCGTCTAACTTGGTGCCTTACTGCCCACTGGCCACAACTTTAAGAGTACACTTATCTTGGAGAACAAAAATGCAACAATCCCCTACACTGTTATTTCACAATCCTTCAGAGTGCAGTCAAGAAGAATACTGTGGTTTTGAGGATTCCTGGATAGTGTTCCCTGACACCTCGTCTCACCCTCTGGAAACAGCTAACTAAATCCCTAACTGCTCCAACAAGAGGAACCACCCGAGAAACAAGCACTACACCATGTCCCCTGCCTTCAGTACCTTCCCCCTTAGTGTGCAGTAGTGAGGCTCGGAGCTGGTCTGCAGTGCTGCAGAGTTACACTGTACAAAGAGCTAATGAATAGCTGAGAGGCGCTTTGAAAACATCAACGTCTTGACGCTTGGCAAGGTGCCAGGGTCTATTTATAGACACAGGAGGGAGAGGAAGAGAGGTGGCAGTCTGACTCTCCATCAGTCTCTCTCTCTCTCTCTCTCTCCCTCTTTCCTTCTTTCCCTCCCTCTTTATTTTTCTCTTCCCTTTGATACGCGCGCACACACACACACACACACACACACACACACACACACACACACACACACACACACACACACACACACACACACACACACACACACACACACACGCACACACACGCACACACACACACACACACACATCCATGTGATTAGAATAAGCCCTCTGACTCTCACTCAGTCGGCCGGCTTCCACTGGGTGAAGCCCTCGCTCTGCGTGTAGCCGTGGTTTCGGCGGTGCTGCAGTGCCACGGGCGGTCTATGGGGGCCGCCCTCGCCCACGCACGGCTTCCTGCCTGTCAGGCGGCCAGCCAGCCAACCAGCCAGCCTCGCACAGGCTCCGCTCAGCTCTGCCAGCCAGCACCGGCCACAGTCTGCGTGGCCGTGTGACGTCACTGCAGAGGAGAGGGTTTCCACAAGAGGATGATGTCACCCTCTCCTCGGCTCTCTTTTCCCTCGCTTTACACGCTGCGCACCAAAACGCTGGTGACGGCGGCAGCATCGGTTTATTCTAATTTACTGGGCGTGTAGATCCATGTGGGCTGTCTGTGTAAAAATGTGTGTGTGTGTGTGTGTGTGTGTCGCCATGGCACTGCTCTCCAGAGACGACCGTGCAAGCATGGCAGACTAAAGCCCTCGTCTTCCCTCTTGAGCAGGCAGAGAAAGGGGGTATACACCTGGGATCAGGAGGGAGGGAGGGGGCGAGAAACATAGAGATGGAATGGGAATATAAGAGAGAGAGAGGGGCAGAAAAATTTAGTGAGAGCGAGGAGGGAAAAAAGGAGGAGGAGGGGGAGACAGATGATGTAATTGTGAAAAGCTCGGGAGAGGAGGGGGCGAGCGAGAGTGAAAGCGTGAGAAAGAGAGCAGGTGTGAGGGAGGGAGGGAGGGAGGGAGGGAGGGGAGGCCGCTGTTGAGGTAAGGCAGAGCGAGAGAGAGAGAGAGACAGAGAGAGAGAGAGAGAGAGAGAGAGAGAGAGAGAAAAAAAAGCCGGAGCCGGGAGAGATTGAACGACAGAGCAATGATAAGTGGAGGGAGGAGGTAGATGGCTATGAAATGGCTGAGGGGCCGAGCGCAGAGAACCCAGGTGGAGCCACACGGAGCCACACAGAGCCACGGGGGCGCGTAGAAAGGCTGGTGTCAGCTCATCCTAACGCAATAAATAACCCAGAGAGGGGGGCAAGCCCCGGGCAGCAGAGACACAGAGCTGGCAGCAGACTACAAACGCCATCCAGGATTCCAAATATAGAACCCGGTGCGGTGGCACATCGCCGCATTGGGCCTCCCACCGCAAGTTGCTGGAGGAAGTTGATCACTGCACTTGGGAGAGAATAGGATAAGGGGGGCGGGGCTGAGGGGGGATAAGAACAAGAAACAAAGAGGACACGAGAGAGAGAGAGAGAGAGAGAGAGAGAGAGAGAGAGAGAGAGAAAGAGCAGAAAAACAATAGGATAGACAAATTATACATAATAAAAAAAGTAAGTGCGCTCTGCAGTCAGCAAGAAGAGAAGTGTCTAGTAGTCCTATAGCGATGACGTAACCTCCCCGACGCCTCCCTCACTGTCTCTTCCTCTCTCCAAACCGCCGTTACCCACCTCGTCACACACACACACACACACACACACACACACACACACACAATCCAATTTGAAGCCGGCGAAGGGGAGAGGAGAGAGAGCGAGGGAATGCAAAATGTCTGTTGCCTTGACTACTCCCCGACGACGAGTCCCCAATCGGCTGGCAGGATCTGGGGCCGGGGAGCCGTCGCCACTGTGAGCTCAGCCCCATCTCAACGCTCCCCTTACGCTAGGTACAACACAGACGGTGCCCTCCAAACCACAGGCAATGGGGAAATGCATGAGAGCAATGGACGCACCGATGTCTGCACATTGTCTGTTCTCCTTCCCTACTGAAGAGAACGGCCATGGATGAAGACGAACCCTCAAGGTCACTGGTTCCATCTCGAACCCCGACGAATTGCGGTGACAGGGTACGGGGGGTTCACGTGCTCGTGATTACGCCGTGTGTATCTGTTTGCCCGGGAAAAGCCAACCAGGGTGTGTGTTTATGACTTTATATATTTGTGTGTGTGTGTGTGTGTGTGTGTGTGTGTGTGTGTGTGTGTGTGTGTGAATGCGTGTGTGTGTGTGTGTGTGTGTGTGTGTGTGTGTGTGTGCCAGGGAGAGAGAGAGTAGATGTATGTGCAGTGGGATTGATGGGATCAGGTTAGGGGCTAATAAAGCTGCTTGGCTCCCAGAGTGGAGAGCAGAATTGGCTCGGAGACCAGCGTAAACCTCCAATCGATTCCACAGTGCACTGGAAGCAGGGCAGATGGATTCTAAGCCAACCTAGGAAGGGGAACGTCCTGGAAGAGCAGCTTCCTGACAATTCCTGTCAGGAATTGAAGCTTTCAGAGAATGGGTTAAATGGTTTGAATGAGAAAAATTCAGACAGAGAGATTCAGACAGAAACAATATTTGGACCAATTGTACTTTGATTTTAAGGTGGCAAAATGTACCACATTTGTTATGCCCAATCTCATTTCAAAAGTGTCTCCGCCATAAACTTTAGGCCTTACTTACTTTTAACAGGGCATTTCAACTGTGTATAACGTTAATATCTATTGAATGCCAAGGAGGGAAAAAAACTGGCTAAACCTGCACCGAAACGTACCCCCTGCAGAAAAGCAATCAACAAACTTCTCACAGAGCAAAGCCCCCTCATTAAAGCCAAGCGTGCCGTCAGCGTATTGTAATGGAGCCGGGGGGCTGCGGCGGGCGCACACTCACATTGCACTGACAGGTGGGCGGAGGCGGAGGGCGGCCGGCCCAGGCTGTTGCTGGGGCTGCAGGTGTACCTCCCCGCATCCTCGGGCTTGACCTGGGCGATGATGAGCGATCCGTCGATTAGAATACTGACTCTGCGCTTCAGGTCGCTTCAGAGGGGGGATGGGGAGAAGAGAGAGAGAGAGAGATGGAGAGAGAGAGGAGCCAGGGTTAATGATCCGCCACTCGACTCGCCGCTACCTATAGTGCAACCTGACCCACTAGGAAGGAAGAGGAGGACAGACAGGGGAAGGGGAGGAGGGCGATTCAGGACAGCGACAGAGTGTAAAGTGCATCAAGTATTAATGCCCGGGCGCAATAGAGCTTTTGGCGCTTGGCTTAACACGACTTGTTTGACATTATTTCAAGCGCCACTGATGTCTGCCTACCCTGGGGCATCGTCATTTTATGGCGGCGGGAGGGCACACAGTAGCTGGCGACTCTCCCTTTGAGAGGCGTGCCACTTGGAACTGGCGCACGTTAAGAGAATGCGTGGTGTGTCGGCAGGCTTTGAGCACCAGTTTGAGCTTTGGCACATGTCCGTACGTCTCTTTTTCCTTCCCCGAGCCCTTGTGTGAGCGTGACAGCGCTCTGAGTTCCGACTCCCCTTCCTCTTTCTCGGGATGATTTAATCATGTGCTTACCCAGACAGAAAATCTAATGTATCCTGACTGGGCTTCCGAATGCCCCGGCCCACGTCGACTGTGAGTGTATCCCTACTGCTGGTACCGCGGCCGGGGTGTATTTTTAGGACGACGGAGGCCCGCGTGGAAGTGACACTGAAGGAGACGCGCGTTGACGTGGCCTTATGGAGTGCTGGGCGCGCGGCGGGAAGGTAAGCGGCTGTAAGTGGCTGGCTGCTCGGCCTGTGGGGCATGGTGGGAGGAGGTGGAGGGGACGGGCACACTGTCTCTGTCTCTGTGGCTTGGCGCTGGTAAACCAAGTCCAAACGCTCTGGCCTGTGGCAGAAACAGGTGTACACTGAGAGACCTTTCCAAAAGGGCACAGATACTATGTAAACATCCATAGAAGCAACACACACACACACACACACACACACACACACACACACACACACAAGTGTAATGCAGCTAAGTAGGCAGAAACCGAGGGGCCGTGTAAAACGTTCAAGAGGCGGCAAATAATTAAGGCTGAAGCAAACATGATGCTTTTCACAGGGGAAAGAAACAAACCACAGATTTAAACGCATGCCGATAGATTGCACAGCACAGCGCGCGCGCGCGCACACGCACACGCACACACACATGCGGAGAGAGCAGCCTATAAGATTGACAAAGACGACTGAGTGGTGTGGTGGTGGAGAGTAGTGAAGACGATGAGGACTTTACTTCTTGAAGAAGACGTTGTCCTCCTCCCAGAACCAGGTGTAGGTCAGGTTGCCGGGGTAGGCCTCGGCCTGGCACGTGAAGAAGGCGTCCTGCGAGATGTTGACCGTGATGTTCTCCGGCGGCGACACGATGAAGGGAGGTCCTGCCACGTCGGCGAGGGAGAGAAAGAGAGAGAGAAAGAGGAAGATGGAGGGGAGGAAACGATGGGGATTGTGAGCCAGCTGGCACGGTCTCCTACAGGTCAGAGGGGAATCGGTGGCGTCTAATGTGGGCCAATTAAAGAGGAGGGAGACTGCAGTTAAACCGTGCAAGCTGTATGAATAGTCACCCCCAAAAAACACACAATTGAGCTTTACAGTATGCAGTACATTGCACGTTTAACTGTGTACTACATGAGGTATAAACGCTGGGAGGGATAGCGATTTGGGAAGAGAGAACCTGAACCCATGTTCAAAGTGACACAAATCCCCTCGGATCCCCGAATCCAGGTGGGCCTGCTTCCGCGCCACACTACACTGCCCTGGGCGCCCAGAAGAGGTGGCCTTAGGTCACGGCAATGACGACCTGCGCTGGCAGACACACACTGCACAAAGGGGATTACCCAGGCCATGGTGCGGTCACCATGCGGCGGGTTGATGCACACACAAACACACACGCACACAAACACACACACGCAAACACACACGCACACACATACGCACACACACACACGCACACACACACACACACACACACACACACACACACACACACACACACACACACACACACACAGCCCGGCGCTTAGCGAGCGCATCGTGAGTGTCCAGATATTAACAGATGAGCCTTAGCAGGGGTTTAAACTAAGACTATTGTGTGTGTGTCTATTTAAATCAGCTAGTAGCAAAGGCCTCCCTGGGACACAAATACACCCACAAATAAACGATAGCAAACAGATGTAAGTGCACGTACACACACACACACACACACACACACACACACACACACACACACACACACACGTTTGCCCTTAGACGGGGATTAATGCAGCTGGCTGAGGGAACTATGGCCTTAACAAGACCAGATGGACCCCACCCTCCACCTAATGATCTGCCAGGCCACAGACTAGACACACACACTGTACACACACACATACACCACATGCATAACCAACCTACTAAACAGTACACCTACACTCACATTATTTCCATAGAAAAGGGGCAGGCAAGTCAAAATGGCACCCTTAACCAACACTGAAGTTTGACAAACGTGTAAACCGCGACTTGATAAGGGCTTTGTTTTACTGCGCTCCCGAACCCAGAGCGAGTACGCCGCGACGGTTGACGGCGAGGCGCGAGTGGTCCGCGCGTGGAGCCGTGTGTATTACATAAGGAGTGATTTGACGCTGTGGCTCCGCTGGGCTCTGTCCTCAGCTAAAAGCAGCCTCTCCTCTTTCATTTGTCTCCAGCTCTCCTCCATCCTCTAATGGGGCCTGGCTGTCTGTCTCTGTGCGTGTGAGCGTGTGTGTGTGTGTGTGTGTGTGTGTGTGTGTGTGTGTGTGTGTGTGTTTCAACGCATCCTTTCGCGTGAAATAATGAGGCATGTCGTGGCTGAGAGCCGTTGTGTGGCTCGTTGCAGAGACGCGTCTGACTTCACGCGCGTGAGCCGAGGACGGTCCTGTGACGGACCGTTTCCTATGACATTTACATGTGCCATCTGGCCCCCACCAAAGGCCCAGGGAGGTTTAAGCTGTTGGGTTAGGACACGTTCCTCCTTTCTGTCCCCCGAACAAACCAATCAGAAAGCTACATTAGGAGATTCCCTTTTCTCAGACCTGTTCGTCCCTGTCTTTCCAGTCGTATAGCGGAGAGCTATTACAATCAGGGGACCCCCTCGGCATGAGCTGTGCCACTGTGGCAGAACGCGGATTCGGCTCTGACTCAACGAGGAGGCTGTTAACGCTGAAACGGCGTTCCTGCTGGAGAACACGCCACTCTAAACAAGGGAAAACACAGCGTGGAATCTTTCCACCGCAGACCGTGAGGCTTAGTCTCTCTCTCAGACACACACACACACACACACACACACACACACAGCACTTCTACAAAGAGTGTCTGTGTGTGTCTCCACCAGAGCCCGTGTTGAATGCCAGCCCAATCCGGTTGTTCTGATCCAGCGCCCAGCCCCTGATCCTCTAACAGGGAGGATTTTCATCTGGAAAACCCATTAGGAGGGCAACCAGGCCGTGTGTGTGTGTGTGCGTGCGTGTGCGGGTGTGTGTGTGAGTGTGAGTGTAAACATGTGCCCTCGTAGCATGTTGCATTCTCACCAGCCGCATGGTAAACTGTGGTGTGTGTATGTCATCTGTACACATCTGCAAACTGATTTCTTTAGATTTGTTAGCTAGAGTTAACCTAACCCCCCCCCCCCCCCCCCCCCCCCCCCCCCCCCCCCCCCCCCCAAAGACGTTAAATCCCCCTGTGGTCACGTGAGTTTCCCATTCAAATTCTTCGAGGGTAACAGCACATAAAAAAAACCTGTTTAAAACCTGTTCATATCTTATGCATTTAGCTTCAAATGTATACAAGACATTTATTGTTGGCTGATTCCCTGAGCATTTCAAGAGTACAATGATTTGAATCTGATGCTGCAGTTAACATCTTATCTCCAAAAAGAAAATGCATACGGCACGGTATTGCTTTAGTGCTTCTTCACTCTAAACCATGTTTCAGTCATCACATGACAAACTGCCTGGGGCAACACCTTATGTTTTCCCAAACACGCATCACTTTTCATTCCAAATGAGATTTATGTGTGCCAATTAGGTTCGAAAAGGTTTGAAAATACTAACATTGTACCAATATAACAAATTGGACATTTGGTGGTTATTGATGGTCATTTAAGTAAAAATAAAAGAATCACTAATGAAGAAGCTAATTGGATAATGGGAAGAAGGCTTCAAAGTGACTAATTCTCTCTCCATTTCCCCTGATCCTCGGACATCTAGTCTCTCTCCAGCTCAAACCTCTTCTTTACAAGTGGCTCCTCGAATGCTAAGGCAGGCCAGAGGCGGTGGTGGCTGGAGTAGCACCACGCTAGCTGTTGCCTTGCATTAGCAGGAGGGTGGTGTGGATGGCCTCTCCCTCACTAGCTGTTACCTTGCACCAGCAGGAGGGTGGCGTGGATGGTTCTCCCTCACTAGCTGTTACCTTGCACCAGCAGGAGGGTGGTGTGGATGGTTCTCCCTCACTAGCTGTTACCTTGCACCAGCAGGAGGGTGGTGTGGATGGTTCTCCCTCACTAGCTGTTACCTTGCACCAGCAGGAGGGTGGTGTGGATGGCCTCTCCCTCACTAGCTGTTACCTTGCACCAGCAGGAGGGTGGCGTGGATGGTTCTCCCTCACTAGCTGTTACCTTGCACCAGCAGGAGTGTGGTGTGGATGGTTCTCCCTCACTAGCTGTTACCTTGCACCAGCAGGCGGGTGGTGTGGATGGCCTCTCCCTGGGGGCTGAAGGCTCGGCAGATGTAGGCCCCTCGGTCCTCGCGGTTGATGGACACACACACACACACACCCACACAAACACACACACACACACACACACACACACACACACACACACACACACACACACACACACAAACACACACACGGGACAGGAAAGAAAGAGCGATTTAAAAAGTTCAGAAGGATATACTCATGGAACCCTATTTGTTTCACGTAAACTCCCACGCAACATCTTCGCTCGCGTACACACGTTTTCTCTGAGCTCTCAAAACCCCCCCATTGACACACAGAGCGCCGAGTCGATCAAACCAAAGTGTCACAAACACACGACTCGTTCCGTGCTGATGGGCTATAAATAGAGCGCCTATTAAACAAAGCCAGGATTGTAAAGCATTGGCAGAGGGTGGGGTGGGGGGGGGTGGGGGCAGCGCGACACACGCCTTGTCACTGTTGGTGATTCATCACTTTACCGCTCTCCTGGGACCGTGTGCGGGATGCACCGCTGACAAGGACTGAAATATTCCCCTTGCCGAGTGTGTGGCGAAGAGAGATATTGCTATCATCCTGCACCAGCACTGAGGTGTGGGGAAACGCAGTCTGAATACATTCCGCCCGTCCCGACTAAGCACTCCGACTGTAAAACGTGACTCCACCCGTTTGACCAATCATTGACTTTTTCCGCAACGCTTTCATCTATTGAGCAGAGTTATCACAAAAAGGATCTGAGGAACAAATTGAAAATTAAAAGGTTTCAATTTGGTTAATTCAGCTCGGATGATTCAATTCCGGGAGGCGGCGGAGACAATGGGCTGGGGGGGCCAGGGAGGTGGTCACGGCAGATCTATCACCTCCTCAGATCCCTTCAAAGGAAAGGCGGGCCCCTCCCACGTCCTGGCTCGGCCCCGGGAGCCGCTAAGCGGGGGGCCCCGGGGGGCGCGGCACAACCTCAAACAGTGGATGGTCTGAGTGGAACCAGAGTCCCCCTCAGAGAGCAGTGTGACCCGTCAGGCTGGGTGCCTCTTTGGAGACGGGAGGAGGAGGAGGAGGAGGAGGAGGAGGAGGAGGAGGAGGAGGTAGCGGAGGGGTATTAAATGCAAGCAGTGGTTCGGGCTGGTTTGGGCACCGCTCCATCGCTCAGTCTCTCCCTGTCTTTTACGTGCGCTATTCTTTCTTTGAACCCACAGCGAGTACACGTTTGTTCGACGCCTGTGAGAGGGTTAAAAGGCCATGTCGGAAGCCAGCATGCAATTCACAGACCCATAATTGTTTTCTTTTTTTTTTGTCCAAAAATACTTTGAGATTGGCCTTCCTTTACCAAGTTAACATTCCTGGTGAAAGGACGAGCACTCTCACGAGAAAACATTCACGCAAGGAAAATCGTTCCAAAGTGCCTTTGAAATTAATCCATGCAAATAATAAGCCTAGTTCAAATTTACTCAAAAGTACAGACTGCTCCAAAAATGTTGACATTCCCTCTCCAAAGAACCCTCGCAGAAAGAAGTTGTCCCGCAGCGGGCACGGCAGAGCCTTCTAAAAAGAACACTGTGATGGAGCGGCTGCCAGTTAGGGCCTGACACGGTAATCACAGGCTCATTTCCCTGATTACTGGGAGTACTAGATGTACCTTCGTACTTTGGACTTATTTCAGACGGCCGGGAATACCTGACATGGCATCGGCATGCTATCTATCAGCGACCTAATTTTGGCATCAGGCAACATCTAGTGGGAAGAGTAACAACTGAGGCCATTGGAGTAAACGCCCTAATGCTGTGCGTGCTTGGAGTTTTGGAGTTGGGAATGTGAAAACCTTCACGGGCGTTCCGTTCTGCTCTTCTGAACAAAGCTGACAGTCATTTGAATAATTGATCCAACCTAGGGGGCACAGGGGACAGCTTCTTGACATCAACAACGGTGATGGCCGGGCAGTGAAAGGACTTACCTGCTGACTGACCTCACACCTATCTAGATCTGCACACACAATGACGCACAGACACAAACACATACACACAGAGAGCTGGTTCAAGGGATCGCAGATCCAGCCACGGAAAAGTTTATATTCGTCTGTGTGTGTGTGTGTGCGTGTGTGTGTGTATAGATAGGTGACATAAAACACCATCAAGCAAATGTGTCTGCGTTTGTGTGTCAGCACAACAGCTACTTTATGCGTGTTCACAGGATAACAGTGCCACCGACATCTCACACATTACTTAAACATTTCACTCCAAGCAAACATACACACACACACACACACACACACACACACACACACACACACACACAGTGACTCTTTATTTAAAGTATGACCTCAGAAGCCGTGGCACCACACACTTTCCTCTCCTCCCGCTTCATTATCGATGTTTCATGACCATCATCACCATGGTCACCCCTCCCACCACTGCCCTAATGACACCACACCAAAGGTCACGTGACACACCCCTCCTTTCAAAACCCACATACATTCATACGGGAGGCATCGACTAAATCCACTGACCCTCAACACGACAGAACCATTCCATGAGATTAGAATCAGATCATCATATTGGGGGAGGGGGGGGGGGGGGGGGGGTTGGTAAGAGAAGGACAACAAAGCGTACGTTAGCCAATGTAAAAACCTGCTACCTAAATCCTGGTCACTACAGCCGTCCACAAACGGAGGCTAGAAGAAGAAACCAGAGAGCATGGAGAGCCTACGGAACAGACGAGGGGAACCAGGCGTGGTATTTGAGCGAGCGTTTCCTGAGCGGCCTGTGTGCGGTTGGTAAACACGGCGCTGTCGATGAGAACACGCTGAATCACCCCGGCCGTCTATCACTTTGAGCGCTATCTGTAATGACCCAAAAAGATAAAATAGACTTATGGTTAGATCACAAGCCTGAAGAAGAGCGTGGACAGAGTGAACACGACTGGAAAAGCATTGGCCGGTGAAGGGCACACACACACACACACACACACACACACACACACACACACACACACATACAGAAATATGGTTGTTAAAACAGATCACTTGTTTTAGATCAATGGCGTTGCTTTTCCCCCCTGGGGAGCACTTGAAGTGAACGAGTTGCTGAAGGTGGACATGGATTGGCCCCCACTCGGAGCGTGGATGTGCAGTGATTTGCAGACAAACATACAGTTCACACACGATTACGCAGAAACACATCTCCCTGGCATACACGCCGTCTCATTCACGAACATGGATTCTGTGGCTGGTTATCCAGAAGACCCTATTGAAGAGACGGCTGCTCTCCCACAGTTTGAGGCTCCCTCTCCATAATGTCACACTGCCGCCATTGATCTATTGAGCCAACGGCAAACGCGTTTGATGTGATGAATTTTCATTTAGCCCCCTCGACAGCTGCCACTTGCCACTTCACGGGTTTGGAGCCGTGGCGTCACGACAGGTGCTACAGGATGAGAGAGCGTTTCCTCACAGACAAACAAAGGGGCTCATACATGGAGTCAGAACGTAAAGACGTATTGGGGAAAGAGATTTTTTTTTTTTTAGGAGAGGCAAACTTTTGTCGTTCCAGTCCTGTGGACATTGGAGGCACAGTGAATCTAGGACGTTGGAAGATCAAATATAAAGGGGACGGTAGTGAACATAGCTGGTCGTGGTCTCAGCGTTAGAACTAAAGCTGGTCGACGATTGAACCCGCTGACACGCTGCTGTCTTTGACGTAATCCTCAGGGTCACGAGGAAAAAGGTTTATGGTTAGAGCTTTTGGCTGTTTTTTCCTTGTGGGAGTCATCAAAAAAAAAAATAAAGAGAGAGAGAGTGAGAGAGAGAGAGAGACCGAGAGAGAGAGAGAGAGAAAAGAATACATGGGGGTGTCTTGTCACTTCAATAACAGGTCACAGAAGCAGAGAATGGCCGCTGCTGTCGTGCATCTAGGGAGAGGACACATGTCAATCAGAGGTCACATGATCTACAGAGGCTGGAGTTGAGCCCCACACTAAAGTGGCTCCAATGTCAGGGCAATTCTTATGGCTTCTACATTCATACGCAGCTACTCAAAAAATGTATATTCTGTGGAACAAGAAAAGAGTACAAAGTAAATACATACTCCAAATCAAATATATATAATTTAGATTTTGCCCTTGCCTGGTCAAGCCACTTCAATAGTTTGCACAAACTTTCACTTCAGTAAGCCTATCTCTGGAATCTCTAATAAGGACGCTTAAGGCTAAGGTTTGTGCCAGCTAGGCTTTGGTTGAATATGCAATAATAGTTCACTTAGTTTATGTACAAGCATGTAGATAACCACCAAACCAAACCAACCACCTAATCAAAGCCCAAGACAAAATGAGGTAAATCGTAGAAATGCCATCAAATCGGTTCACAGAAGCGAATGATCTGAAGGGTTCTAATCGATGGGCTGATGTTCATGAGTGAAAAATGGGAGACAGGGTGGATAAAGGCCAAGTTACCTTCGACTCACTGAGCCCCCCCCCCCCCCCCACCTCATACACACTCACACACACACACACACACACACACACACACACACACACACACACACACACACACACACACACACACACACACACACACGCACAGACACAGACACAGACACAAACATACACACACAAGCATGCCCTGACAAACACCCATACATACGGGGAGGTTATGGATCATTAGACAATCCTCTCATCGGCGAAACAGAAACACCGTTTTCATTCTTAGGCAAGGGCAATACAACATACCCTGTTGCATTCCTCTTCATTCCCTGCACCGTGTACTCTGTCAGAGGCAGGACCACTCTGACATTGAGCTGACAAAGAACAGTGAGAGGGGCCTCACAACACTCTCCAGAGTCAGTTATAGGGTGGCTCGTGTTTACTTTCTGATGCACCTTTGCTGATGACATAATGCCAATACAAATCTGGCAGCCGTTTTAGCACCCAAACAAACAAACAAACAGAGGCTGGTTTACACAGAGGGATAGGTACGGGAGCTTTGGTCTCCTACCTTGTACTTGCTGCTCTCTGTGACGGGCTCGCCCTCTCGGAGCCAGCTGACAGAGGGTTTGGGGTTGCCGAAGGCCGTGCAGCTCAGCGTGATGCTGCCGCCCTCTTTGGCCTCCACGTACTGGGGCGGCGTGTCCGTGAAGGTGGGGGGAGCTGAGGGGCACAGGAGACAAGGAGTCAGGGAGAACCACGGCCGACGCACCGGGTGTGTTGTTCGGTGGCCGAATTGACTCGAAACAATTCCCCCGATTAGCAGAGAAACTTTCACAAAAACGTGGTCTGAGAGGTTACAAAATGAATTGCTATAGAGTCATTAGTGGGACACAATAGCAATTTGTCAAGTTAGAAAAACAAGCTGATAAAAGCTTTCAACTTTAAACCAATTTCCTCAACAATGAATTGTATACATTCACAGTATGTATTATACATCACAGGCCCACCCTCAACTACGGGTTCTCCCAGTCTGATATAATACATATTCAGTTCCATATTCTTGGAGATATTATCTCACTTCTTAGTAAGCCTTCCGATGTTAATACCTATCCTCATCTAGATACATCTTGCAAGGCAACGGAACCACAAAAGCATCCGGGTTAAGAATAATCTGCGTCTCAGACGCTGTTGTATATTTCATTGAAAACTACTCAATTTCCTGGAGAAGACTGCTCCCTGAAGTAGTACTAGACAGAGTCTGGCACCCTCAAAGTCCTCTATCCCCAGCTATAGGGCCGCTCCAAGTTGAAATAACTGGACAAGAGGGTGAAAGGCACAAAATCACACACCCAATAAACACATGGACTGTTTAATAATGCACATGTCCAAACCTTCACCCGGCCTGCTTCCTGGGGGCACCTGGATGACAGGCCGTGACAACGGGCCTCGCCAGGGAAGTCCATGACATCACCGGGCCACCGCTGACCCTGTGGGAGTGCTTTCTTGCGTACCGACACAACAAACACCACCTGGCCCAGCTGCTATTAAAATAGCTCATTAAGAGCCGTCGGCATCTGGCCCTCCCACCCCAAAGCCCCTATACCGCCTGCCTCCCTCCTTGGATACAAAGAGCTGTTGCAGATACTGCGAGCTGCTGTCCCTCGGGAGTACAGTATCGGTCTTCAAAGACAATGTGGATGTAAATTAATTTGGCCCAGGGGAATGCATATGTTATATATGGTACTGTACTGCGGAACAGCAGATCCAGCAGATTCTACTACAGGCATTCTGCACTGTACGTTGTGATTGAACCAAAAGAATGAAGGAATAACCAGTAAGTAAGTAGCCAAATCCAACCAAGATTATATACAGTGCATTCAGAAAGAATTCAGACTTTTTCCACATTTTGTTAGATTACAGCCTTGTTCTAAAATTGACCTTCTTCAATCTACAAACAATACCCCGCAATGTCAAAGTTAAAACAGGTTTGTAGACATTTTTGCACATTTATTAAAAATTCATAACTGAAATATCACATTTACATAAGTATTCAGACCTTTTGTAATGGCACTCAAAGTTGAGTTCAAGTGCATCCTGTTTTCATTGATCATCCCTGTTTCTACAACTTGATTGTGACCTGTGATTGGATGCAATTGATTGGACATGATTTGGAAAGGCACCCACCAGTAAATGTCAAGTGCCACAGACAGCGCATGTCTGAGCAAAAAGCCAGCCATGAAGTCGAAGCAATTGTCCGTAGACCCCTGAGACAGGATTGTGTCAATGCACAGATCTGGGGAAGCCGGAAGGGTGCAAAAACATTTTTTTCCAGCTGCAGGAACTGGGAGACTAGTCAGGTTTGAGGGAAAGATGAACAGAGCCAAGCAGAGAAAGATCCTTGAAAACCTGACTGGGGCGAAGGTTCACCTTCCAACAGGACAACAATCTGAAGCACACAGCTAAGACTACGCAGGAGTGGCTTTGGGACTAGTCTGTGAATGTCCTTGGGTAGCCCAGTCAGAGCCCAGCCAGAGTCAGGACTTGAACCCAATCAAACATCTCTGGAGAGACCTGAAAATAGCAGTGCATTGACACTCCTGATCTAACCTGACAGAGCAGAAGATCTGGAGAGACCAATGGGAGAAATTCCCAACAGCAGGTGTACCAAACGTGTAGCATCATACCCAAGAAGACTTGAGGCTGTGATTTCTGCAAAAAGGGCCGAAACAAAGTACCTAGTGAATGGGCCGCTTATGTAATGTGCTATTTTAAAAAAAACATTTTTAAATGTGCATACTTCTACAAGCTTGTTTTCGCTTTGTCATTATGGAGTATTGTGCATAGATTGAGGAGAAAGTAAATTGATAAATTTTAGAATAAAGCTGTAGCGTAAGAAAATGTGAAAAAAGTGAATGCTTTCTGAATGCATTGTATATTATTTATATATATTTAAAAAATATGTATATGTATGTGTAAAGCAAATAGTATGCTTAACTGCAGCTAAATGCCAATGTATAAGCCTAGACTCATCTGTATTTGGTAATTTGTTACAAGATGAATGTTTCTCATTCACATTTCTCCACAATGACGCAGATGGTAATGATTACAGTTATCAAATGAATTACTTCCCATTTCAAGTACACCAGAAAGTTCCTGACATAATTTTACCACATTGGTCTACCTGTATATGGATAAAGCATATTGATGGTTCCTCGTGTTGCACATAAATAGATATTGTTGAGTGTATGTGTTAATACTGTATATGCTGTAGCACAGTTGACACATCATCAAAATGGTGTCTAAGCCTCAGACTAATCAAAGCTGCTGTCTCAAACAGACTTTAAGTAGCTATCTTTGTAGACTGGTCTAACTGCCTGTTAAAAGGCTGCGTCTCTCTAAACCCCTACTCAGGACACTTGGCCTGACTGCAGAGACCAAGGGAACATCGCTAGCCTTTCGCCCCTAATGGCAAGCACCCAGACTGGCTAACAGCTCCATATCAGAGGCCCCTGGGTGAATGGAGCTTAGTGCCTGTGTGTGTGTGTGTGTGTGTGTGTGTGTGTGTGTGTGAGAGAGAGAGAGAGAGACTTAGAAAGGCCCAGGCCAACCATTGGGCCTCATACTGCACCTGGAGCTTCAACTGAAGGAGTTTTTCTGATAGGGGAGTTAAGGCCTGATCCCAGCACAGCAGGGGCTCTCTAAGAGCTGACCTCGTTTCTCCATCTATCGCTCCTGCTTTTCTCCTGGATCTCTTTCGTCTCTTTCGTCCCTCTCTCTTTCCCTCTCTCTCTCAGTTCCATCTGACAGCTTCAGTGTGTGTGTGTGTGGGGGTGTGTGTGTGTGTGTGTGGGGGGGGGGGGGGGGGGGTGTTGTCTCATCTGCTGGGCAAACGCTAAAGTCTCTTACAGCCAAAGAGAAATACGTACTGTAGAAATGTGCATTCTCACTATTCTGCAAGCAGACACATGCGAAACCGCACCCACGCTAACACAACATGTACATATGCACACATACCAACATATGCAGACAAACACACAAGGCTTTCATTGACAGGGTTTTCCCAATCAGCTTCACAGTGGTCCCTATCAATGTTGCATTAGGACTTCACTGGGATGTTCAACAACAGCAAACACGAAGGGCAACATAGTGGACTGAGAGTAAGAATAGTCTGTGCGAGTATGTGTGCGTGTGGTTGTGTTTGTTGTTTGTGTGACAGAGATGGTGATTAAATCTCAAGCTTATACCTCAAGGTTGGATTAGCACAGAGCGGGCGAGAGGCAGTGGGCTATTATGAGCATTGGTGGCTGCAAGCCATGCAATAGTTTGCAGATGTTCACAGGCACACAGGTGAGATCTAATTGGCAGAGAAACAGTTAGGAGTCAGCTCTTGGCAGAGTGCCTGTTCAGCTTCTGTCCCACCACACACACACACACACACACACACACACACACACACACACACACACACACACACACACACACACACACACACACACACACACACACACACACACACTAATATCTGCATCTGCCCTCCAGCAACAGACAGGCATCTGATATCACTCCCAAGGGCTGTGTGATATAGAATGGAGAACTGTATTGTAGTGCACAGTCTAGAGAAAAAGAGTACTAAAAGTGGCCAGTGTAGTCAACTGCTACACTCATTAAATCTAACCCAGCTAAACAGATTGGCAAACAGCGAACTCAACCCTGCACGTCTGCTGCAAATCTCAAACCTCCAGTCTCTGCGTTATCCCACAGCCTAGCTCATCATGATCCTGAGATCAGCCATTCGTATCTTTGTAAAGTTGTCTCTCAGTTAAATATGCACAAGTATTACACTTGGCAGCCGTGTTACCTGCATTTGATGGCATTTACACATTGCTGCTGTAGGCAACCTGCAGACTCACAGCATCTCCAATTGATCACCTATTGCTCTCCAAAATAAATCTGCATACACCTTTTAAAATTCAGTCTAAGATAGACAGCCTATATCTTACATATGTAGTTTCAGCGTGAGGTGTGGTGCTATGGGGCCTAAACCGACATTTCCAACGACAAAATAGTTTATGGTTATGTCATTTAATCTATCCTCTACCCCAGTACCAAGGTGCCATAAGACTAACTTCAAATGACACTCAAACTGAGGCGGAGGGTCAAGGTGACGTTTTAAAAAAGCAGATTTGTAAAGATAGCTTAAGATAGTAGAGAATGTTACAACACAAATGCAACATACCACGCCAGCTTACCTCACTATCCTGTGGAACTGGGTTTGATTTAGAATGATTGGAGGAAAGACGCAATCTATGATCATAGATACGGCTCAATGTATGGGGTTTGAGTCATAAAGCAGGAGCTTGACAAATGATTGCTTGGACCCAATGACTGGCCTTCCATTAGGTGTTGTTAGTGTTCCTTGCACCATCTAAACGCCATTTGAAGTTACAAATCACTTAATCTATATATCTGGGAATTAGTGTGTGTGTGTGTGTGTGTGTGTGTCTTCTTGTGTGCCTGCGGTATGTTAACGTGCATGTGTGTGCATGGAGGGGACCATTTTGAGTTACTGTCATTAAAGATTCAAATAATTCATAAAAGCTTGCATACACGTGTGTCAACGTCATGGTAAGATAATGGACTGGCCCATAGAGATGACTTTGCTCTCACCTTGACACGTCCATCCTGTGGGAGAAGCCGTCTCCCGTCAGGAGACAGGGAAGACTGATGATGGATGTGTGGGCAAAAGTGCCGTCGACGCTTTATGGAACCGGCCAGTGTGTCACGTCAGAGGCGAACGAAAATTCCATCTGAACACTGAGCGCAAAAGAGAAACCCACCTTCTCCTCAAACTAGAGCCATGCCACTTTTAAAAAGGGTCCAAAGTAGTTAACTATTTACACTGGGGAGTTCCCAGAATCCTAACATGGGCTTTTCTAAAGCTATTTAGCTCCTGCTGCTTCATAATTCCCCACATTTGCATTTGACCTTGGCAAATAGAATGGATTGATTTGATTTGGATTGATCTGCATAAGCTTGGTCAGAGAGACAAGACGGGAGGGAAAAAAATTTGAAAAAATGCAAGGGGGTAAAATTACAGCGTGAAAGGATGTTGTGCTGCCAACTATGTGAAAACAAAACCCTGTGATAAAGACGGCTTTGGAGAGCTTTTCCAAATTAAGAACAAACCACAGTTTGTTTCAAAATCCTTTTTTTTTCCTGGGAGATTGATGGAGATTGGGGGGAAGAGTGGGGGGATCATCCGCTGAGACAACTGGCGCATCTCCCAAACATTAAGAACCTCGAAGCCTGTGTTCTTAGCGGCGTACACACACACACACACACACACAAGCAGCACGCCACACACATGCTGCTCGTTCATAATTCCTATTTTCCCCTCTTTACTCATATCTCTAATCACCTTAATGCAGGGCTGATCTGCTTACATGTGTAATCCTGCAGCCTCTCCGTCACAGAAACATCCAGCGGTCTACAAACTAGGGGCCATAGTGCTAATTTTACAGTGTGGGGCAGCATGGAGGCTAAGGCCAATTTAAGATCAGGGCGCTTGATTCAGTGTTTGTGGCCTTTTGATTTCAGTCTGCTTGTGAGGTCTCGGGGTGATGTGGGGTCACTGGGTTGTTTCCCAGCAGGGCGCAGTGCTTCTGTCCTTGAACATTCCACATCGCAGCAATACAGCGCGTGACCCAATATTGCCAAACCAGGTCAGACAGACATTCTCTCTCTCGCTCCCTCTCACTCTGTCTCATTCTCACTGTCACTCTGTGTCAAACCTACACACAAGCACTCACATACTGACACACTAACACAGTCAACCACTTTGTTGGTAATGACCGGAGGTCAAGCCTAATAAGTGCCAATCAAGCCAACAACGATTTTTTAACTATTGGTTGCAATCAGTTGACAATGACTGCCAGTCATGGAGTAAATTACAAGCTGTTGCACATGCAGACAGTCACACATACAAAGTTTGCAGCAAACAAAAACAAACACTAACAAAAGATTATCTCCACGATCCTTCACCTAACCAGACAGTACAGACAACCTGGGCGGGGATGTTGTGCGGCTCCTCTTTAATTTGCATATTCTATTCGCAAAAAATAAAAAATTAAATCAATAAATAAAACAAACTTCCCAGTGTCTCTTTTCAGCACTGCTGGTCAGGACCATGGACAGTTACAGCGCTGCTCAACTCCAAGTAAAGTCACAACGCTTATCAGGACCACGGACAGCAACCAGGATACAAAGCAATTTGGTACTGCTGCTCAGAGCCATGGACATCTACATTGCTGCCCAGCCTTTCAGGAACAGGGCTCAACAGACTAGATCAAGATTGTGCTATTAACATAGCAGGTCCAGGAGCTTTCTCCAAGTGACTTGAATAAGCACATTAATGAGAAAATTGTGACATGAATCTCTCAATGCTCTGGACACACTGCTACAGTAAGAGTTTAAGAAGATGTACCAGATTACACCAATAGCTTCAATGGTGCTGCCGAATGTAGCTGACTAAACCAAACATCCCATTCAGCCATCCTGAACATTGATAATGGATCATGGATGCAACTGCTCCCATTCTTAAAACCAGATTGTTGGATCTGTATAGGATGAGGCAATACATTCCAATAGCTTTGAAAAACTGTAAAAGGCCATAACATCATTTTTAGCGCACTCCTTTTCCCAATACACGTCGGTAAATAATATGATATAATGGGATTTAGGATATTATGAAGTCGGCTAGTTAGCACCTGGGTCAAACATGGTCTGCAACCAACAGTCACAAGCTGTTGCAGTGACAGATTGGTGTTCTAATAAACCCTCAGGCCGTAATCCATTCAATTAGCACTCCATGGAGCTGACCCGAATGCCAAACAGGACTGAAACAACAAGTGGGACAACAAGACAATAGGTTTTCTCTAAGCCACTTGCGAGTTTGGTATTTTTAGGACTCCCTGTTGCCTTGGCATCAGCATTTCATGTGAGGTTACTCCATCAGCAGCCACTTTGTGAAAGGCGCAGGGAGCTCCCTGATACGTTATGGAGCTGAGGATGAATCCAGGTCTATGATAGAAAAGGTTAGCGGTTAGTCATTTATCGGGCGTAATTGAATGATAAATGGCTAGTTGAGAAACTGGCTGCGTGTATATTGGGCTTGCTTCACAGGAGACTCCAGATTATGCTTTACTGCCACTCACACTTTAAGCGTGCCTTGTCATAATGGAATTACAGTCAGTCATCTCCCGCACAGACAAGGTAGCAGAGAAAATAACCACTCAGAGACTGGTCCCTTTTTTGGGATAGAAATGATTGACTGTAGATAGGTAAACCAATATATTTAGTTTTTCATTTGGCGAGTAATATCAATTTCATTACAAAGAGTGACGCATATCAAAGAACTTCCTGAGATTTCTTGAGGGAGCATCATGCAAAGCTGTCTACGGATATGCTTTGTTCCTCACAAAGACTTCACCGCACACTCTGTTGATTATACCTCACATGTTTGATGCTGCACACAGGCTGCTGTCTTCATAACGTTTTGACAACAGATTCAGTTTGTTGGCTTGGTTTATATAATAACTGAAGCCCACTCAAACCAGGCTTTTACAGGTACCAGAGGAAAGAATATATTAACTCATGTATACCAACTCATCGCTATCTCTGCAATGGATAGCGACGGACACAGCTTTAAATTACGTAAGAACACTGTTTGAAAAGAAAGGAACAATAAAAAAAAAGGCTTGACAAAATATGAGTCACAGTTTGAGAGCCACCAAGGACAAAGTGACAAAGTACATCCAACATTTACCAGTGTGTGTGCAATGGCTATGAACCACTATGGAGAGTAGGCACATAGAGCACTCTCCTCCCTAAAACAAATCAAAATTCACTCCCATTTATGGGATGTAAAAATGACCAAAGAGACGGTAAGCGTGGCCAGGCTGACTCTGAGATCAAACTCAGCGGAGGGTTCAGAGAACCCACTTACATCGCTCACATTTTCCTCACATCATCTGGGTGATTGGCTGCACCACAATTAACTGAAACAGGCTTATATATAGGATTTTAGTCGTTTCCATGACATTAAGATAAAGTGCTGGCAGAAGCTACAGGATGTGTCCTCCTCACACTGCATGGCTAGCAATAGCACGACCAATGGAGAGGTAGGTCGCTCTCACTGTCAAACAATGACATCATCGTTTCACAACTTTAAGTGGAGAAGGAAGGTTCCATTCGTGCTTAGTACGGAGGGAGGTGGGGGGGTTCCTCAAGAGGATCAGCACTCATTTTCTGTCAAAGGCTGTCTAAATCCAATGTCAATGGTCAGTGTCAAAGGAACGTTGAGGGGGGAAATCACTCGGACAAGAAACCTATTTATAGTCTCCTGCTCCTGCTGTGGAATTCCTTTCTTCTCCTATCCCTCGCTGTTTGCTTGTGCAGCTCAGGCTGCGTCTCTGATCCTACAGTGAAAAGCGCTGTGGCCAATGGTTACACTGCATGTAAACCTGTTTGCAGAGCACGCGGGGAGGGAGCCAAATCACATTCTCCCGCCTTTCGCTCCAATACCTTAACCTGTGGTAGGTAGTGAGAGAAAATACAAAAGAGAGAGAGAGAGAGAGAGAGAGAGAGAGAGAGAGAGAGAGAGAGAGAGAGAGAGAGAGAGAGAGAGAGAGAGAGAGAGAGAGAGAGAGAGAGAGAGAGAGAGAGAGAGAGAGAGAGAGAGAGAGATGAGGGTGTGGAGAGAGAGCGAGGGGGTCACCAACAGAGCACAGAACAGCAGTGGGTGAAGACTGGAATGCAGGAGGAAAGCTCCGAGGCAGAGAGAGCAGACGCTGCTCTGCACAGTTTATGGGCTATGTAGAAGTGTGCTGTCTGCTGCAGCCCCACCAGAAGCATTTAGGAGGGGGTGAGTGGTGAGGCTATTTTAGGGGGAGCGTGTATGTGTGTGTGTGTGTGTGTGTGGGGGGGGGGGGGGGGTGTGTACAGTTTTGGACATCGCTGAAAGGCTGAAGCATTTTGCGTTATCTCTCCAGAACCACCCACATAATATCGGACCGATCTCATTGCAAAACCAAACAGGACTTATCGAGTCACTTACACAAGGGGACTATTACTGTTGATTCATTTCCGCTTGCAGATAAACAGACTATGCCCGATCCAGGTGTAGGGTTCAAGCTATGCTAAGTAGCGACCCTTGGTGAATCTAAGACTAAAGGCAAATCATGCGTGGATGGAACGGCACAGGTCATAAATGCATAGTTTTATTTTTTATTCATCTCCTTTTTGCTTCTGGCAAGTTCACATACTGTATGAACTGTGAAACGCACACAGTTCGTTATCCAGCTTTGCCCATGTTAGCTCGGCGAACACTCCCAACACGAGGCACGAGGAGGAGTAGATCTCTTAGCTGCCACGATGCTAACCCCCTGACATCACCCCCCCCCCCTCCCCCCTCCGTCCCACGTTGGTGCTTTCATGTGACACGTGGCTTACACCTCCGTCCCGCGGAGAGCGCGAGGGCGTGGAGGAATGTTCGCGGGCACCGAGCGAGAAGTGGCAGCTACCACATATCATGGCGGCCATGGAACGTGGGCTACCACCCGGTGCCTGTGCCTTCGCACCCTTGGCTCGGCGCTAATGGCTAAACGCAAGAGAGCCCCCCCCCCAACCCCCTAAAAATAGCCTCCCAGACGACGGTAAGGACAGGTGAACGGACCGGAAAGGGCACGGCGGAGAGGAGACGCCGGCTTCGGCTCGATCCATCCTCGTTACGCGCCGAGGTCCCGCCGGCCCCCTGGAGGATTCCGCCGGCAGCCACGAGCGAAGGCCCCCCGTAAATACATGCATGGCGTTACGTAAGGCACTTTGCCATTGGAGGCCGGGGAGGGGGAGAGGAGAGGCAGGCGGAGGCAGGCGGCGTTTGGTGGGTGGGCTATGCTAATGAGCTCTTTGAGTGGAGTGTCTACTCTGGAATTCAGAGAGCACACCGTGCCTCATCTGCTGGGGGGAGCGTTTGGGACGTTGAAATTAGGAGGAGGGGGGGGGGGGGGCTGTGTGGATTCAGTTAAGAAGAATTGACGTCTGTATTTGCAGCCCATCATTGTGGTGGCGATTTGAAATCCCGTGCAGGTCCTGGGTACTGCAGCTGGCGTGTCCTGCTCTTATCCATACGTTATGTCCTCTTTTCATGGGGTTTATTATTTGACCATCCTCCGTGGCTCCGCCAAACGCCACGCGCTAGAGAGAGAGAGACAACAGCTTCCGGTGGGTGTGTGGATGTCTGAAACGGGAGACGTTTCTGTTCAAGGTGCGTTTGACGCCGTCCAACCGCCTTCCGAGGACACGCTCTGGGACTGTGGAGACTCGCGTGACCTTGGGCTGGTGAACGGGGGGAATGAATGAATGTCTAATCACGGTGTAATCCAAAGGTCAGGCAGGCGGCTTACGCTGGAAGCCACCGCTCGGGCCCACCAACAAAGTCAGAATCAATTTACAGGTAGAATATGACAGGATGTTTGGTTCCCTCTGCTGTCTTCCACCAAGAGTGGGTAGATCGGGATGTGCATATCAGTTTGACTGATGGTGCTTCCATATAGTCAAGTGCTTATATATAGTCAACTGGCAATGTGAATTCTTGCTTTGGAACAGTCCAATAGTTTGGTGTAGTATGAAGCAAGTAAAAGCTCACTCCAACAGTGTGGACACCCAGAGCATGCTTTTATATCACAACATCACAATGTCAACTGGTTCAACTTGAAGGCGTCCCTCGGCGATCGCACAAGTCTCAAATAGAAGCCAAACGCAAACAGTTTGAGTGAAGTTGTCTCCGTATCTCCATTGAAAGTGTGAGCCGCATGGCTGTCCAGCGAAGGCGCGTCGGCGCGTTAGTCAGAGGAGACTGCAGGGCACCCAGCTGATAAACTGGCCTGTCAACACTCCACCTTGTCTGCTGCTGAGCAGCCAGATTTAGGAGGAGGAGGCTCCGCGCACAAACAGGCCCACGGTCCCTTCAAACACGCACCCACGCACACACACACACTCACGCAACCCCACACACATAGAACACACGTTCTCAAGGAGGCGCTGTTTTCTAGGAAAAGCTTTAATTAATAGTGTTTTAAAGGTTGTAATGCATCAAACAAACAAGCCAACACTCTGATCTAATTAAACAGAAAATGTTATCAAAGAACCAAATACAATTAATATTTATGCCAAAAGCCCTGATGATACTCTGTGTGCAGTGATTCCACCTGTTATTCTGCAGTGAAATGAACTTCTTCTCTTCAAAAATCATAGGCTAACTGGGGCTGTTTTGACTCCAGAGCAATTAACAGTTGTTATCAATGAGAGCCTTGGTTATTCACCGCATACATCCCTAGGCAAAGTTGTGTGCAGTCTTTTGGCTTTCCTACACTACTAACCGTGCCAAACAAACCATCAAAGACCAATGAACCGCTCCAGTCGCTCGACTAACAAAACCTGTGCTACCAACCCAGGTCACATTATTGGCTGTTAACTACTGGCTGTTATGTCCTGCCAGATGCTAGCATGGGACTCCATGGCATTTCAGTTAGTCTGGTATGAGGTGTCACCAAATGGGCAGTGGGAGAAAGAAACAGCGTTTGGGATCAGTAGAAAGTTAGAGGAGAGAGAGAGAGAGAGAGAGAGAGAGAGAAAGAGAGAGAGAGAGAGCGAGAGAGAGAGAGAGAGAGAGAGAGAGAGAGAGAGAGAGAGAGGCAGGCCTTTTAGTGTATGTCGGGCTACTCTCCAGTGCCAGGATAGGAGAGGGCAGACAGCAATGATGAGACTGAGCTAATGTACTGTGACCAGGATGGGACAGGGGGTGGCTAGGGTGTCTGTTACCAAGGCAACGGCTGTCCTAGTCAGTGTGGGTATGTGTGTGAGTGTGTGTGTGTGTGTGTGTGTGCAAAAGTAATTAACTGTTTGAATGTCCTTTTGTGTGCTGGTGTGCATGAACAGTACATTGCATTTATACACACAGTACATGCCCTCCATTTGCCTGATGTGCTGATGTGACAGTGTAGTTATGTGTGTGTGTGTGTGTGTGTGTGTGTGTGTCTGTGCTCTTACCGTTGACGGTGAGGTGCACCCAGCTGCCGTTGTGGAAGGTGTCGTACTGCTGCTCCAGCATCAGGACCTTGCACTCGTACCAGCCCTGGTCGTCTGAGCGCACCTTCTCTATCTGCAGGGAGGACTTTCCGTGCAGAGTGGCCCGGCCTGGAACCACGCAGAGGGAGGAGGGGGGAGAGAGGAAAGGCAGAGTTTTTTTTGAACTCCTGAGGTGAGAGGAAGCCCACCTTGTTTGATTTAAATCAGTCAATCCGTTCTCAGCAGCCCCACTTGTCAAACATACTGTATGTAGAAGCATGGGAATGAGTGTCTACCGTCTGGGCTGCTTGGAGCTGCCTTTTGCCCTAGTCTATTTTGGAAGGGGCAGGCAAGGTGAGTGCGTTGACGACTTTCTGTAGGGGGGGTGTTGAAGTGGGCGGAGGTGGCGACCGAGCGGCCTTGCCGTCACAGCTGACAGTCGGTCACCAGGGACGACGGAGGGACAAACCTAGAGAATTGAAGGGCCCCGATCCATCATGACACGGCTGGGTGCGGAGCGGGCGTGCCGGGATTGCCGAGGCACAGAGAGCGTCTTTTACTCTTTGCAGGTCAAAGCAGAACGGGGGGAGGGGGGGGGGACACGGAGGGGATTTACGGTTTGACTGAGGGCAATCTGGCAGCCGTCATAACAGATGGCGGCTGACGATATCGGCTAAACAAAGGGCTTAGAGGGGCTCGCTGGATCACAACATTAACGCTATCAAAGCGGTCTGCGGCTCTTTACACCCTGTTCAGTCACCCCCCCCCCCTCGACTACCTCCCTCCTCCCCCTCTCCCCTCCCCCCTCCCCCTGTGACAGGATATTTTTGACTAACTTCTGTTGTTTTTTTTAAATCCCCTGAGCGCCACAGCACGTCAGGTGAATATGTCAGGTGCACCGCTGGCTGTCTTACTGAGTCAAGGTAGAAGGGCATCACAGGGGAGGGGGGTTGTGGTTTCTGTTTTGTGCCTGTGTCTGTGTGTGTGTGTGTGTGTGTGTGTGTGTGTGTGTGTGTGTGTGTGTGTGTGTGTGTGTGTGTGTGTGTGTGTGTGTGTGTGTGTGTGTGTGTGTGTGTGTGTGTGTGTGCGGTTGTGGCTATTTCTGTGTGTGTGGGTTTGAGCGCACTATGTCCTGATCCTGTTATTTTTATGTCTGTCTATATTTATCATGCTTCCAACCATGTCTTTCTACAGTCTTGTCTAACGGAAATAGTGACTGTGTGTGTGCTTGAGAGAGTGCCCAAATTCTGTCTGAGTGTTCAAGAAACAATTTGCATGTGGGCGCAGTTGTGTTTTAATCAAAAGTGTGATTGCCTATTGTGCACAATTATCTACTCTGTATGCAGGTACACGTGTATGATAAATACGTGCCCATGCATATGTGCACACCCGAATGTGAGTTGTGTGAGCGTGTAGCATATAGTGCATACATACAAGCTTCATTGCTGATTTATAGCAGCAGGTACATTTGGTGGGGCACGTTTGAAATGTCACTGTTTGTTGCCGGGCCTACTTTGAGATCATATGCCATGATAAAATGCTTGGTAGTGGATTTCTCTCTTTCCCTTTTTGGAATAATCTCTCTTTACCTCTTTCTCTCTGTCTTAATATCTTTCTCTATATCTCTCTTTCTCTTAATGTTGCTGCCCCACTCTCTCCATTGCTATATCTAATCAAAATAAAGATTTCCGGGGGGAGAATTTACAATCGATAGCGCAGGCGGAGAACTGGGTCACGACCTCACTGTTCCAAAGGCGAGCTGTGGAAGTGTGCTCTGTGTAGACGATGCATTTTAAATCTGAAAGGAGAACTGCAGCACTGGAGAGAGTACAGCAGAGTCAATAACAAGTGAGGGAATCCACACGTTCCCACACTAATCATGTCGGCAAAATGGCTACATCTTTGCCACTGCGACAGTCAACAACTGGTTGTTGTAACTGGAAAGGAGGGGTGTCATTTGACTTGGTGTGAAGGAATGTGCAGTACTAGATCCATCAACATCTACCTTCAAAGTTGACTATTCTGGGATGGAGAAAGAAGGAATGAAGATGTTTGGACAGCCTAAAGATAACAACTTATTCTGTTCATAAGACAGGTTTCAAACTCTTTATTGAACCGACTCAAATTTACATCGGGAAACAAAGTGTGGAACACTGAGCAAGAATAAGTAAAGTGGAATATGGACGAGCCCATACTGAGAAAAGGATAAGCCACATTCACCGACTGCATGCAGCCCAAAAAGTCCTTAGTGCCTGTCTCTTTTCACAACTGCCTTCCTGTCAAACAAGCTCTGCTCAGTGACTGTTCCAGCCGGGCCGAGTGACCCAAGACAAAGGAACACTGTGTTGGCCTTCAAAAGGAAGCAGGGCCTCCGCAGTTGGCTCAACAGACTTACCCAGCCGTCCACCCACATCGGCATCAAAACGAAGGCCTGTGCCCACCGGAAAGGAGTTGACCTCGCAGCTTTGACCCCAGCCCTAATTTTACCCTCCGCTGTTCCGCTACAACCGGGCATCAGTGGGAATCCAGTGTCTGCCTGTGACTGGACTCCACATGAAAGCACCAGAGGCACAGCTTTAAATGGAGGGGCCTTGTTGAAAGCGTGTGTCGCACGGCGGGGGGAAATAGGCTGTAGTTTAGGGCCAGGGTTGTCAATCATGCTGAGGATCAAATGTAATTTTACAGTTGGCTTAGTGGGGGTGGGGGTGGAGTGGGGGGGGGGTCTGAAAACAGCACATGAAAAAGGTATTTGACATGGTCATGCCACCTAGATACAAGGAATTTGTTTTAGTCTACACTTAACGTGAAAGGGTTCGGAAGCCAACATGTGTTTTTTTGGCACACATTGTACCATACTAGCTACATCTCCTGCCATTCAGCAGTTGGAAAGAACTAGACCGGATAAGCAATATGTAATTTCCAGTGCAAAAGAACTTCATGGAAAGGAGTGCTCTTCCTCAGCTTCAAGGAAAATCTCAGCCTCCCTCATTAACATTCACTATGAGCACCAGCCATTAAAATTGCAGATCCTGCCCCTGGCCACATCTGATAAACTTTGACGGTTTCCTTTTTGTGCCTTCAGAAATCGGGCAGACTCCTAAATGACCAAATGTCTTTTCTGTCCCCGCTCCTTATCGGTGCTGTAATGTTTCCATCAGCCCTCTTTTGAACGACGTTACCACTTCTGATCCCATGCCCTAACCTCTACCTGTCAAATATACTGCTCCATAGGAAGCAGCTGTCCTGTCCAGTGGACTGAGGGGGTGACTGCACTTGCCTTGGTGGTGCCGTTATGGTTGTGGTGTGGCTTTGTATCCCAGCTCGTGTTGCGCTGTGACATCTCTTCCTGTCGGTTACTTTGCGTTTACGCCCATAGAAAACAACAGACACTCCATTCTACCTAAAATATATATACTGTTTTATACACCATCTCTGAGAGAACTTTCATGTCACTTGATGTAGAAACGTGAAAACCTAGAGGGCCACGGTGCTATTGGGTAGTTTAAAAACTACAATCCCCAAGTCTAGAGGCCAATCGGATACGATAAAGCAGCAAGAATTGGTAAAGCACTGCCTCCTCTGCTTGAGAACTTAAGAATTAAAAGAGCGTTCAACGAATGCAAACTGCACCAAGGGATTTGACTGGCCCCCAACCAAATAGGGATTACTGATGGCTAATTATATATGGTATATTAAGAGCATTATGCATCTAACTGGAATTACGTAATTCTTTACAGCTGTTGATACACAATGATAAGTAGATTAGTTCTGTATCCACCCTGAACAAAGCGATAAAAGGACAATCGCAAATGACCTACAAACACATTTGGTGCTTTCATTCATGTTCCTTTCAATCTACCCCAGATGTAATTGACCTAAGGAGAGACGTGGGTCAGCAGTTCTCAACGTGATTACTTTCATTTAGGTGAAAAGACTTTCAACGACTCTCTGTGTGCTTCGACTGGAAACGGTGACTAGCCCCTCTTGGCCACGGCCAATCAAGCTGTATCTATCCTGAGAGGCGTTTCTATTTGTTAAAGAGGCAGATGTGGCAACAGCATGGAGTGTGAGGAGGAAGGTGCTAAGCCTGAGCGAGATGAGATGATGTAATGCTCTGTGAAGACACACAAATCCCCCCTGGCAAGAGCGAGGAAAAGAGATCTCATTGAACATTCCATAAACTAGGAGCAGCATAGGGAATAAAACAGTGGCTCAATCTACCATTAGTGAATTCTGCAGCATACATGCTTAACACACTAGTCTGTTCAGCCTGCTACCATTCACGAATTTTGAGATTAACGTGGCCCATGCACAAATATTGGTACCAAGATCAACACTGGGAAAAACCCACAAAAAATATCTAGGGGGATATCTAGAAAATACAGTGGCTGTACTTCCTGTTTGTTGCATTTCCTTCAAAGTAAAGGCCCCTTTCCTTTCCAAAGCGGCTTAAGCTAAACCAAAAGAAATGAGTTAAAAACATGCTTTCTGTTTTACCAGCGTATTCCGGGTCCACATGCGGAGGGTAGAAGCGGAAGTTGATGAAGAAAGGAATGGGGACTCCAAACTTGAACCACTCCACCACGTAGGGCTGGCCATTCAGGGGATGGGCCACGTCGCATCCCAGGATGACGTTCTCTCCTGCGCGTGCCGTCACAAACTGGGTCTCCTCTCGCACTCCGTGGGCACCTGAGGAGAGGAGAGGAGAGGAGAGGAGAGGAGAGGAGAGGAAGGGTACATGTGGTAAGGTAAGCGCTGTCATCAGGACATTTAGAAACTGCATGTGGTGTTCGAAAGCACTGCAACCATCCACGGTTTGTAAAAGAGTATGCAATGACAGAATCATGGCAACTCAGGTCTTTATGCACGTTTGGAAAACGACCCCGAATTGTAGAAATGCAAGATTAAACATGCTCTTTACTTTAAAAATGTCAATAAGTTCAGAGGAATTCTTTTAAACACATTAACACAACAATAAACATAGAAACTATTTCCATTATGCAGTTTGTCTCACATTTAATCCAGTGCTTTTGAACCCTGCTCGGATCACATCAAAACTCCATCAGCATTGACTTTCTACACTTGGAAAACTCAAGAGAGTTACATTTGACTCAGTGATGCCTCATTCCCAGTGAAACAGCGTGTCTCTGCAGGCTAGCCATTAGACCAGCAAATTGATCCTATGCAAATTCGTGCATGACTTAGCTTTACCACCAGAAAAACCCGGGGTGCAAACATTTTACCCATCAATATGGCAAATCCCATTTACTCAGAGCACATACTACTGTGGCCCATGGGAAAGCCCAGGATTGTGGGTTTGGTCTGTTTAAAAAATAGATATGACCTACTGTATAAGCTAATAAACAAATAGCTCGATATCAAGCGGTGTCCTCTCATGCATGAGCGATGACAGCAATGTCACCCTCGGGGGATATTTTGGAGGAAATATGAAACAGTTGGCCCTTACACTGCACACGCTCAAACTACTACATTTTAGTACGTTTTCTGCCAAGCTTTTTGATTAAAACTACACCTTAGTCTGCTGTGTATACAGTAAAATTAAATTAACTTCTACAGTTGTAGCATTTAACTTTAAAAAAAAGTAAAACCTTCTAGACTTTCTTTACGTAATTTGTTAAACCATCACTCACTGCCACAGAGCTATGGGAGAACATAGCAACACAAAACAGTTTCCAAAAACAATTGTAGGCAACACTTTGACTTACATTTGCATTTGACAAAACAACGTTATGAGCATTATTGCAGTCACCCGAACAATGCAGCTTGACAAGAGTTGTAAGTAGGATGCAGACACCATTGTTTGACTATGCTTCAATAGAATTGCACCCAGGAAAAAAAACGAAGTTAACACACAAGCTCTATCAAAGGCAAGATGTTGACAGCCCGGTGGGCCTCCGTCTAGACACTTTGTGCCACGGAGAGGCAACATCAGTTTCTCTACACAGCATAAATAGAATTTTCATTTTAAAAGGCTTATTTTCACAAGAGGATCAGAGGGGATTTCAAGAAACGTCTCGATCCATTTAACTGTTAACCTCTTGGTAAATGTAAAGCACTTTTAATGGTTTGCACAGGTGAGGAGTTTTGATATCTAATCATGCTTGCAGCTGATTAGTAAGTGACCATTTTTATTTTTATTTTACTGAACATGACAATCTTAAAAATAACTCTGATGAAGGCTTACATAATGGTAATTATATAACACATTTACAAAGATATTGGTCCGTAATGCCATCTTACTATAACACCTTCCCAATAAGTTTTGACTAGGAAGAATTTATTTTCCATTTCAGTACCACAAATTATGTCATTTTGTGTAGCCATTTTAGATGTCAATCCTAACCATTGATGCAAAAATATTTTAATGCAGAACGGTAATACAATCTATCTTTTTAAGCAGTTGTTAAACGAAAGGGTTGAGTTGTTAAACAAAATAAATTACTCAACTCCCGTTTACAGTGAGAATGCTTGTTTCATGGATAAAAGCAAGTGTGGGCATTCAAGTATACTGTATATACCTGTATCAAATCTTTTGTGTGGAGGCATGAAAAGCTTCCACAGTCACCTTGAAGGGAGGTCAAAATGAAATAATAACTAAATGTGCTTAATTACCTTAATTTGCACAAAACGGAGGTGGAGTATTATGTAAATGTGTGTAGTTCTGTATGACTGGTACTTGGAAACAACTACATTTTGGGGTTAGGGTTGGATGAAAGCTAAGTCCATCCTTTAAACAAAACTTGAGCCCCTCGTTTTGAGTTTCATAATGTAATGTAATGCTACCCACACACTCAGCTAAGGTGCTGAAATGCACCATCAACCAGGGGCGGTTCTAGGAAGGGGCCAGAGGGGGGCAGGGGTGCAGAGGCAGCTGCTCCAGGTGACAGTCTTGGAACCCCCTGTGGTCCTCCCCCAGTGAGTAGTCAGAAAAAAATGTCTTTGTTGCAGATCAGCTTGATCCTGCAACCAAAGAGTAAGAGAAATGCTCATAAATGATTTCTCTTTGCATTTGCTGAAGTATTTTTAACAGTGACAAAAATACCTGCACATTGGCTCATGCTGATAAGGTACAACAAAATACCTATTTTCAAAAATAAAACCCTGCCTGGCATCCTCAAGTGAAATGGTGCAAAACCACCGCTAGCATCGCGTCATTCTAAACAAGCAGAACAACACCAATCATTTCACACTGTAAAAAAAAAAGAAAAATACCAGCGTGTGTCTGCTGTGTGTATCCAAGCTTTTTAACACGTTCACATCCAACATTGCTTAGCACTTGTCACTAACAAGGGAGGGAAAAGCCTTTGGATTTGAGATTTGACAGCTAGATCCTGGTTGTGCTCTCATGCTTGACAGTAGAGCTAGATAATAACGGGGCTGAGAGTGAAGACAGCTCCCAGCAGTAAGTCCCTGTGCGTACGTACCCAAGACTCCCACTGCCTCCCCTACCTAACGTAGTGCTACGTGTTGATTGGCTGCTGGTGACATCACCAAAAGGAGAGAGGGTGAACAGGCCCCTGGAAGGTATGACTTCATTGTTTAAATACTGTACTTTAGATGGAGGGAGGGAGAGAGAGCGAGTCGAGAGCGATTCGCTCATCCTCTCTCCCCAATGGATTTTGCCCGTTTACAAAGAAAGACACAGGGGAGGGTGACAGTTACAGACTGTGAGAGTAGAGCTTCATGGATAACCTCCTTTAGCATGGAGGTTACATGTTATTCTTGTGTAAATGGTCGATACGTGAAACATATTGGGACTGTAATATTCAACATTTGTTATTGTATTATTTCTCCTACTTGTTACTTACTCCGATAACAGAACTATGAAAAATTGCTATTGTTTTAGAACTAAGGCATTTGGCGATAATGGCCCAAAATAGGTGTTAATTAAAACAAGATTTCAATAATTGGATCATAGCACACATTCTAAAATGTTTCATTACTATGCCCGCCTTAAAATACCTCAAAATGACCAGGTGATTAGCCAGTTCCAAATCGTACCAGAAAAAAGCAGCCAATGAAAAACTCCTCTTTGAAGACCGAGCTCTTCAGATCAAAGACAGCATGATACGATTTTGATCAATAAAAGGAAAAGGTTCAAACCCACAGAAAAGGGATTCATTGTGCCTGACTATGCAATTATCGTTGGCAGGGGAAAATAATCAGTCAAGAGACTACGACAGGAAGCAGGTTTGTTGTGTGCCGAGTTGAGAAATAGGGAAGCTATGTTGACAAAGGAAGATAGCTTTGCCTCTTCTATGCCAAAGCTAATTACTTAGTTAATCTATTTGTCAGTAAGAATAAATATATAAAAAAACCCTGTCAGACCCTCAAATGTCATGGTGTCTGGAAAAAAAAACGAATGAAGCGCCAGGAGAACAGCAATGCTTGACCTAGTTCTGCTCTTGTGGCCTTCACTCACTCACTTTGAACACAAAAGAGACCCTGTTACCATACACACAGCATCAGAAGAACACTACTGCAATGTTTCTCCGTTGTCTGAGCGTCTGGTTATTGTGTTACTTGTCCAGCCTACTTGTCTTGGTTCTAACAGTTCTATCCCTAGTAATACCTTCCTTGTTTGGCTTTCACTCTACCTTACCTTTCTATTAGGCTGAGGAGCCAACAAGTACAGTAATATGCTGAGGCTCACAATCTCACTTGGCAATCTTGTAAAAGGTTGGGTTCAATGTTGCACTAACAGCTCTAGTCACAGTCCCATTGAGTAACGTTGACATTGACTATTCTTGTCGTTTTAGCTTTGCCTTCCTTGTACACTGCTGAAGATTCTAATCAAACATGGTGAAGTGAGGCTAATTTGATCCCACACTGGTTTTACCCCGATACGGCTGTTAATACTAGCAAAAAGAGAACGTGTCTAAATGTTGAAAATCCAATCACTATTTCATTGGCTCTACCAGTGATCCCCCAGAGGAAGTTGGTATCAGTCTAGACCAAGAGAAGAATCGAATTCAATAGCTTTTCAACAGAAAAGTACAAAATCTCCAACCCCCCCACCTGACCGTTACAAACTCGCTCAACACAGGTCAGTAGTCAAGCTAAATTCTATCGGTAGGCTCTGACAGTAAGGACATTGAGGGGGTGTCTATAAAAGACCTGTTCTCAATTAGGGAGTCGATGGATCCTTCCCCTCCATTCTGCCAACTGTTACTGATGGTATTGGTACTCATCATCATCTCTGCCCCTAACGACTCCTTATTAACCACTTCCCCCTACTCTCAGTCCTCTACCAAGCACTCAGAGGGGACCCTAGTTTAGTGTTGACCGACTCCACCTGCTATAAGCTGCCATAAATAACCATAGTAATAACCGCGGAGCAGCGTGTTAGCGTTGATGGACCTCTAATTACTAAGGAGGGGGAAGGCAGGGCATCAGTCAGCGGCATAGCGCTGAGTAGAATTTGGTGGCCAATGGCCAGCTGCTGCAGTTTTTAGAGTGGGCAGCTTTACATTAAACCCTTTCACCATCCAGAGTGAGGGAAGCGTTTTAAATAGTGGTGCTGCTGACAGCTCTTTCCAGTGCTGTCTCTGCAGCCTCACCAGTGTGCCCTGTGTTCTCCCCTCCTGACATCTCATTTGTCCCATAATATTCATCTATAGTGTGCATGACCTCCGCTATCCTCTGCTACGCCTTTGACTGATTCACGATGCTCTGCAATATATCAGGGGGCATGGAGCTGTCGAGGTGGGGCAAGGAACACCACCCACATTGCAGCCATTCCGTGGCTAACTTGGCCAATTCTCTCTTCAGTCCAAATTCAACTAAGATGTCAATGATGCAGATAACATTTTGGTAAAGTGTGAAGTTTAGAGCCTTCTGTCCGGGTCTACTTAAGAGCTTGAGATCTTACCCCTGAGACTCTTTGAAGAGGAAGAGGAAACTGGGCCTGGGTTTGAGCCTCTTACCCCCTGATGTCTGGCTGAAATTAAGGGCAGATGGCTAACGGGGATCAACGGGCCTTCAAGTTCACTGAGGATGGTTACTTTCAGGGAAACTAACGCATTTATAGGGCCATAACTTGAATCTGCACAACTCATTTCTATAATTCTAAAGAGTAAGCATTCTTTTGAAATGACTACATTTTCTTAGAATAATTCTGTGCAATAAGATTTACACCTGCTAATAGTCTTATAAATGTATTTGTATTTGAAATTCTAGGGGACACTATGTTGGAAGCATGCAAATGGATTTGAACATCTTCAAATGCAGTCCAGTAGCATCTGCTTTTGCTGTACACCATTTTCCAAACATCAATCAATCAATTTCTTTCATATCCTTTCTTTCCTATCCAACAATTGTATTTGCCATGGGATTTTCTTCTTTGGTTTGGGTGTCAAAATCGTTTAGCTTACATGCGAGAACGCCACTAAAGAAATTACTTTTCAGGACATTTATCGGATTTAATCAAAGTTTGAACGCTCAATTGTACAGAGCACCACCAAAGTATTACTTTGTTGGTTGCAGCAGTTAAGGACTTTAACTAAAAAATTACCTAGAAAATGCACCAAAAAAGGGTTATGGAAAGCCAACAAAACAAGGCCTTGCGGAGGCAGGATTTTATCTACTGCAATGCCTCGTAGAAGCCTTTTTGTCCAGTTTGAAAAGGAGAACAGAACATGTGAACAGTAAGGCTAAACCTAACAACAAATTGTTCTACAACATTAGAGGACACAATGATTTTAAATAGGCAATTAACATGCGCTACAATGATTAATGGCCATAGCGTATTCTCCTTGGCATCTGAGCCTGACCACCAGAAATACTTATTGAACTCACACAGCGGCAAAGCAAACGCGTTTAATGCAAACAAAAAAAACACTAAAGACTTCTCTCCTAATGTAACTCAAGGAAATGACTTAATTGGCTGCTTCCTATCGGGTCAGCTGTCTGAATGTTGGGCCTAGGGTGGAGGGTATAATTAATTCTGTCTGCAGTCCGTGTGTTTTAGGGGAATCATCACTGGGAATTCTCCACAGGACCAGGACCCATTACATCGTGCACGGCCTTCAGAAGAGTGATTGCCCAGGGAATACTAAACACGTAACACATAGGCGCGCTCACACACACACACACACACACACACACACACACACACACACACACACACACACACACACACACACACACACACACACACACACACACACACACACACACACTAAGCTGTTTCTCAAAGAATGTGTGTCAGATGAATACAATACAATCATGCATTACTCAGCTATGCTCTGAATTACTTTTTACTTTCTATGTTTCTTGCCTTTCTTGCTGTTTCCCACACAGATTTTTTCAGAAGGAAGATGCATCTTTGCAGACCCGGTGTCTTATTTCCGCCTCTGCTTTAGAACATGCAGCTAGCGCTGTTGATCACGCGGTACTGATTCAATCTGCTAATGATGTTAGCCGCCGCCGATTCAATACTTGCTCATGCAAATTGAGAAAAGAAGTGGATTGCACATATAAGGTCTTGGAGAGTCTTTGGTATCCTTGTTTCGTTTTTAATTGTGGACCGGTAACTGATACAGAAATGAAAATCCCATCCCTTCATGCAGCAAAAGGGGATCCGATAGGATTTGTTTAACAAAACACAATTCAGGAGAAAAGCATAGTAAGGTGTATACATGAATACATACAGTTCATAAACACCATCTGTTCGCTCTCCTGCATGGTATGGGTACTGAGAGCTATACTCGTACAGAATGGTTAGACATGGTCTATTTCCATGCTTAAAATCATGTAACAGAAAGACTACAATTGGTGGAGAGGACCAAATTGGGACATATGTGATTCTGAGAAGAATGAGCAAAGCTTTACTTAAAAAATCAAAGTCAAAAGGGGTAACAGGTGCCACTTGTTTTACACTCCTGTTTTACAAAGTTCGGCTTTTGTTTTTAATGTAGGCCAAGGCCTAACATTTTCCCTGATAAGTGCTCACAATATCACAATTTTGCGTATTAATATTCAAGTAAGCATGTGTAATGACTCTTTAAAATGTCATAAGAATATTCATCTGGTCAAAGTCAAAATTTGAAACATTCTTCCATGTTCTACTATACGTCCATGAAAAATGGAAAAGTTTCTCCTGCAGTAGTGTCTTTTCGGAATGTGCTACAAACTAAGTGCAGAAATGTGACCCACGTGGCCAATCGAAACACATTTGTTTTGCTGTTGCTTTTCTCACCAGACTCTGTGGACATCGGCCACTTCATCCATGCTGATACTGTCCACATAATAGCTGTCTTGGCTGTCATTGTCCATTGGTCCAACCCCCTGTCACATTGCACTGTCAAACTGGGAAGCGCTGCATATGCAGCAGTGGTTAACTGAGAGACCTGCCAAAGCAACGGATGATTCCGTGCCAATAGCTCGCCTTCAAAACCTGTAATTTAACAGTAAACGCTTCTAAAGAGCCATTTTAGAGCCGTTCATTGTGGTCACCCATCATGGCAAGCCTAGTGGCTGGCCAGTAAGAACAATCCATCTAGGCAGCCTCCATCTCATCTGTCTCAGCAGAGATGACATAATAAAGACGCTGCTTGGATAGGCCCAGTGACAGGGTGACGTTGACGATATCCTTCACACGGTCGTCGACGCTGTCATTCGAGTTCACGTGACAACGGCTTTGGGGTGAGTGGTTGGGGGGGGGGGGGGGGGGTACACCACTCACGGATGTGGCTGTGGATGGCTGGTCACGGCCACTGATGGCGCTTTAATGGCGTCTATGGCAGCGCTCGGGGAAGGTCACGCCGGCAGGCGGAACAATGCGATCGGAGGACAGGCTGCACTCACACTGCCTATGGGAGCCAAAATGGAAGGGCCAGGCAAACCGTAACTCATTTGCACCATTATCTTTTCCTTTTACTCTCGTGTCCTTCATTTTCGCTCTCCGTCTCTCACTGTGTGTCTCTCTCTCTCTCTCTCTCTCTCTCTGAATCACTCATTCTCTCTGTATCTCTATCCCTCACATTTTCTTCACATCAACTTGACTGTCTGTCCTTTGATAATACAGACTATGTTATGAGGTCAGTTTTTTTGGCTTATATCTGGCCGTTCAGGTCATGAATGATCTGCAGCGTATGCCTCATCAGCCAACACCCGTACCCAGCGGCCAAGAGGGGAGAAAGTGCAGAGCTCAGAATGGCAGCAAAGATAACACACTCTCCTAAATGAGATTATAAAACGTGATTGGATCTGTGGCAGACGAAGGACACAAATCCTATATTGTTGGCAAAATGTTGGCCGTGACCAATCCTCTTAGTCGGCAACATTTGCCTGAAGGTACGACACAATCTCTCTCTTAATCCCTCGTCCTTCTCCCCCATGTTGTTGGATGGCCCAGGGCACAACTTTTCCCAACTTCTCCAGTGTGGCGACTGCCCTGTAAAGTCACCCTATCAGTCAGTCTGCAGAAGTCAGACGACGTGGCAAGAGATGGACTGAGACATTAAAGCAGCTGTAGGTCTACAGTTTGCTTGCTGTAATAATTTTTTTTATTCCCTAACCATCGCAAAGAAGACATGCAGAATGCTCGCGGTCACTGCATATCGCTAGCATGATCAACGACTATACTCCAAGTATGGCCATCTTTTCCTGATTTAGTAACGCACTTCCTTGTGCCGTAAAGCAAATCTTCACAGTTTCGAGGGAGATCACGCCGGCGGCACACATCTTTTATATTGAATATTGAGACTTCAAGAGGACTGATCTGAACGGTGATTTTTTCATTCTCCCATAGACATTACCATATGCCAACTGTAAAAAGGTATTGATAATACGGTAATACAAAAAAAATTGCCAATAGCGGCTCAAAGAAAAGATAAGGAGGCAAACGTAGAAAAAAGCAGAACAGTCGAGTATTTGGAGTAATGTCCTTCCTCGTATATTTTTGTGTAAAAAGGTAAAAGGAGGCCTCTCTGTTTCCATTTTCCCACAAAGCTGAGGCTACTGTTTCAACTGGAACTGTAAGCTATCAGTGACTGGCACACTAGGTTGCCTGTGCAGCTTTTATCAACAGACGCCTATAATACCACTGTGCGACTACATTGTAAACCTGGTGTCCTGGTGCTGTGCAGTATGTCCACAAAGTTTCCATTTCCTTTCTAGGTAATACATCTCTCTATTTATATCTGACAGTTATTCCCTGTTCACCCCCCTTCCACCTTTCCACTGTGCTACTCGTATAGAGCCACTCGGACTTTGTACAACTCCGCCATAAAATCATCGGTGGAGGCCAAAAAGACCACCCCACCCCCAACCCCCCCCCCCCCCCACCCCACCACAATTTTAACGAGGAAGCCTGTATTGATACATAGAGGTTTCCTTTACTTCTGCCTGTGTGTTGCCTCCCAGCCACTTTACCTTGCACTACTTCTGTCAGTCCTTTCTCTCCTCTCGGCCTCCAATTGCTGCGCCGTTTGCACGTGCACAAAGGCAAACGGTTGGCTCACCGTGAAGTGGGGGATGATTCAGCTCAACTCAAAGGGGTTGAGAGTGAGCCTTACAGAAGAATCTGCTGCAGCCTGGCTGAGGCAATGAAAGGATGGGATGGTAATATCTGATCTTTTGAGCCTAAGGTGGGGAGCACTGAACTGCTGACCACTGATACGACCAGGCCCACTGCACTGCAGGAGTGTTTTAAAAATATGTATGTTAATGCACGCAAAACACATCGCCTACTAGCCTACTGCAAACTAAGACAATGTTTAGTTTAGTTTTGTTCTGCAATCTCTTGCTTTGTTGAGGTAATGCCACAAAGAGGGACAAAGCCAGTGGGGAGATAAACCGAAGCAAAGCAACGGTGTCATGTTTACTGGCAAGACACATGCTTGAGCACACACCTCCTCCACTAGCTACTGTGCTGTCATAGCGGGAATGACAGTAGAAGGGGGAAAGAGCAGCAAGCTAGCCACAGCGGCGAAGGAGGAGAGGGGAGGGGAGGGGAGGGGAGCTGATCAGTCAGAGTTGTCCCGCGGCGATTGATGGGGAGTGTCCAGCGTGCGTCACAGCCACTGACAGGGGGCCTGGGCTGGGACGACTGATGGTGTTTATACCCGGCCGGCTCTCCCGGCCGGCGTGCGGATGGGCCATACGGGGGGGAGGAGGAACCTCTGCCTCCCACTGAGAGATAGTGGAATAAAGGGAAAGGGTCCATGGATGGATGAATGGAATGGTGAGAAGGGAACGGATAAGTAATTGGACATATGGATGGGTAGCTAATTCGATAAAGGAAGTAAGCTGAGCTAAGTGCATCTAGGATAGTCCTGGAATGACCGGCAAAGTCCAGAGAATAATGAAGGAGAAAATGGGCATACACTTTGTAAGTCAGATACGAATAACAGAAATCAAATACCGAGATGATCAGCAAACTTGCGTTGATAACCGCAGCATGTCCGACTTATCTGTGGTGTGCACAGTGGGGAGTATCCACTCGAGTGCTACCGCACTGCCACCCTATTGTAGGCACAAGATCCTGTTTCGTTGACAACAGATCACAGGACTCCATGCCCTGGGATCTCTCGGAATGCACCACAAAGTGCACTCTCACTGCTGTCACGGGACACAGGACACAGGTCCAACCTGGAGACCTCCGGGTTCCGTCCTCCCAGGGAGTGGAGCTCCGGTGGCATGCTGAATTAAGGGCATGGACGCTGGGGCATGTGGTGTTATCTCATGGCCCTGGCCCATGAATGTTTAATGGCGCCGAAGGAGCCGGCGCGGAGGAAGCTGACTGCGCTGCATCAGTCGGCCAGCTGTAAGATGAGACGGAGAGGAAGTTGGCCAGCCGTGGGGGGCGCGGGGTGATGGGGAGGGAGGAGAACAGCGGTCCGGGCAGGCGTATAGAATAGGGTGGTGCAAGCACCACATGGGGATAGGGTGTTGCAGCGAAGCACAGAAGGACATTAAAACTAAAACTTTATGATGATGTGCCCAGAAAAGATTTACAGTACACACAATCACTTAATGTCAGTTATGTGCAGGTTGACGACACATTTTTATTGGAAACCTCTAAACATAATTTATAAGTCCATTAGCCAACGTGCAGGAGTGGCTGTTTCTCCAAAATTTGCCTAATCTGACTTTCTTAATGTTTCTCGCATCTATCCTCAAGCCCTATTGTGTGAAAGAAACACACACACACACACACTCACACACACACACACACACACACACACACACACACACACACACACACACACACTTCCTCACTTCCAAGAAACTCTCAGTGAAGATAACTCACACACCACAGCGCTGCTAAATGGAGATGTCCATCCACAAGACAGTCACCAAATGCATGGCACTTCAATGGCCTTTCCACTGCCTTGTCTGTTTGACATTGCCTCTGCATCTTGATGTCTCTGTGTGTCTGAATACGCGTGCGTCTGTGTTAGTGTCTCTGTGTGTGTGTGTGTGTGTGTGTGTGTGTGTGTGTGTGTGTGTGTGTGTGTGTGTGTGTGTGTGTGTGTGTGTGTGTGTGTGTGTGTGTGTGTGTTAGTGACAGTGTCTGAGCTCAATGACAGAGAAGCCTTGTGGTATGCTGTGTTCTGGGTGCTCGTCTGCGTTGCCGTCACCCCTCTGGTTTGTCTGAAGGGAACAGGAACACACTGTCAACTCTAACAAAGTGTTCTCTCTGAGCAATCAGGTCGAAGAAAGTCAACCGCCTCCAGACACTGTCTGCCATCAAAGTGTGGAATGTGGGGGGACTGCAGCGGCAGTATGTCTGTCTGTTTGACGGGCAAAACAAAACTCATGGTAATTGGGTCAACAGTGGGTCTTATGGATTAGACTAAGAGCATGATTGTGGAATAACTTCAGCTAAATCAAAACTAAACAGATGTTTGTACTCAAACGATGATCATTATCCACAGCACCAGCTCTTACTATTAGAATGGTCCACTGGCTGAGGGCTTTCTATGCAGTGTTAATTCAATCTGGATAAGTTGGTCCACTCAAGGGCCCTGGATGTAGAGAATGTAAAACTGGCCAAGGGTTCAGCTGGTACTTACAACATCACCACGTCGGCAGGTGTTTGTGCACTGACAGCACATTGCAAGGTGCATTCAAAATAGCTTTGCAGTGGAATGCAGTCCTCCCCCCCTTTCCTTTTCCTCCTTCTCAATTTAGTTACCACAATCAAAAGCCTTGCGGCAAAGTGTACGCACAGGCCAATTAGGCAGGGAACACTAGCGTGAAATTCAAAACATGGGCCCTCCAACCTTGGGCGTGGAGGATAAGATGTCTTAATCTCTTTATACGCCGTGTGGACAGCTGCTGAAGACGACGCCCAAGCTGCCATATCAGCCCCAGGCAAGAGCTAACGGTGCTTGACTGCAACATGTGACGGCTGAGGCAGGTGAAGTGTGTGTGGGATTGGGTGAGGCGAGGGCGGTTACTACTGCAGCACGTACATGGAGGCAAGGACCTGCCAAGAAGCGGAGATTATGAGTAAGTTACCATGGGGTTTTTCTGTTGTGTTCTCTGCCAGAGCATGCACCAGCCAGCGACGTCTACTGTGGGCTAGGCTAGAGATGGAGGGTGGGTACCCATGAGATTGTTTGATTAGGTTGAATGTATGTGTACAAAGCGTGTGCATTGATACTAATGCAGACGGCACGCACAATTCAAACAGGTCTATGAAAGTAAATTTACACACACACACACAGATACAGATACACACACACACACATAACATTCGCATTTTCACGCTGACCTATTTCAGTTGCATTATGACATGCGAACACGTCTATTGCCAGCGAAAACTGCAAGCTCAGAAAGCACTCCGAAAGTGCTCCAGAAATCAACACTCCAGAAAACCAGTGAAGTGTGGGATGATGAATTATTTATCACACAACACAGATCACAGTCATATAACTTGACTTCGGGACACAAATTGACAAACTATAGCAACCACAGCCATCTGTGGGCCAAATACACTTTCAAGCCATGAGAGCCGAGTTTCAGCTATATTAAGAAGGGAAACATTACCTCCATGCTTTCCTGGAGAACGTTTGCCTTAATCAGCAGTGCTTCGACCTGGCGTGGATCTAATTCATCTCCAGCCGTTTCTGCCAGGAACTATTTATCATATTCACCCACTGTCATACTTGGCAAACAGTGCAGATCAATTGCCTACTGAAATTATTCAAATATGAATAGGCTTAAATAATTTAGTGAGTAATGCAAGTCATAAAAAACTTAGGTTCGGAAGGAAAGGGTACAAAATTATTAAATAAATACACAAGACCGTTACCTTTGCATTCGCCCGTGAAATACTGTAGAATTAGCTTTGCTCTGCAAGTACTGTATCTAGGCTACCCACATAAAGAGTGATCTGAAGAAACGGCTTCATAGTACACTCTAGTGCAAACAGCATGATACCCTCGTAGGTTTCAAATACGGCCCAGTGAGAAAACCCCACAGTGGGCGCACAGAGCTCTGTTGATGCATATTAGGACAAGCGTACATTGAACGCACCGATCAATAGCTGCCTCCTATCAAGCCCTCTGTCGACCCTGAAAAGATCAGAGGAGAGGCAGCCGCGTGGTTGCTCCAGTGGGCCACGCTGCATGCACCCCTGTTGTTTGTTCACCGGCCAAGGGACTACTCGAATGTGAGTGTCTATTTTCATTCTCAATTACAGGAGCACACCCCTAGCACTCTTTACTTTCCCCTGTGCCGCTTTGGCTGATACATATTTCAAGGCACTCAGTTACAAGTTACAAGGTACGAGAGTCCTTTGCTCTCTTAAGACTTGGCCGAGATCCCCTCACAAGGAGACACCTGATAGTAAAACAGACACACGTTGTGGAGTAAGGCTCCTTTTGGCCCCTAGGATTAGCAATGGAATATGGGGAGGGTTTGGTTAGAACGACCAACTGGTTACCAAAGTCATTATTAACCTAATTAGCTGGCTGGGTCATGGCCAGCAACACATGCCTGTAACAGAAAGTGGATAGCAATGTTTTTTTGTTTTTTTAACAATATCCCCCAAATCATGACTCATAATCAAAGGCAATATACAGTATGTGGGGGATGATAATGGATTTGTGTAGAGGTAAATTTATAATATAATACACATAAAATGACACACACTAATATGTAAGGTAGATTTATGATATGCTAATAATACACATAAAATGACACAGTAATATCTAAGGTAGAGTTGGTAGGCTGATGAGACAGTCTTGAAAAGAACTAAGGCCTTAAGGCTATGATTACATTTATCGATATAAACAAAACGGGATCAAAAAGATCTGGATGTTTCCAGGTAAGAGGGGGGGGGGAGTATATTCACTCCGCTGACATGAATAAATCAAGCATTTACTATTGCCAACTTGGACGCGCTGGGTTTCTGTGTTGACAGGCCTAAAATAGTAACACGCTGACCTTACTACTACACCAAAGCGTCGTGGACGAGAAGCATGCATAATTGACGAGGCTCCACAAGGCTCCTGATGCATCTAGATACGAAGTACGTTCGCCGGCAATCACTTCCATCAGTTGACCAATCCGCCCCCAATTGGTTGACTCTCACTGTAGCCAAATGGTTGATGCTGGAGCCTGGGGCCCGAGACTAACCTCTGAGTCAATGGTTTGCAGTCCAAATACCAGCTGATTGACATGTAAAGGTTGGTGACTTTTATAGAGCATACCAATGCCCGGGGCCTTGCTATCTCCCATTAGGCTCAATCAGGCTAAGATTTCCAGCAGCAGATGGGCAATTCCAGTACGCCAAAACAATCAGGATGTTCAAATGGACAGCAAACATATACTGTATACAGCATATACTGTATACTGTAAATGTATATTTTGGATATAAGTATACGATACAATGTCTCTTCTCTAAGGCAGGATAAAAGCAAATTATACATCATAACTCCGACCCATGTATTTGAGGCAGAAACCAATTTCCAGGCCGGAATGCAATTTTGCAGCTACCCAAGCACCCAATTGAAATGTTAGCCCATTCCAAGGCCTAATGTTATTGGATAAACAAACCATTTCGGACTCCTGCTAGAACATTAATTCTACAAACTTTTGTGAAGTTGTGACTTAAATTAAATATTTACATGTGGCTTGGCGTGTGGTTTAATGGACTTCCTTAGCTAATTAGATGCTGAATAAGAAAGTGTGTATGTTAGGTCTATTTGCAAGACTCTTGTTATCAAAGTCTACTGCACTTACACACACACACACACACACACACACGTATACCCAGCAAAGCGGTCAGAGAGTTAAGCTGCCACTGATACCATTTGAGCAGTGTGAGGTCTCGGTGTCGGACGTGCAGTGCGACCAGGAAGCCAGTCTTTGAAGTGCTGAGAGCATAGAAATGGAATCAGGGTCCCAGGGCCAGATTAGATAGCATGAGCAGCCATCTCACGTGCAGCACTCTACTAGGGGCTGAAACGATGCCGGGTCCACATGAATATTCAGGTGACAGGAAAGGAAATGAAGCGAGCGACTGGGATCCTCACTCTGAGATGCTGGCAAGCCACATTTTGTTCCTTGATGTCTGAAAAGGTCTGCATGATGCTGGACTAAGCGTCGGCCCTAAACCCACACTGACCACGCGTTAAGCTTAATCAATGCTGTCACCAGGACAGCAACCTGCCCCTCAGCATGGCTCCAAGTGGTCAGTTACCTTTTGGGTTTCCGTCACTGCTGTGTCCCGCTCGCGTTGTGAAGGATTCTGACGGACAGGCCTGAATGAACACAGCCAAGCCCCCTTTTGCCACGCCATGCATAATAATTGGGCACTGGCATGGCATTTAACTCAGCTTAGTCATAATCAGTTTAACTGGGCTGGGGGACACTGCTTGTTTAATGCGCATATGTTCATATTCTAGTTAAACCTACTCTATTCCCTCAGGGTGGGTGTGTGTGTAAGTGTGTGTGTGTGAGAGAGAGAGAGCGTGAGAGAGAGTGAGAGAGTGAGAGAACAACAAGTGTGCCGAAGATGGGAGCAGACGGATGTCGTGGCGTGCACCCCCAGGCATCCATTAACAGCCCATCACGACCCCCCTCCTCCACCATCCCATAATTCATAAAGAGTGCACTTTAAAGTGGGAGGCGAGGGAGGAGGAGGAGGAAGAGGAGGAGGAGGAGGGAGGGGGGATTCTATTGAGTAGTAGAAAGAGAAATAATGTAGAGAAAAGGGGAAAAATGGTGAGGGGGTTTCGAGATCAGGATGGGAGAGAGAGGTGAGAGGAAGGAAGGGAAAGTAAGAGAAGGAGCAGACATCAGAGGAAGAGAGATAGAGGGGGGGGGAAGAGAGGGGAAGCAGCCTGGCACAGCTCCAGTGTTATCACTGGCCAAAGTCGAGGCATTTGCCAGCTGACAGCTTGAGACAGCAGCACTCTGGCAAAAGGATGGCACCTGCTGTAGCGCGTGTTGGTGCGCGCGTGTGAGTCTGTGTGTGTATGTTTATGTGTGTGTGTGTGTGTGTGTGGCACACGGTTTGGTGAGCCCCGTCTACTCGATAAAACCGAGACAGGGACCATATGCAGACCCAGTGAAGCCGAAGGGCCGCCAGACCAAGGTGACAGTCCCTCGTCTGTCACCCAGCCAAAGGCATAACGCCACACCAGTGAAGCCTCTCACTCACTGACTGCACTTTTCTTGTTCCTGCTCAATGTGAACACGCTGGTGACGTGTCCATCAATGCTGATAATGTGGTTATCTGGACACATACACACACAAATACACTTACACACTAGGAAGCTCTCTAGATAAAACCGTTTCCAGCCCATGACATTCTACATATTTGACCACTTTTTTGGCAAGTTTGATAGACTTGCACAGCAGCTAATTTGCAAGATTTCCAAGTCAGAACTCTTCTCATGAATCCAGTTTGTTAACAACAATCAGCAAACTGAAATGGAGCATTGTAGTAAATGTATCAAAGTTTATATGCAGGATTCATAAAGGTATGCATATTGTTTGACACTGTAAAGATGTGATCATATTGCATTAATTCAAGTTTTACACCAAGAAGCACCCCTCCCAGTGGACAAACGTGGTAGTACGATGCTAAATAAGTCCAAACAACGAAAATTCATATTTTAAGGACAAAAGTTGCTAGTACAAAATCTTGAATGGTAAAGACTATCAAACGCAACAGCAAGTTAAGATGTGCTAACAAATCCCATATTTTGCCAAATTGAAGAAGTTACTAACTTTTTGTGCTGCTCAGCTGACACTATGATCTGATAAAAATGTACAGGATTTAAACCACCCTTAATAGCATAGCATATAAAAAATACCAATAAAAAAACAAACCTAAACCAAATAGACTGCTGTGTTCCATATTAAGCCTTTGCAGAGATGCCGGCCGGCTACATTTAAATTTCACCCTTACATATTGAAAGCTTTATTCATAGGCTATGATTAAGTACATTTTATTGATAAAGACATACTTAACACTACATATATTTAGTTTGTAATATAGCATACTCCTCTCTGTCAGAACTAACAGGTGCAATTCTAGTTGCCTAAGCCAACTGTAACCGACTATAACTTGCTGCAGGTGTTCAATTACGAACGATTAATATTATTAACAAATGCGTTTCTGCTTAAGACGACAAAAAGTTATGCTATTGTCGGGTATGTACATGTCTTTTAAAACTTGGGCAAATGATAGGCCTGACAAATATTGCACTTCAACTCACCTTGAGCTGCCGTTCCTCGGGTGCTGAATACACTTGCTATCAAAGTGACCACATACCAAATCATAGTACTATTGCCAACCAGAAAAAAACCTCATCATATCTCAAAGTGCCCCTTTCAAAAAACCTGTCATTGCTGAGCCCCCAGGACGAAAAAAACTGTTGGTATCCTTTTATTCATGCCCAGCACACTTTTTTCATCGGTGCTTCCCTTCTCTCTTTCCCTCCCCTACTCTCTCCTTTCGCATCCTCTCTCGTTGAGACAGATCACCTGCACCAGTGCGAGGAGAGCGGACGGCGATAGATAGGGAACTAGACGTGAAACCAAGCATGACAATTTAGCTACTTGATCCGCCTCCACACTCTTTTCATTGGTGACTGTCGGAGGTTTTGGGGCGTGGATTGGTTTCTCCGCCGTCGGTCTTGGGGTAGGAGTACAGCGCAAGCTGTTCCAAGGTGAGTTGGAGCGTGAATCTGTACCAGAGACGCAGTATCATGCGCATTAACCGAGATGAGAGTCTGCATCTTACATGTTAACAAGAGGATAGCCTTCTTATAACATTTGACTTAACATTTTTTTTTTTTCATCAATTGTGTTGACCGTTCGTTTCCACATAAACTGTAGCACATTAAGGACCTGATAAGTAATAAGCGGCTGAGGCGGGCAGCGCATTTCTTCTTGAGGACCAGAGCTGTCACGACATTTAACAATCTGTGTAATTCCTATACTTACTATGCTTTTCACTTAATCAAATATGATTCTACAATTACCTACTATAATTGTTGCTGTTGACTACTCTCAAAATCTGAAACAAACCAAAATGTGTGGTGTCGACTGGCCGTATACTTACTTTAGGTAGCTTGAGGGCTATTAGCTACCTGGATGACATCATTCATGAAAATAGCTGTTTAAATAAAGTTGCGTTGGAGCTCAGCTCACTGTAGCTCTGTGAATAGTCATGTTCTGGCGTGACAGCCGTCACAAAGTGTGTTTGCCTTGGCCACCTTGTCATCCTCCTTACTCTAAAACATATTTAGTAGACTAGCCTTTATACCTACGAAATGACTGCCCTCAAATGAAGGTCTACAGGACGAAATCCGGTAATGATATTCATTTCTACCCTCGATGTATGCTATATTTGCAGTCCATATGTTTTGATGGAAACACTGGTTCTCTGCCCGGATTTTTGGCCCCAGTCATTTCAAAATACACAGGATACAATGTTATACTATCCATTATGCCATATTCCAAGATGTGAAAAAACATTTTTTAATGGATTTAGGTTGAGAGCAGATATGTCATCGGGGCTTTCAAGTGGGCACCCTCCATCTCGGATGTTTCGTTAATTTGACCCAGGACACCTCCAGAAGGTTTAACGGTGAGCAATGACTTCTCAAAGCCACCCCCCTCTATGTCCTCTCTTAGCACAACCAGATATTTAAAAAGAAGTACCCTACACACACCTCCAACTGCTGGCTTGAAACATGGAACGCTCAGTTAAAAGATTAATCTTGATATGTAAACCTGTAGTCATGACTTATATAAATACTCTACACCTACTTCCACCTACTTCCATATTACTCTTACAATGTAACCCTAAAGTCCATATGAAATCCCTTTGATGCGGACACCAAGTGTTTTACAGTGTAAACCTATCTTCATGACTTATATAATCCTTTAGGAGAGGGCAGTCATAAGCACCTTTAAACTTACCTTTATACCTTAGTCCTGAGATGTAATCACTTGATTTGGTTTTTTGACATGATGTTCTTTACTTTTGCACCCATATTGGCTCCTTACTTTTTAGCCACAGCCACTGGCTACTGCTTTCTGCCATATCTGACACAGCTTTAATGGTCTGCTGCAATTCTTTGCCATTCTTAGTCTGTGTGTATAGTTTATTGATAGGTAAGTCAAGTTGACTCATGCAAGCAACACGGAACTTCTCATCATGGTTTATCACTAAGCTGTGCTTTTTATCTAGTTGTTTGCTGGCACCAATAACAACTACGCAAATATAGCTATAAAGCATACACATAATATGAATATATTGACACTACAAATTGTATTGCTCCAAAACTAAATATTAAAAACTGATCAATGTAAACATGTCAGTGGAGATATACACTATATGGTTAATGGAATTTAAAGCCCAACGCCACAAAACAAGCTTTGCCATTATTTGTCAGAAAATATTTATTTATACAAAGGATCTTTTAAGCAATGATTCACACTACCCTGATGATCTAATTTCTAATAAATTATTCATTTATTTTATATTTCTTTAATCATCATGAATGTGTCAGAACTATCCCTTGACAAAATCCAAATCCATTTTCCTTCTCAATAGATTTCGATCTGTTTTTGCTTTAGTTTGGTCACAAAAACCAGAAATGACACTTTTTTATTTTTGTTTTCAACATCACTTGCTTCACATATGTTTTCTTTAGGGGATGGTTTTTATAATGAATACATTTAATAGTGAACACTTGATTTCAGTTGATTGAAATACTTTAAGCAATTTGTTGATCAAACCAAGAAGGAAAATAACCTGTCTGCAAATGGGCAAATGGGGGGGGGGGGGGGGCATGGAGGCCCTACCATCCCAGTATTTGCTTTTGATCATTAACATGGGGTTAAAGCCAAAGCAAATGTTAGTGTAAAATGTGCATCCCCTCAAAACTCTGTAGAGAAATTTTGTAATCTAAACAGCTGCTGCTCTCATCTGAACTAATTGATTATTCATGTGGACTAAACGCCCAGGACATTACTACTTATACACCTTATTTAGTGCAGAATTCTTTATAAAAGTGTTAATTTGTGAGACCCCATACCCCTTGATAGTATAACCAATACTTATTTTGAGATCTAATCTAATCCAGTCTAAGTCAGTAAAACGGTATTGTTATTGAAACCATGACAAATAAGTTATTTATGTTATTCTACATGAGGTTTTATTGTTGATATTAGTAAATTGTTACAGGTTATATCATTCAGTAATCAGATTTATAAAAAACTTTGTGGGGGGGGTGAATGGGTGCATGGTAATATTTTTGACTGTGCAGACATACAGGATGGGACTGTGTTTGCTTGTATGTTAAAGGGGAAGAAGGGGGCAACAAGCAAGTCCCCTGCCAGCTGGACCCTCTGGTCTCTTGGGTGTTGAGCACAGTTTGGTCGGGGAAAGAGAGACAGTCCAGATTGCTTCTCTCCACCCCAATCCCCAGTCTACAAAGTCACGCTCAAGAGATACCAATAACATCAACAGCTAGGGTAACATCACCTTGTCCACTCCGAATTGTGGCAGATCAAACTAGATTTATTTTGTCTTTATTGTTTTAATATAGGTCTAGCTAAGCCAACAATGTTGTGCAGCACATGCAACGTGTACATGGAGCGGCTCAAAGTAATACGGAAAATGCAAAAAAAATTATTAAGTTGAACGCACAAACACAGCCACAGGATCCGTACTTAATTGACAACATGATATCTTATTTTTCTCTCCTTGTCCCCACTGGAGACTGTACATAGAACTCCTGTGTTTTTCTGCACCATTACTATATTTGCATATTTGAAATAAAGGGCAGTGAACGTATCTTACACACACAATCGCTTATCTGAAAGCGTTACGCCCATACCAAATCTCATTAAATTTGAATGGTTTTAGACTCAACAAACAGTATACTGCAAAGGGTTTTCCTCTGGGCTCTGGGTTGTTTAAGGAAAATAAAGGGACAGCGATGAACTGCTGGCTGGCTAACTGGCAACAGCTCAGGCCCGTTGCCTCCAAGGCTGTAGTGGACAATGCATGCAGTGGTCTATTTGGGTTTCTTTCTTTCTTTCTTTCTTTTGTAACTTGTGCTCTTTTCACACCATTAAGCCCAGTTAAGCCTAGCGGCGCTCAACTGGGCGGAATTGACTTGGCAACAATCAGTAGTTGAAACCATCCTCGAACAGTCAATGTGAAAAGCTCTAGACAAGTACAACATGAGCCTAGACACACTGTAGCTAGATTTGAGGGCATGTAAGAAGGCGTTCTTGAGTGCAGTAGAATTGTAGTGTGCTGGGTTGGAACCATTTCGGAAGTATATTGACAAAATGCAGCAGACATTCTGCTTGGGGCAAAAAAATACATTGATCTTTCTTTTCCTCGAGTGTGTGGGCCTAAACACACGATGATCCAGGTTCAGCAGACAATTCTTTTAGCATGACTATAGAGGCAGAGGAACTTGATGCCAAGCCAAGGGCAACGACTAAGTCTTAAATTGATGATTTCTGATAACTCCTATGCAAACTAATATTCTGGCTTTCAGGACTATGGTGCACTACAGTATGCACCGTATGTAATGAGCGGTGACAACTTTTGACCAGTGCACACTTCATACACAACTGAGCAAATATTAGATTTTTGTACCAGATTTAAGCTGCCTTATATTTGATAGGAGCACATGCTTTTAGTTGGAGTAAATTTAGTGAAACAAACATTTTGAAGCCAAATGTTTGCAGGTGTTTTGACAAAATAATAACAATGCACATTTTTCAAAGAATTCTGACAATTTAAAAAAAAAAATTATTTTACTGTGCAGAGGACAGCGTCTATTATTTTCAGCGACTCAAGGCACTTAATAAACATTATGCCGATACTAACTTATAACACAGTGACAGTCAGTATAGTGTACTCTCCATGCTTCCTTACTTATCAATCGTTTTCCTTTGTTTTCTATTTGCTTTACAATTGTTAAAGCCACACTTGAGGTTCTCTCTCTTCACTGTGTCGTGGGGCTGAACTAATAGTTGAATAAGTGAGGGCTGGCTTCGCTTGCCCGTGCTGGTTGGAATGCCGCCACTGTTCGTTACCCAGGGGCAGACTGGCATGTAGCGTTCACCGCGGCCCTCTTTGGGGTTTTAGGGAGGAGGAGGTGATGGATGTGAAGAAAGTAGGTCAGGCTATGGAGTGGGCCAGTCTCTCTCACTTTCTCTTTCTCACTCTCTTTTTCTGCTGTCTCTTTTTCTCTCCCTCCCTGTCTCTCCCTGAAACACTTGCTGCCTGGGGTTTGAGTGTGTTGTGGTGAATTGAGTGCCACAACCGGCTGACTCTTGTGAAATTATACTGTGTCCAAAGGGAACACTAGTCAGACAAAGGTGTAGCACTGCTGATGAAGTAAACAAACTATTTCTGTTTTTTACCTTTTCCACCTGATTTTCCAAGCACATGAACTGTATACAGCCAAGAGGGGTTGAAGCAACAGCAACAATGTTTTTCCTGTTGTTTGAACAATCACCCAATTATTGTTGTATTGGAAAATGCTCTCAATGCTCAAATACCTCACTCAAGTAGAAGGATGATTGGATGATTGGATGATTGGATGTTGTTCTACAGCATGTTTTAGCTCTGGCTTGTCTGGTGGAGGTTTTGACATGCTCGATTGCGACGTGCAAAGTGTCTTCTGCCAGATTCTTCTGGCTGAGGGAACGGCATAGGAGTGACTGACAGCGGTCAGGCTGCTTGGCATAGAGGAGAGACAGAGGTCAATGTAACTCGTTGTGTGTGTGTGTGTGTGTGTGTGTGTGTGTGTGTGTGTGTGTGTGTGTGTGTGTGTGTCTGTGTGTGTACATGGGGTTGTTGACCATGGATAAGAGGGAGAAAGATGGAAGGACTATACTGCATAATTGACAAAAGAAGAGAAATATTCAAGAAAATTACATTAAGATAAGATAAAAGATAAAAAGAGAGTGAAAACTGGGCAATAGTCAAAGAGAAACCAGACCGAAAGCCATCTTAGACTCCCACTTGCTATAACCTAGCGGCCAGCAAAAACAACGCACTGCACGGACCTTCCAGGATCAATGCCAGGGGGAGCTCTCCTATCTCCTGGGGTCCCTTTCTCAAACACCCAATCATTAATGTCCTAATGCTATATACTGTATGATTCTGTTCACACTCAGGTTCACACTTTGGTAAACTTTAGATTAATATGGTATAGATATAGCTGCCATAGTTCCATAATAACCAGTATTTATAATAGTCTGTACTCAATAGCAACCGTACCTTTTTCCTCAAGCAGTAATTATAGTGCATTGCAGCTAGTTTATTTGTTTGCGGGTAAATTAATAATGTCAAAATGATGTGTGTAAAAAAAGTCAATGATCTTATTCTGAACACCTGACTACTTCTCACAGTATGTTCCTTTCAAACTACCTCTATCTGAAACAGGGCTGTGAAGAGAAAGACAGGGAGATAGAGGGTAAAGACAGAGGGAGGGATGGTAGGAAGAGAGATTTGTTCCGTGTATCCTGGCCGACCCTGATCCTTTCCAGAACCCCCACATTGCTCTTCCAATGGGCGATGTGAAGAGACTGCGACCACATTCCTCCAAACGTACTGTATACTGTCTCAGCTCACCTCATGTGTCCTCTTAGGCTAGGCCTGCTGGATTCAATCAACTCTGCTCAAACTTTGCTGTCGGGGGGGACATTGTTGAAACTAATACGTCCTATAAAATACCGGGCAAGCAGCAGAGAACCAAAATATTTACGCTGGCCCAGTGGCCTTGTAGTGCTTGCGCGGATACAGATCCCTGCACTGTAGTTATGGAGTTCTGAGTCAATGGTAGTACTTGAGGGTCAGCAGCACTGAGCCATGTGTAAAGTACAGTAAGTGTGTCTCAAGCCTGTTTGGCATGTGATGTACTGACTATGTCCTACAGTTGCATCATCACCCATATGGACGTACTATACAAAATCACAAGGGGGGCTGCCCCGTGTGGGCACACATCATGAATCTGCATGTCAATTCCGTTTGAACATTTGGCGCATTAAATAAAAAATAAAATGCAAGGCACAAATGTAGAGTTTCATCTATGCATTGCTCCAAACAAAACATGACACTTGACTTATGCAACCTAATGGACGCACTGTAGATTTGAGCTGAATATTACATCTACATTCTGTTGGCCCAGAAGAAGGCTATTGATCTGTTGATGTTTGGACCACTTATTTTAAAAAGGACTTAAACACAGCCAGGTTCTGAAGTGTGATTTGATGTTCCTAAATATTAGAAAGAACCTTTGTGGAAAGCTGTCTAGAGATAGAATGCAAGATTATTTTCATGACAAGTAAGATGAACAGTCTTAGAAGAAAATATAGGTAAAGCACAGATGTCCATTCCAATCTATTTGCATCAAAGTAATACGGCAAGACAGAGAGAACATGATGTTACCTTACATAACATGGCCACAAGCCCCAGCTACAGATGTAATGTTAAAAGGAAATGTGTGTGTGTGCCTGTCAGTGTGACGTCTTTGTTAAAGTGATTTCCCTGGCATGCTTTTTCGTGACATGAGTCTCTGAACAAGCGTGCCTATGAGGGTAATACAAGTTATATACCTGAAAGCTCAGTATTAAGTGCAAAAGTGCCCAGGTGCCCTGTACACATTTCCTAACGTCAGGTTAACTCTAAACTGTTTATAGTGACAGCGCTTTGGCCAGTATACTTTATCAACCCTCTCGGTGAACAAATCAGTAATTAAAAAATATCACGCAAATTCTCCAATTACAGTACACAGTACACATTACCAGGGTTGTACATTGCTAGAATGCTTTGTTTGAACCCAAGCATCCACTCGTATCATTTGTTTGTCATTAAACTATTAGGTTCTAACCAGATTTCTTAACTTCTAGTGATGAAATGTAATAAGTTGTCTATTTTTCCATGGTCTTGGTAAATGATGATCTGGCAGAAAGACAGACTTGGGACTGATTAATTTAAAATTACTTAATTTATCCCATCCTCTACACTATTCTCAATAGAAATGTACTGATTTCTACACACACACACACACACACACACACACGCACGCCCGCGCGCGCGCACTGACACGCCACTTCAAACTGCACACAAACTCACTGAAACCTCGACAGACCACTGCAGGCTGCAGTTTGCTGTCACCAATGTAAGATAAATGGGAGGTTCCCAGCTTGCTGGCCTATATTTACTGTAGTAGGGGTGCCAACACACTAATTGGATTTTATTTAAGAGAAATCTTTAAAGGCACAAAAAATGCTGAGCCACTGCAAGATGAAAGTGGGGAAAGAAAGTGTGCGTGCGTGTGCGTGCGTGCGTGCGTGTGTGTGTGTGTGTGTGTGTGTGTGTGTGTGTGTATATATATATGTACGTGCGTGTGTGAGAGAGAGAGAGACCTGAAGAGAGGGAGACACAGAGATGCAGAGAGCATGATTAAAAAGATTCAGTAGAAGGGCAGAAATAGAGTAAAGGAAAAACTGGATGTAGTATATGTGTCATGGGAACCAAAATGAACATTTGGATTGGGCTTGGAAAAAAAAAGGTGAAGACAAGAGGAGGAGAACAAAGAGGGAGGCAGGGCAGAATAATTCCTTAAACGCCTAAATTAAGGAATCTGGGGCAAGATGTGATGTGATCAAACGCATCTAGTAACCCCACTATGAAAAAGAAAAACTTCAATAGAAATATGAACACTTCACCACATCTAGGTAGGAGAAAGCCAATTACCAGGCTTTTAAAAGCAATGGCTGCAATGCTAACTAAATAACTGGCATAGGTGAGATATATATTGATTTGTGAAACTGATGAGTGTGCAATATACAGTAAATAGTATAGTAGAGGGTTTTTAATCAGACTGTAGAGGATCTTTTTGTCTATTCACTAACAAAAACGACACTGCATGTGCTGATGACCACACAAAAGAAAAATTAAGAAACTAAACAATAAATAACGTGTCACCATTTAACATTGCTGTTATCACATTTGGACCCTTGAATGATAGCTGTCCTATGGTTTCTGAGTTTGGGAGTTTCCCCAATCCGTGAGACCTGATTAGGGAGGCGTAATCAAGCGTTCAAAGAACAAGTGATTGCAAGCGTTTCTTGGCTTCAACATTATTGGCTCCGAAAACATTATTGGCCAACCAGGGCGCAGGACAAGGCCTCACTAGCCTTGCCTCACCCCCTCTTGGTCAGATGATTAAACACCCCCTTGATGTTTACAGCAGTGGAGCATTAAGACTCCCTATTCGGAGGGATCAGGGAAAGCAGGGGTTAGCCCGCGTAAGCTTTGATAGGTCTTGAGCTATCAACTGGCAAACATAGACGATCAGCATAAGCTGATGTTTTTAACATTATGATTTTCAGTATTTGGTTGATGTATTACATTGAAGCCGCTTGGTTTAATAAGTGACACAATGCCTCATTGGTCAATATGTTGACCCAGTTGGTTTTGATATTAAGCAAGGCCAACTGCCAGTGGCTAAACTCAGATTATCACTTGTGGATTATGTTTACAGAACACCACAGATGCGTGAAAATACCTCTTTGTATAGTATCTCAGCTGAAGCGAATTTTCTTTAGTATCTAACTAATAACTTCAATAATAAAAGGGACTAATACTTCAACAACTTAAAGTTCACCAGTTAGATATATGAGAATATTCATTTTATTTAGTTATCATAGATGTGCTAAATGCACAGCTCTTTGTCCTTTATTTTCCCACCTGTTCTCATTATTTCTCATTCAATCTCATTTAATTTGTCATATTGTCCTATAGAATCAATGTTACTTGTCACATTACTTGTCAGAATTTATTATAAAATTTGTCACAGGTAACTTTGTGTGTTGACGGCTCAATAAATGCGTCCTCAAGAGGTAGGCAGTGTAATGACAAGACCACGCCAGCAGAGGATGTCTAAAATGCTGCAATTCATTTCCAATGAGTGGCCAGTGAGTATTAGTGGGATAAGGCTTAGCCCCAGTTCAAACCAATCTTGTGTAAATTAAAAAGGAGTATCTCTGGTTACAAAAATGACTATGCTATAAAAGCGGTTTTTAAAATCTGTGCACTGTTAAGAAGAATCTGAAGATTAATATTATACAAATTAACCTGTGCTTCCTTTAGACACAAACTTGTGCCTCACCTTATGTTCTTGAATATTTCCATACTCAGTATAACATGCTCCTCTCTATGCGTACGTCACAGGGCCTCTCGGTGCCACGCTATGCTCACTCGGCAGAAGAAAGAGCCACCATCATGGCATTGTCACAACCAGGGTATTGACTGGTATTTTCCCAGGATGCACTTCGGTGGTTGTCACCTTTCTAATGACCTTGCAGCAAGTCAAATCTCTGTCCCAAGCCTACTTGCAATTTTTGTTGCTCAAAAGCCCATGTGCTCTGTTCCCCTTACTGACTTTATTTTTAAGAAATTTAAATGATTACATCTAATGGTGGACTGCATCGGTGTCTCTGGAGATGCACCGATCCACACAAATACACACTGCACACTTGTGTATATTTCAAAACTCTAGTATTCAAGGGACATGAATAGATTACTTCTCAATTAGTGAGCTTGACATGGTTGTCATGTTTTGCTGCTGAGCCTGCGGTCCCCACTTGCATGTAAATGTTGTTCACACTGTAAAAAAAAAAATTACGATACAGGAGGTTTGGAAATTTGGGCTGCCTTCATTTTAAGCTATTATTTTTAAAGCACAGTTAAAGAAACGAGTACTTGATAACTTCAACCTTACAAATTAACCCTTGGGGCTGTTGGTGCACTGCACCAGTAATGTGCACATAAATGCTTTCTATTACCTCTTGCCTTTCACATATAAAAGCCATGTAATAGCAATCAAAATGTATTGCTTTTTGGTTTATTTCACCATGAGGCAGACTAAGTGCTGAATTTGAGGGTCTAATTTTTTATCTCAAAGATATTTTCCTTGTGCCATAAAAAAGAAGAAACAGAATCCTTTTTGTAGAGTCCTACAAGGTGGCAGTTTCCCTAAAGCTTTCCTTTGAAAACTAGACTCAGGCAGTGCAGTCATCTCTCGTATGCCTCAAATGCTCTGGTCTATCTGGTGCTGTTCTTGAAAACTTTATTATTTCATGGTTTAGGCCCCCCTGCTTTTTGTAAAAGTAACTAACACTCGTTCTGATTTGAAAGGTATCCAGGCCATTCTCACCAACATGCAAATACGGTATTGCGAGACATTAGCACTAAGTTGCAATGTGTACATTATTTCCCAACTCTTACATAAACCTAGTTGATTAAATACTGCAAATTAGTTTTGTTATGATTATTGAGACATTTTTCGTAAATGTCAGATGATGTGGGTGATCTTTGCCAACAACCTGAGGCAGGAGGTTGGATGGAACACTGCTGACTAGGCGCTACAGCAAGTGGGAGTGCAAAGCGAAAGGTTAGCGACACATGGCCGCAACCATGTGGCACTGACATACTGTAGACCAACCGGATTGTGCAGCAATGTTTTGTCATTGATAAGACCATTTTGGACACCATCGGTGTCTGAGTCCAATTCTTATACAAGAGGAGTGCCAACAAGGAGAATCAAAAAATAACGTGGCCTCCATGTCCCAGACTGCATTGATTCAACTTTCTTTCTTTCTTTTTTTTGTATGACCTATTCTTCTCTCCTCACGGCACTGTGTGACATTCAGCCCAACATTCTCAAAAGCATTAGAGTTTATCATAGCATTTGTCAAGTAAGTTGTCCTTTATCCATCTGTGGCACCTTTGCGAGCGGAGGTTAGGACAAAAGGAGTGAATGGATGAGATAAAAGTGCACTTATCGTGACTGGAAGCACTCAAGCACAAACAAACAGAAACACAAAGATTCTCTCTCTCTCTTACACACACTTTCCCAAACACAAAGCTTGACCCCGATGGATAAAATAACCCTTTCATTCTGTAGCATAATGAGAAATTACAAATCAATTATCAAGTGAAGTACTTTATTCTTCTTTTTCATCTTCAGGCTATCAAGTTTCCTTTGAAAATCTTTGGATAAAAACATAGGAATAAGACATGCCTTATTATTTATCTTTGGCACAATTGTCTTTTTTTTGCACTCCTCAATGAATAGAGGAATCATGAATTTCAATCACCACAATTACCAAGCTGGGTGATTCATTGTCTCAGAGTGCATGTGTAGTAGGTTGAAATACTGAAATGAGAAAAAGAAAGGTGAGAGACATCCCTGCTTGAGGCACGAATCAGAACCAAGGCATTCCCTGGCAAGCATGTTAGTCCAATCAACCCCATGGCGGTGAAGTGGCTTGAAGGCACCTCTCGTAGTTTTGCCAATAAAACGATGACAATACGTCTTACCCTGTCACATCCAATGCTAAGTAGGCACGTAACTGCTACACTAAGCACTGGTATAAAGAATGCTACATTTATTTTAATTGGTCTTCAGAAACATTCAAGTTATCTAAATTACAACATAATTAGAGGAAATTGTGATAAATTTTTATATACTGTAGTGTATATACAGTATATTACTGAATATATTCAGATGTAGCAAATATTGTACTCCACTGGCATTACAACGATAATGACTGGTTCTTTGTTTTTGCAAACAAACAGGAAAAAACACAATGCGTCTTGAAACTTTACGTCGTAATATGTTAAATAAAACAAATAAGAACATCATTAACGGCTGAGTTTCGTTGCACGTCCCAGGCTCCCGTGCGGACCCCGACTCTGTCACGCTGTGCGTCACGCAGGGCCAACGGGTCAAACAGGTTCCAGACGTCTAGGTTGCTCTTGTTCACGGTCTGAGCCCCATGCAAGTGTCCCATTTTCATTAGTCATCTGACAGCTGGTCGGTTGGTCGGAGCCAAACCAACGCTCACGGCAACAGCGATTGGCTTTTACTGGCTGGTGGTTGGGACACTCATCGAGTATGGAGGCGCCTGTGTCATCCTTTGTTTTCAGTGGTGGCCTACGCCGACATCTGGCTTCATACAACGATTAGGTGGTTCAATCAGGCTGTCCCACTAGTCAACTGACGAATAACCCTGGAGGTGGCAGACCAGCCGAAGACACTGTTAGATATGTATGATCAAATACACAGGGCTGTGGAGACAAATTGCCTACTATTTAAAAAAATGTTGCTTGCAGTACGCTGGCTGAAAGCCTTACAGCATTTCTAGATTCCCTGAAAAGGATGATCAACTTCTTGAAAAAAAAAACGATTAAACCAATTACTTGTTAAGTGACCATTGATTTGTGGAAGAAACATAAATATTTGGATCAAATAACAATTGTATTATCAACCTGAGCAGTAAGGTTTGTTTTTGAAAAGTAAAATTTTAAGATTGTTGCGTAGCGGGCTTTGGATAAGCATTCATAAGATTTCAGACTATAACATTTACTTCTGGGACATTTTCAAAATAATCTAACAGCTGTAAATAAACTGTTTACCGCTACACTCATCCACTGCCATTGAAGAAGGAGGCACGGAAAATTCAAATGATGGTCATGAACGTCAGTCTGCAAGTGTGATCACAGTGACACTAACGTAGATGTTAAGCACGCCGTAAGATAGAAATAACTGGTGGTGAAAAATAACCCTGGATGCTTTGCCATCTACCTTTTCACTCACCATGGTCAGTGTGTGACGGGCGACCACGTCAGCTGCCCACCTCCTCAGCATCTGTGAGTGTCGTGAGAGGACCGGCCAAAACGTCTTCGGGCTTTCAATAAACACAGCTGTCATGTGACACAGAAAAACAACAAAAAAGGTTTATTTGCGTATGTCACAGGGATGTGAAACAAGTCGTGTCCAGCTCAGAGCACGTGTGTTCTTGCTACAGTGTAAGAAGTAGTGTTGTCACACATTTCCACAACATAGCACTCCAGAAGGTGCCTTCTCTAACCCACCACCACCCTCTTTCATCAGATGTAGACTGCAGGAATAGCCAACACCTTTATTTAAAACCCACTGATGATCTCCCTATTTGCAGTTTTGCGACATACTCCCGTGAACCCACACCCTCTCTGTCCGGTATAGTTGCTGAGTCAACAGAAGACCGGGTAGTGAGAGCAGGCGAGTGATGCGTCCTGCCCTGGTGTATTGTAATTACACATCTCTGAGCGGCAGCACCATCAACCCCCCAGTGGTCGTTCAGGCATTGTCTGTTCCAGCCCAGCGCTCCGCATCACAAGCACCCCTTACTGCCACGCAGCACACTCAGCACATCTTAGGGTATACAGAAGTTGCCCTGAGGCACAGGTTCAGGATCAGCTTACCGAAGTGAAATCTAGACCAGGTTTATGAACAAGAAGGAGCTGCGAGTCGATTTAGATTATAATCGCTGACAGCGGTGCTTCTAATGTAACTTTTAGCCGAGCTTGGCTGAATGAATTACAAATATGGGTCCACATGCTTGTTTGAAGCAGTATTCTTTACATCTGGTTACATTTACACTCGCTCTATTGCTTCTTATTATTGCGGTCACTTTCCTTAATTCCCATTAACTACATGTGTGTTCCAGAAGATAAAAAGGGACATTTTTCATCACAATTTCATTTGCCTCCCCATCCTCCATTCTCCCCTCTCTTTGTCCTCCCTCATGTGTCCCGGTTGTTGTTGGACCTTGCCTTGTTTTACCACCTGCTACAAATGGCCTCTCTCTCTCTCTCTGAGTAATCAGGACAAGGCACTGTGTCGGAACGCTGGAACAGCTCCCTGGTATTGTCTTGCTTACACCTTCTAACACATTTGCAGTTTAATGGACTGTTTGTTTTTGTTTTGCTCGGATGGAATCAGAGTCCTAGTCATACGTACTAAAAGCCTCCATTGTTGAGAGGTGGGGAGCAAAAGCAAAGCAGAGCACGTAATCCGAGTTCAATTGGGTTTTGATTTCTGCATTTCTATATTATTGCAGTGATGCTATTTGATAACATAGAAAGTATCGATCACGAACAAGAACGCTCAGAATCAATTTGAGAACTAACTTGAATGTGTTTTTGTATTTTAGTACATTGTTGCCAATCGTGTTAGTGTGGCCTCATTGCTCATACCAGGATTAAGGTCAGTCTCTGTTTATGTTATGTTGACTCAACATGTCTTAAAATTACACATGTGTAACCCCTATGGGGAAGAAAACACACATGTAGTTTGCATGTGCTAAACTTTCCTCGATCAAGACACAATATAGATCCTATAATTGGATTGAACCTTGGTCCCCGGTCTAATCTGTTGCGACCTAATAGCCCACTGTATTTATAAGTTAATAAGCCTCGAATCTTCAATTATTACAAAATAATGCAAACCTCTCAGCTAGGAAAATTAGTCTTCCGACATTCCTTTCTACACCATGTCCCCCATGCATAATGTATGCATCTTTGTAGATTGATGTGCAGTTTTGTTGCATCCATGCAGACTAAGAAGTATTCAGATACATCATGTTTTATCTTTTATGTGTCAGCTTTTTGAACGCACGTACGGTACTTCACAATATACGAGAGAGTCCTTTGTCATGGTCAACATTGCTTTAAAAGCCTGGAGTGCCTCCATTAAGGCCCTGATCTTACCCAGGGACTTCCAACACAAATCTATTCTCATTTTCTCAATGGAGAGCAGCCAATAAATCAGGTCCCAGCATGCATTGCTCTCTCGGTTAATGTTTTATGGCAGTGCTTACCCTTAATTGCCACCATGGGGAAAGCTGGAGTAGCCATTTTATTTCTTGGGAGTAGCGGGGTTGCAGTCTTGGGTGACACTGTAGCCAAAAGACTAGGGATTTTCACTTATTAATTTAAGAAGTCTTGTTGTTTAAAGGGACCTCCGGGATAAAACAGCTAGGGGTCCCGACAATGATTGTAATAAAAGCTGAGAGACACAGTCTGCTACACCATGAAGATGACTATGAGGTTGGACAGCAAACACAACACAGTGGTGGTGGTGATGGGGCACAGTCTAACATGTTCAGGTGTCACAGTGAAAAAAAGTACTGTAAGCGTGCCCGCTGACCAATATCTATGACAGTCAAAGCATCGATGCCAGTGTATACTGTATTCGGTGATATGGCATTATTTTAAAGACGGGCTAAGATGTACGTAAGCGCGCAAGAGCGGAAGATGTGAAAAGGAGGACTTGACAGGAGAGATTATTTTACTGAACGTGGTCCTAATGGGATTCTAACATTTGTTCAGTACAAAAAACTGACAAGTTTTCAAATGCACTGATAGCTTGCAACACTGAAGATAGGATCATTGGGTGTCCATTGTGTCGACTTGTGTCATCAAGTCTTGAGTCCAAATCTAACCACAAAACACACTACAAACACAGCAATTGGATGAACAGTTAAATCAATGTATAAAGTAATATTCATATGCAGAAACAGTCATCAAAATCCAATCTTTTCTATCAGGTCAGATCAGGACGGTTTGCTACAGAGGTAATAAGTGAGTATATATCTGTTCAATATAAACTCATATATAATAAAGGACCTATAATGTAAAAGTTATGTCATTGGGAAGGAAGGAAATTGAGGACTAAGGAATTATCCTTTCTGCCACCACAAAGACAGGCTAAGACACAAGCCTTTCGCTGTTGATGACCGACATAACTACAGCTTAATGGCTGACAGAGACTTGGCAAAGAATCAATTACTCTGACAATCCACTCATTCACCCTGGTCCAGACTGTTCGTTTCAAGGCATAATCAGCAGAAGAGAAATATGTCAGAGTCGGTCTTGTCACATGCTAATAGCCCTGAAGAGGATTTAGCCCAGCTGAGATTTCTCTCTCAGTGAACACACGAAAGAGTATAGGAGATTTTCCCTGTTCATCTTTGTAAAAGTCGCCCCAAGCAGCGGAAATCTATTTTGACTGTCAAACATTCTGCTTGTATTAACAACAAAATCGGTCAAAACTGCCTAAGTGTTCTCCTCTACAGCAAGATGGTGTGCTTGTGTTATTGGTATTGTTGTTAATTAAGGTTCGTGATAAGTATTTTGATGCTATTATATAGCTGCATCGTGGCAAACCTGTTGCTACTGTCAAGAAACCGCAGTTTGCTCTAGGCTACATGTCATACACTTCATCCTTCAGCTTCATAATATGGTGTATTACTGTATCTGTTGACTAATATTAACAGCAAATCTGACTGTGTTTGATGACATTCCTTTGAATAGCCAAATAACCTAAACTACATCAATTCATCTGTGCACTTGCATAACGAACTTAAAGAGCCCAAGTCCATTAAGCACAGAGCCAGTGGCCAGTGCCAATATACACTGAATGGGTACAAATCAAATCTAGTCCAGATGGACTACATGGGTCAGCACAGTCCAACCACCTCACAGCTTAATGTAATTGCTTGATTTTTAATTCACATTTTGAGTGGACATAGTAACATTGGTACAGTATGTGCAATATCCATGTTCACAGACAGTGCTGGCTAGTATCGGCACCGTGTCTCAATCATTCTGAAAACAAACAATCCTTTAGAATTAACCTCGGACAAAGCCAGCTAACTGAAGCACGCCAACCCACACTGTGCCCCTGCCTAAAGAAGCTGCTTTTAGCTTCAAATCTACATAGCCTATGGATACTTGGGAAATATAATTTTCTCTCTTGTCAGTTGAGTTTTTGTTGACTTAATTTGCTGATTCAGACTTGGTCCATACTCAGACGTTGTTTCTTGGAAGCCTAAATAAAAACAAACACGACACTTACTAACCTGGTAATAGGCGTGTGACACAACAGCATGTCTAAAAGGCCAAGCTGATGATAAATTGCACCTGTCCGCTCCGTAAACAGTCCAATTCTACTGCCCTACATACATGGTCACAGGTAGCTGCATGCAGAGAGAAAGGGGAGTGGCTTTCTGACAGCTGCTTAAGTGAGACCACGTAGTGCTGCTGAGTCATGCGCTTCACAGAGCAAGCTGCCGAATTCAATGAATGTGAAGCGTCAGGGGAAATGAATCTCTGTCGTCACAAAAATTCAAGATGGCGTTTTTCGGAAAGGAAATGACCGTGAGGAATGCAGGGCTGACCTCCTCATGCCCTCTGTCACAGTGGGAGCATGTTCCATTACTTGGAACTTTCACATACAATTCACTGTGGCTACGACCCTGTGCAATCACCTTGCATACAAAGGCCAGAAGAAAGTGAAGAATTATTTTCAGGGTCATGTCTAGTCAAGTCAAATCTATTTATCAAGCAAATTTATAAAACAGCTCACGTTGACCAAAGTGCTGTACAGGCCCGTGCAGACAGAAAAATCATAGAAAGACAGATTAAAAAGCAAACAAAAACCACACATGAGCATCAATCAGAAAGATCAGTCAATCCATCATAACATTGGCATAGGAACAAAATAAAAACCACATCAGGACGATCCAAACACTAAAGAATAAAAGTGAGCTTTGAGTCTGGACTTGAAGGAATCAATGGAGGGGGGCAGACCTAATAGAAATGGGGATGCTGTTCCAAAGTTTTGGGGCTGCGACGGAAAAAGCACGTCTAAGTTTGGACCGTGGAACAACCAGTAGCCCCAGGTCAGATAATAATAATAATTATAATTCATTTTATTTAGTTTTTAGCACTTTTCTAGATACTCAAAGAGCTTTACACACATTGGTCGACAATAAATAACACAGAACGAACTACGAATGGACCGACAGCTATCAAACACAACACTCAGTCTGAGTGATACCACGGCAGCCAATTTGTGCCAGACTTGGTCACCCAACATATTACGACAGACTTGCTCACACAGATAGGACACGCAGACCGACTCCAGTTGAATTGGCAGTGACTGGTCAGGGCACTGGTAAGAGGATGCGGGATGTTTTTTGATGACCTAAGAGCCCTGGTGGTGGAGCATGGGGTTAAAAGGTCGGGTATGTAGGAAGGTGCCAGACCATTTAAGGCTTTAAAACAACAGGAGGACCTTAAAATCAATCCTGAACCCTACAGGTAGCCAGTGGAAGGAGGCCAGAATAGGGCCAATGTGGTCAGATGGGCCTTGTATGATGTGCTCACGCTGAGATGTCTGTCTCCCTTTAGAGTGCAAGATAAGGTAACGGGCAACACACACAAACAAACAAATTTACTCAGTCGCCCACACATTCGTATGGTTATCAAACACCCTGAAAATGTACTGACTCATTTTCCCATACACTCAAACAACGGTATATACTATCCTCTTCACATACTCCCACCATTACGATTACTCACCCACTCCCTCACCTTCTGTTTCCACCAGCAGCACGTCTCCTACTATACGTATGTGTTCGTGTGGTGAATGATGTGCGGCCTTGCGCTGTCTCCCCCTCCTGTGATTACTTGGGGACTAATTGATGTGCTCCATCTCCATTGAAGACCCCATGGACCACTCATCACTCCTGTCAAGACGCGGCCGCGAGGAAGACGAGGGGGCCATTTTCTCTGTGGGGCAGGGGGAACCCTTCTTTTTTGGAGGGGATGAGAGAGTGGTTATGCCATTCTGCCAGGTCCATTTATCAAGAAGGAAATGTGCAGTACAATCCAAGTCACATTTTCATGACGTCAGAGGTTACCTTTAGTTTAGTTTTTGCTTCTTGATGAACAAATGTACAGTGCATCCGGAAAGTATTCACACCCCTTCACTTTTTCCACATTTTATTATGTTACAGCCTAATTCCAAAATGGATTAAATAAAAAAAATTCCTCAACATTCTACACACAATACCGCATAATGACAAAGTGAAAAAAGTTTTTTAGAATTTTTTGCAAATGTATTAAAAATAAAAAAATTAAATATCACATGTACATAAGTATTCACACCCTTTACTCAATACTTTGTTGAAGCACCTTTGGCAGCAATTACAGCCTCAAGTCTTCTTGAGTATGATGCTACAAGCTTGCCACACCTATTTTGGGGCAGTTTCTCCAATTCTTCTTTGCAGATCGTCTCAAGCTCCATCAGGTTGGATGGGGAGCGTCGTAGCAGAGCCATTTTCAGATCTCTCCAAAGATGTTCAATCGGGTTCAAGTCTGGGCTCTGGCTGGGCCACTCAGGGACATTCACAGACTTGTCCCAAAGCCACTCCTTTGTCATCTTGGCTGTGTGCTTAGGGTCGTTGTCCTGTTGGAAGGTCAACCTTCGCCCCAGTCTGAGGTCCAGAACGCTCTGGAGCAGGTTTTCATCAAGGATCTCTCTGTACATTGCTGCATTCATCTTTCCCTTGATCCTGACTGGTCTCCCAGTTCCTGCCCCTGAAAAACACCCCCACAGCATGATGCTGCCACCACCATGCTTCACTGTAGGGATGGTATTGGCCAGGTGATGAGCAGTGCCTGGTTTCCTCCAGACATGACGCTTGGCATTCAGGCCAAAGAGTTCAATCTTGGTTTCATCATACCAGAGAATTTTGTTTCTCATGGTCTGAGAGTCCTTTAGGTGCCTTTTGGCAAACTCCATGCGGGCTGTCATGTGCCTTTAACTGAGGAGTGGCTTCTGTCTGGCCACTTTACGATAAAGGCCTGATTGGTGGAGTGCTGCAGAGATGGTTGTCCTTCTGGAAGGTTCTCCCATCTCCACAGAGGAACACTGGAGCTTTGTCAGAGTGACCATCGGGTTCTTGGTCACCTCCCTGACGAAGGCCCTTCTCCCCCGATTGCTCAGTTTGGCCGGGCGGCCAGCTCTAGGAAGAGTCCTGGTGGTTCCAAACGTCTTCCATTTGCGAATGATGGAGAGCACTGTGCTCGTTGGGACCTTCAATGCTGCAGACATTTTTTTGTACCCTTCCCCAGAACTGTGCCTCGATACAATCCTGTTTCGGAGGTCTACAGACAATTCCTTGGACTTCATAACTTGGTTTGTGCTCTGACATGCACTGTCAACTGTGGGACCTTATATAAACAGGTGTGTGCCTTTCCAAATCATGTCCAATCAATTGAATTTACCACAGGTGGACTCCAATAAAGTTGTAGAAACATCTCAAGGATGATCAGTGGAAACGGGATGGCCCTGAGCTCAATTTTGAGTGTCACAGCAAAGGGTGTGAATACTTATGTACATGTGGTATTTTATTTTTTTATTTTTAATACATTTGCTAAAAATTCTAAAAAACTTTTTTCACTTGGTCATTATGCGGTATTGTATGTAGAATGTTGAGAATTTTTTTAATTTAATCCATTTTGGAATTAGGCTGTAACATAATAAAATGTGGAAAAAGTGAAGGGGTATGAATACTTTCCGGATGCACTGTAAATGTATGTATATCTCTTTGCACTCAGTCAGATGAAGTAATCCTCTAAAGAGCTGTTTGATAGACAATCAACTTTTTTCAATCAGCTGAATGGTTTATTACTACTGAATTAAAAACAAAAATCACAAAATAGACAAAAGTAGATGTAAAATCACAAAACACCGCTGGAAACAACTGTAAATGACAACTACGCTGAAGCTTCAGTAGATGCTCTGTGATAACATAACAAAAAGGTGTGTGTATAAAAGTGTACACTATACAACAACAATTGCAGCCTGTCAGCCTGTTCCGTGGGCGCTGACCACTTTAGGTTTGTCTCCGTGATGCCCTGTACTATACACTGCAGTAAATGGAAGAGTGGAGCTAATATTGATCAGGGGATTCTGCATCAGAGGTTTGATGTTTTCAGTTAAAAGTAATATTTAATGGGCTGTGTGGGGCTTTAGGCAATGCACAACACAACTAATCTGTTTTTTAAACCCCACCAGCCCTTGTGAGCAGCAATTTTGGTTAAATTAATTATTCAGTCATCCGATAAATGAATTCAATGCAATCTGCTGGATTGGCGAGGCAGGAAACCAGTTCAATATACTGTATCAATTGCACAGAACCCACTTTAAATGTTCAAATAACATGGCATAATTTCCGTGGCTCACTAGTTGACAGTAAACGTTATTATCTTGGAAGGACTTTGCCGTTGGATGAACAATAATGAAGCCTATACTCTGGTGAACAGTATTTTGATGACATAAATCCCTAAGATCATTAGATGTGAGAAGGACATTGATCTCAAAATATTTAAAAGCAATCACAGTATATGCCTATTAGCAAGTCCTCAAGAAAAACCTGTAGAACAAACCCATCTAAAAGTTATACAAAATGAATGCCACTTTTCACGTTAAGGAAAAATAATTGAACAACAATGTCCACTCTGTCCTTTGAAGGCAGCATTCTATTGGTACGTCACTGTGCTACATATACACGTCGGCACATTCCCTGTCCTCTTGTAGCTTCTGATAGGCGCGTGCAGCTCTGCATGTCAACAATGCCAGGGAGCTCCCCAATGGGGTTTAGATGGCAGGGCCTGAGCTGGCTACAAATATTGCACTGTCACTCCGCAGCAAAGGGGGGCTGTGGGCGACGCACAGCTCACATACAGCTCAAGGAGAGAATACTGGAAGGTTGTGGCAGTGAGGCAGGGAGCCCTGTTGTAGACGGAACGGAGAGTGGGGGCAGAGGGCGTGAGGTTCCGTGGGCCTGTGTTAAAACGAGTTTCAAATCTAATCATAGGGCTGTCGACATGTGTTACAGCGCCGGGAAGGAGAGCCAAAGGTTCTCCAAAAGGAGCCAAAGGAAAGTGCAGACCGGGAGAAAGGGAATCGGTAAAGTATACCGTTTAGTGTCTGGAGGTTGTACCTAATGAGGCTTCCCTTACATCAGAATTGACCATGTCTATAAAGAGCATGAGATTAGAAAGAGCAGTCACCTTGAGGTGGAGTACCGTTCACCAACCTACATCCGTGGCCACAGTGGTTGACTCATTGATCCAATTAAAACAGTCTGATCACGCTGAGATTAAAGCTAAAATCTCTCAAGAGGCGAATATTCTCAGTTGGTTTGAAGAGATTATGGCAAATGGCAAAAGTCCAACACCAACATTTCAGCGACCACAATGTCAGCCTTGTGTCAGTTGTAATAATAGCGTGTTAGATTAGTAACGGTATTACTGAGTAGTTCTGACTGAGATCTGTCTAGACTCAAACCCTCTCTTAGAGATGGTCTACTCTCTTGGTGTTGTTTCCTACCTGTAAAAACCATAAAGAAGTCACAGCAAGAGTTAAGTGACAAGATTGCCACTGTTGTTGTCATTGCCCGCCCCAGCTTCATCCACATACGTAAATGTACTCTGTGCAGTATATGGGGGACGCAGTATGTAAGTATGTATGTAGGTTTAAATATGTGAGTAATATGTCTGTATGTATTCACATATACAAACTTCGTCAGCCAGTTTAACAGTCTGTTGCGATTCAGCCAAGCCAGTAGACATTATTATGAGCTACCACACAATTTCCCTACCATGTCCCAGCAAAGGAGATTTATTTTTCTTTAACCACAGACGTTTCCAAATCACAAATTAATTGCACTTAATTCAATAATTTTTTTGGTGTGTTGAAATGACATTGTCTTGGAGTCATTAGGTTAATTTTCATATTAGCATATTCTGTTACATGGCCTCAAGGGAAGCCTACCATTAATTTGTATGAAATGATTGTTAATAGGTGGAGTGGAATAAATTGAATACATCTAAATAAATCCTGATACAACATGCTTGGACAGGTTGCTGTGCTAAAAAGGGGTTGCACATCCTAAATGAGCTCAACTTAAAAAGAGAGCTGTGTTTCTGCTGTGACAGCACCCTACAGGGTTTGCACAGCCTGCTGAAGCTTTTGTCGAAATCCCATGGGTAACGGTACCACCAAAGAAAAGGAATAACACTACTACTACTAATAACAATATTTTCTATTCTCCCTTGATTACCCAATCATGCCCAAGCTAAAGTATTGGAAACGTTGAAAGTAGAAAAACTATTCCTGTTTTTTAATGTGCCTGTCTGTTACAGTGCAGATGGTTTTTAGGCTCTTATTTCAGGTGATGCCACGCTGATTTGACACTGTACATGTGGCCCCATCTCAGTGAACTGTGAGCTAAATCGATTTATCGATCACTTCATCTTCCCCCTCCCCGCATACCATTATCTTAGCGAGATAGGAACCTGAAGGACACTGCTGCTGGTGACAGATGGGGGGTGAGATAAGTTAACCAGGAACACAGCCATGAGTCACTGGGATGACTTTACTCCCCTCCTTATTAAACTGCATTGTGGGGGCCCGCACACCCACTCTTGAAACCCTGGCGAGCTGACACGTAAGGGGGGAGACAGACTCAGGAGGTGGTACACATGGGGAGACCAAGGCAGGGGGAGGAGGTGGTAAACAAACAAGTTGGGTGCGTCTCATAGATGTCTCATAGCTAGTGACTCAAGTCCCTATCAGCTGGGACAAACACCTTTTTAGCATTCAAAATCACAATGCCGCTCGTTTAAAGAAGGAGGTTGGATGGGGACAAACAAAAAAGGCCTTGCTTTTTTTCAAAACAAAGTTAGAAGCGATTTAATATGTTCAAACTCTTGGAAGCCCCATAAAGCTGAATATAGTTCTCGCAACTAATAAAGCACAATAAATACTTCGGGAAACTTGCTCTAAAGCTGTACCACACGGGGAAGAAATACGGATAGTGCCCTTTGAAGACACCTTTCATGTTCTTTGAAAGAACAAGTTTTGTACATTTAGTTAAGAGCCAAAACATTGACATCAATGTCATCCTCCACGTTTACAAGAATCCAGGGTGAAACCTACCATGACTCAACAAATGATGTATGAATGTGTGGGATCTGACCATGACTGATAGTGACTAATGACCTTTGCTGTACCAGCTAACTAGAATGTTGTTCTTCTGACACCACACGTCAGTTCACCCTCTTAACCAGCCTCATAGCCACCCACACATGGCTGATGCAAACGCTCCGCCGTTCCCCTTGTCCTTCAAGCACTGTCCTTCAGCCCGGCATCCCTTTCAAAAACCTACAACCTGCTACCTGAACATCTTTCTTTTGCATGCGTCATTCGTATCTCCATGCGTACCCACACACCCACACACACACACACACACACACACACACACGCATGCTGTTTAATGCGAACGAGGGAAGAATTGGATTCAGCGTGCGGTTACTCGAATCAGCTAGCAGCCTTTTCAGGGTGACCCAACAGATCCCTTTCTCCTCCATCTTCCTACTGGGCCTCCTTGTCATGTACAGAGGAGGTACACAAAAGAGAGAGAGTCATCGAGAGCCTCTTATCCCACCACGAATCTGTCAGCGCGCTGTTCCTACACTTGTCCAGCCGGTCGGCAGCCAGAGTGCGCTCACTTTCAGAGGGAAAGATGCCGTGCCTCTCCGCGTTACCATGGTTTCCAGCGTGTTCGTCACTGCACTGTGGAGGAGGAGGGTCCCCCCCCCCCCCCCCCCACTCCCTCCCTCTCGTTCTACCTTTCCCTCAACGTGCTTACTCGCGGAGGGAAGAGCACACAGGGGAGGGAACTGAGTCATGCATTAGCCCTCTGAACGAGGACGATGTGTCTTCACGGGGGCTCCAAGGTGACGCTAAACTTCCTTTGACACAATGGGAGTTTGAAGGTCATCCAGTCTAGATAGCACATTGTGCCGATACTGGCTTTACTTGGTAGGTGTGATAAAAAACGAATAAATGAGTTATGATGCATAGACATTGGTTCTTAATTGTTTTTTTTATTTCCAACCAATTATTATGTATCTTAAAACATTTTTATTCATATCATTATATTAACTATGAGTTTGGCAGCAGTCATGGTTCAGAAGTAGTGATTAATAATAATTAAATAAAAATGAAGTTCATGATATTATGGTGATATAGACAGAAGTAGATTGAAGTTCTATTGTTAAAGACAGAAGCAGTGATACCTGGTGATAAGGGATCTTTCATCATTTGCAGGGAATCTTAGTGCCTATAATAATTAAAGACCTTCAATTGGTTAACTAGGCGGAGTTCAGATTTACACCATCCAACTTAAATGCTGAGATGGGTACAGTATTTCTTATCATGATACACTCAAAAAGTGGGTCAGGAACGCGTGAAAGAGCGTCTTTGTCTTCAAGTCTCAGTAAAGGTACAGTGAAAACATTTACATTTTGTTAAAAAGAAGCTGTGTGTTACTGTGCGTCTAATCAGTTGGCAGTGGTCAAAAGCATATTGGTCATTTGTGTGACACACAGGTAAAGGTCGCGCCCACCATGCTGATGATGACTAGTTGTACCTACGCACTCAGGCTCACGCTGGGTGAGAAGTGACGCATGAAAGACTCATTGTCAGTTATTTCAAAAGGTTCTGTATTGGCATTCATGCCAGGATCTTTTTGTTCTAAATACTTGTGTTTCACTTTTTATTCATTTTGGTTTGAAGGTTTAGCTTTTGTTTCTAACAGATATGTTCAATCTTTCCCCACAGACATTTTTACAGTATCTTAAATTACTTTTTCTGTCGTATTGTTCAAAAAAAATATATACGTTGTATTATGCAATTTTGGTACTACCTCTCCCAGTCAATTTGTAGGTGTGACGATGTAATTTGTTTCTGTGTAGACTGAGCATGCAATTCACAATGGTGGGCCTTATCACAGGGGATCTATGGTCTGGCTCTGTGCATTTGAGTTCAGTCACAACTCGCTTATTGATTTACTCAGGCCTTAATATTTTAAACGTCAGTTGACAGTTACACTCAATTTTGCATGTGCAATGGGCCCAATAGATATTTTCCCTTTGAGAACTGAAAACTGAGGCCAAAGAAAAACAATAAAAGAGGATGATTCGAAACCACTTACTCGCAACGTGGTGCTCACAAGTGTGTAGTACACTCTTATCTCAGGGGAGTTGGGTTGTAGAACTCTAATTCATAACAGCTTGCCCCACAGGGCCAAATTGCTTGGCAATCCCATGTTGGCAATGGCAACTAGGAGTTAGGGGAGTGGAACCATGGTGAAGAGATTACACCAGGTGACAAGACACTCTGGTATTTAGGTTAGTTGAGATTTGTTCATGATTGACTTCAGGTATGTGTGTCTGTGGGAAGGCTACAGCAAGAGAACACTGAAAGATCACTATGAGACACCATTTTCATTAAATTAGCTTAGGAAAAAAAAAGAATTGCAGCAATGGCTTTAAGATGTGGTTTTCTTTGGGGGACTTAAAAGGAAGTTTAGTCGTGGCGATTCCCATTGTGCGAGTTGTAAAATGACTTGTGTAGTTGGAGGAAATGTGAAAGAATCTAATTCAGAAAAATGTTGACAACAACATTGATGTTAGACTCATTGCAGCCAAAATGAATGTGATGGCTCCTTCCCAATGAAAGGGATCAAAAGGTATCAAGTCTAGTCACACATCCTGCTACTTTACCAGGGCAAAGGCTCATGTTCTGTGGATTAATTTAGCTCCAATGCTTACCCTTTAATCTCATAGCTGCTGATATTTTGTACTTCAAAAAATACACCCAAGTGCAAAGAGACAAGGAATATGTAAGCAATATTTTTTGTACATATACTTGGCCAGTTATTTCACAGCTATTTTAGTGACAAATATAACTATGAACTTTGTTGGCAAAAGGTATCAAAGTGAATAAAGATACATTTGTACACACATTTCAGTAAGGTGATGGGCTAAAAAACCTTGTGCCAGTTACGCCAGGGAAAGTACAGTCAGCCACTTAATTGAAAAAGCGTATATTTTTTATTTGAGAAAGACCAGAAATCTAAAAACTGCCAGTATTGTTCACTTTCAAGAGTTCATAGGATTCTGATAAACACTGACAAGGTAATGTAAACCTACTGTGTACAAAGTAAGTCACTGAAAAACCACTGTTAGCAAAGACCACCCTCCAGTGTTAACTCTGGGGAAAGCACTATAAAGAATGGTATTGGAAATACTACTGTATATGTATCCATTGGTTTCTAGCTACCTAGAATCAGGAGGAGAATAGATAGATTGACATCCAGTGTATGCTACTAAACAATTATGAAAAAGTTGCAGTAAGACAGACATGATGACAGCAAATGCAAGACTAATACCTTTATCAAGAGCTATACATTATGAGGACGGAAGGAACTGAGTGGAACCCCAAAGCCCTTTCTGTACAGAAGTCCTAATTCACGTTTCATATATATCTTAAAAACAGACACAAATACCCCCCCCCCCTCCCCTCCCCCAAAGAACCCTCAAGAAAACATAATTTAACTATAAACTAGAATATGTATCTATAAATGGCTGTGTTGCTTACACTATTGTACCAATGTGAGTTGTACTGTATTTATACGCCAACAAATAAGCAACTATATCTTAATTACATGATTATTTATTCAACCCTGGCCTATGTAAATTCTAACTAAATTTTTTATTTGATTCAAACGATCTAATAAAGATTATGAATACAAAAACTTTCACAAAGTCCTATAATGCAGCGTGTTCTTACCTTTACTGTCAGGATCTCAGACTCTAAAAAGACAATGCAGACACTGGGAGAAAATAAAAGAGCAGACCTTTGCCGTATATCCAGGGGCTAATACAGCGTGTCAAACGTTCGCTTCTAGCAAAACGCTGCCTGGCACTTCTCTTCACTGATTCCTTCTGCTGTCAGGGGCAATTTGTGATGCCCTCCAGCTCCCTGCTTCATTTCATAGAGGACTGACTTTAAGTGACTTTGCTGGGGGCAGGTGTTTTGCACTAACAGGTACACCATGAGTTTTCATTGACCTGACAGGGCAATTAAATCACATTCACAGATTTTGTTTCCCACCAGCCTGTAGGATATGGCTATCATCAAAACACTTAACGAAGGAACAAGTCTGTTTCTACAAAGGGGGAGGTAGTTACGGTTTCCTGTCAGCTGTACTGCAGCCAGGGAATGGGAAATATGACTGGACCAGAAAAAGGGTCTTGACCTTGCTGACAGGGTGTTGCTGAAAATACAGACCCTTCCCGAGGGTTTTTCAAATTATGTAAAAATGCACGGTTACATGAATAATAGTGGCCACTATAATGAAATGCCCACTTTGAAGACACTCAAAAATAGAATAATACTTTCTGAAGGTAACAGATTCATGTACAAACATATTAAAATGCGCTTGCAAGGACAGAGCAACAGATAAATGCCTTTTTTCAACAGCAGAGGGAGTAATGACGTTCAATAAAAAACAATAGCCAAGATCATGTCCACTACTCATTCCGGAAATGCTTGCAATAATTCTAGATGTGCCAAGCCCTGTCAACTGTCACAAACAAGAGACAAACACAACGTTTCAATGTAAATCAACATTTGACATTGTCAAGCACCACATATGAATTTAGAATGTTGAGAATATACGATTTATACATTTCTGTGGCTTTATATCAAAAGCCACTGCTAGATTTAAAAAAAAACAACAAAAAAGAAAAAGGGGAATGAATTATTGAACAATTATAAATGTCTATAAATTTGTTTGGGGCCATTATGCTTACGTTGATTTCTTTCAAAACTCAAAACATTGTAAAGTGCTGTCTACTATGAGGAGTTGAGTGAACTGTTATGAAGAAGATAATTTACACATCTTAGTGGCTCTGGAATGCCTAGGGGTATATTGAGGTGACAGGGCTCCAACCGGAGCAGATGATCTCACTCATTTGTCACCGACACTCTCCCGGACACTGACTTGACACTGAAATACGTAGAAGTTTCATGCACCAATTCAGGTCCTTCCACCTTGCCCAATTCCTAAAATTAGACGCACATGGAGAGCCCAGACATAACCACACATGACAGTGTGCTACCATTGTGTAGTAATTGGTGGTGGACGTGTTCGTGAAGGATTGATGGGCGTGGCAAAGAGAGGGCGATGGGATGAAGGAGATTGATGGAGACACATGACGGAATGTTAAGTTACTAGTTAGGCCACAGACCCTTTTGAATCCTGTCCTGGAGCTATAACTGTGAGGACAATCCTGTGGTAGTCCATGGTGTCTCCAGCTATGCAGTAGCCTGGACTGTCGGCATTCCTCAATAATCTCACACACACATGTGCACTCCACATTTGCTTGCTGCTTTGCTCGTCCTGTTCATATGTTACTCACCGGACCCACCCTTCTTTTTTTGTGACATTCTGTAACATGCTGGCATGCACCGTAGCAACGTTTATTTACATTATGATAAATGCAATATTTCTAAACAAGGTACACTGCAAAGGGGAAGGTTCAGCAAAAGCTCAGCCATTGTTTATTGTTTGTTTATTGTTGATATTGTTTATATTTTATTCTTTACTTTGTTTGGACATGGCAAGCTGGCGGAAATACATTTCACTGTCATTATAACTGTATTCTGACATGTGAGAAATTAAACTTGAACTAGAAACTAGAAACATATTGTCAAGCCAACTCTTTCTTCAATCTTAAAATATTTCTCTCTACGTATGCTACATATGTACCTATTAATTGCATTTGAACCTGAACCCAGTAAATAAACACAGCCTTCATTTCATATAATTCTGCCTAGTTAACATGTGAGGCCATGTGTCTTGTCATGTCCAAAGGAGGAAGAAAAAGCGCACCCGGAAATCCTCTGGATATGTTGTGCCATTTGGCGCTCTGGAGACCTCAGAGAACTGTTAGTCCTGAAAGTCTTGGAGAGTAGACAAGTGTTGATAGAAGGTAACAGGGAGAGTGGCGCTTACTGAGCCAAGGGCTATCCTCACTGAGCTTATTCAGGAGGACATGTTTCCACAAAGCTTTTTCACATTTCAACCTCATCCAAACAAATGCATTATCTAAAGTAGCTATCTGTAATTTCCTTGGACATTTGAATTACACGGAATGCTCAGTATCCCTGAGAGAAGATGAATGACAGGAATTACTATTTCGATTAAATTAAATTATTAGATATGTCTATGCATCTCTTAGTCTAGGAGGTTTAATCAAACGCAAAGAGATAACCAGAAATATATCTAAGTAAATTGCTGTCCTCACTACATATTAAAAAAAAATATTTAAAACAAATTTAGCCCGTGTCTCTTCAATTCAAAGAGGTGGATATGGTGAGTTGGCATTGGTGTTATTATAAGCATTCACATGAGCCAGATGCAATCTCAACCCAATCCATGCTAATTGGCATTAGCTCAGTGAGTCTCTTGTCTAGCCAATGGATAATCCACGGGGGGTTGGGTTTATGCAATAGAGCAGTCCCAGGTGAAAATCCAGCCTAACATACTGTAGTGGGGCATCTGCATGCATGGCATAATGCCAGGCCAGTCCTCGGTCATTCTAGTCCTGTAGCCGCAGCAGACTCACTTCTCTCCACAGATGTTAACACGTCACAGACAAAGAGAGGGATCGGTGGATGGAGGTAGCGGACCCAATCTGCCCGATTCTCGCCTGCTGCCACAGTGGGATGCCAAGGGGCACAACATCACTCCGGCACACACCCTCCCAGCCAGAGGCGCTTTTCATTGGCTAAACTTACCCCAGTGCACGTCTGGCATGTTGGGATCGCCGACAGCTGGGAGCAGGAAGGAGAGACATTCAGTCAGTTTTGGCAGCCAGTGGGAGGGACAGGTGGAGCGGGGCTCATCTGAGGGAGAGCTTCATGTGTGAGAGGGGTGGAGCGGACCACCCCTGCCCTGAGTCTATCGTTTACAGCACGTGCCGGAAATCCCCAACAAGGCCATAAAGAGGACAACCTAGCAATACAGTTGCAGCCACTAGCTTAAACTGAGTCAAATCACAGTTACCAAAAGGACATAGTAAAATGAATGGCACCATACCAATTTTATTCATTTTTGCGTATATTTGTAAATTGAATTCTTTAACTATATAAATCTGTTCATGGTGATTTCATTGAGCATACCAACTCATAAGCAAGTTATACATACATTGATGCACGTGGAGATAGAGAATGGATTTTGGGTTAACAGTGCCAAGGGGGCTAGAAGACATATTGTTATATGTATCGATTAATTGTAGTCATTTCGTTCAGTTCACTCTATCGTCAATCTTAAAAGGGGTTAGCTAATGCTAACTTATACTGCCTTGTACTCTTCCACGACTCTACACTCATGAGTACTTGATTATTAGTTTAAATTGTATTCAAAATATTCAATCTTAAATAATTTGTCTGGATTATTGATGTTTTATACATTGCCATTTAGTTATACGTAACGAACAAGTAAAAAAAAAGAATTTAAAGTAATCTCCATTTCCCATTAAGAGCTTTAAAAGAAAGGTGTAAGAGGTTTAGAAGCATGTAAGTCCCTTTAGAAGCCTTGTCTTATGTCCTTGGATGTTACTACTTAAGAGTGTGGCTGACTAGCGTGACACAAAGCAGAGGGCCTCTGGTTGAATCGGCTGCTCGATAATCCACTGTGATTTAGCTACAGAAAGCTCAATGGCTTAACTTTCTTAAGACCCTTGCTACCATTACAAATTATGGAATTAATGTTTCACTGTGTCTACTTTCAACCTTCGTTGTACGAAAGGCTCTGTTGAATTTCAAAATATGTTTAAAGGAATGTTAAGAGGTGCGAGATTTCCCCTCTCTTCTCAGCCAGTTGATTCCTGTCAGTCCCCTTCAATAATTCCCTTCTCTGTCTCCACTTTTTTTCCACCCGCTCTGCTTGCCTCACATTGCTCCTCCTGATATGTTCCCTGAATCTCCATCCATCTCTCGGGTCATTACTATCTCAATTCCTTCATCATGTCGGCCACAATTTATTTTGATGTGATTTAAATCCCACGGGAATTCTTACCTCTCTTTTCCCCCGAAGATGTACTCCGAGGTACAGGGTTGAAAGAGCTATCTACACTCTCTCTTCCCTCTCCTCTGGCTGGGTCTGGGCGCGGCGTGGCGAGGCCTGCTGTCAGCTCCCATTAACTAATTGGAATTGAGATGCAGCTGGCCTGCAATTCTGCCTGCACTGCACTCCTGTTGGAGGTGCACAGGGCTTCTAGTCCCTGACGTTGACTCAGATTCACCTCAACCCCTCCCCTGCAAATATAATCCAACAGCAGTCAAGGCCACTTGATGGAAAGAGATGGCCCAGGAAAGTCCATCAGCAAACTACAGCTAGCTATCTAGCAACCATGAATGAGACCACTGTTTAATTCATGTGCTTGGTCACGGCACCGTGGCTTCATTTACACACAGGCAGTCACATTTACATTAGCTTACTTAGGGTGTATTATTCTCAATATCCTTGACCTTATGAATCCATGAATATGCGTTAACATTCATGACTATAGTACACTTCCTAACAGGAATTGTGAATCAATGGGCGTGGCTAAGATCAAAAAGAGAGAAGATAGAAGGTACATAAAGTGACAATGGTTTAATTTGAGTATGCAGGAATCTGCAAACTATGATACGTTATTAGTTTGGTATCTTTATTTGTTTGGTATCAACCAGCATAAAATAAAAAACAAAACTGGCTTTGAAATGCTATCCAACATTCCCCTGGCATGTGAATTACAGCAAATTAATACATAAAGTCTACATGTATAATTAATAAGTAACAGCCTATACATTAATGCCCATACATTTTTTAAAGAAAAGGCAAGTGACCTAAATTTAAAGTTGTTTAAAGACAACTTTTTAAACACAGTTAAGTAAGCCAAAAAGAGTACTGAAATGGAAGAAAACATTTTCGTTGAATGCATTTTCTTAATTGTAAATCTTCTGATATTTTAAATCCTTGGGCATACATTAGTTATTACTTACTGCTCAGGGTTAAGATTACACTGTGTGATGATGACAGTGTTACTATGCTATAATATTAATTTAGTATGAACCAGTAAAATAAAATGTCTTAAAAACTTAAAACATATCCTATAACATAAGTCAATTATTATACAAAATGCTACCAAACTGTTTTCTATGGGGGGAAGTTGAAAAGCCATCAATAATGACAACAAGAAAGAACTCGTCACTTTGCTTCCAGGAAACAGTCCAACAGGAAGCCAACAAAGTGGGGGCTTTGTTGAAAGATTATGGCAGATTACAAGATAGTTAGGCAAAGACAAACTGACTACTTTTAGGGAGAAACAAATGCACCCGGAAAAATCCCAAGCTAAACTTATTTGTGAAGAAATGTGGCGTCAGCACAAATTAATAAATGGTCTGGTAATTACCAGACATCTGTTGCTTCTGTCAATGAATTTACTTGGTAATTGCTACTCAACACTAATAGCTAATCGAAAAAACAAACGGTAAGAGCTGATTAATATCACTGATAGTCCTATGGCTGCATTCTTGTCAAATGTACATTATCTCTATATTATTTACAGTATTGGACAACATACTGCTCAGTCATTTTGTGTGTTGGGAATAGAAAGCATATTATGCTAGGCTTTCACCTTATTCTTCTAGAACATTTTATTCACAATTATTCTTTGAGACTTGTTAAATAAATGCAGCTCTTATTGCCTGTGCATACTGTTATGTTTTTAGGGAACTGGCCTCTAACTCGACCTATAAGGAAGGTATTTTCTATTCACTTGCTAGGAAGATAACACATTCAGTAGTTGTCATCAGTACTCGCTCGGGGTGAATTTGTCACCTGCCTCAGGGTTTTTACCAAACCGATGAGTAATGAAGAAACAAAAATAACATTGCAAGGTTAAAGGAATCTAAAATGAGTAGCCTAGAATGTTTGGGCTACAGTATGTAAAGGAGTAGCATATTTCGCAATGAATGTAATAAAAAAAGATATGAAAAACATATACATAACATAATTGTGTAATCACTGTGTTTTTAATTTACACAGGTCACACGGATTATTACATTACTTCAATAAAACATTTGTTCTAATTAAGCTATATAACAACTTATAATGCCACTCAGAATTAATGTATTATATATTTGTAGAGCCCTAGTAACCTAGACTTTTTGTGCTTGCAATAGCAAGGGCAGTAACTACAGTGACAAACCTAGTCTGTAGGCTATACAGTGAAGTAATGCACATGCAGGCAGGCACCCTGGCTTGAACACAACATTTTCAACCCCCTTTCAATCTGCCAGGGATGTGATGTTTCTCGTGTGAGAGTGATGTCTGCATGAATGATTTCAAGTCAATTCATGGAGGGCTTCACCCATCATATCTCCCCCAGGCCCACCTCATTGACCACCTCGCATAATGCCATCTGGCACACATCTCAGATGAAAGCGGGAGTCTATTTGTTTGTTAAGGAGACAAAGTATTTTTCGGCTATTAAAATAACTGTTTAGTTAAACTCCCAGCATTTTAAGCCTTTGCATTTTGTTTTTCCTTTTAAGTTCAATTCTAAACAAAGAAGCAATGAAAGCAATGGTTGTATTCTTGTATACAATTTTTTTGACTAAAGCCTAAAGCCTATATATATACTAGTATATAAGTATACTAAAGCCTTCATACAATTCTTTCTTTGCCATGTGAAACAGACAACTTCTTCACACCCATTTTCTAAGCCTAATTTTAGCATTGACTTGCTTCATTCCCCTATAAGGGTCATGCAATATGTTTCACTATGGGGTGATAACTGAAAGGCTTTCTACATCCAATGCTAAATACAATACTCTGCGCCAGGGAAATGTGGGTCATTCCAAGTTAAACTGTAATGATAACAGCATTAAGCAGTATGCTTGATATCCCCTTGACAGATTTGCAAAGCACAAAAAGTGATTACTTGAGACACATCAAATCCCCTTGGGAAAAAATGGCCTATTTGTTTATCGGAATTCCACTACCCTTCTTATTTTCTTTACAAAATCCTTTTACTCGCTTAAGCTCGACAAGGTCCAAGTGAGAATTGTAAATGACCTTAGAAGTACCTGGATGTACAGTTTACAATGCTTTTATTTGTGGACAAGAAAATTATTTTGCCAGTTATTGGCAAATCATTATTCTTTCAATTCTTTTTAAAGACACTGGCATTTTGTTCGACAAAAGCTGTCAGTTGCCCTGCCTATCACTTTCTAAATATAAGATGTGATAACGTCTTGGATATAAATACATTGGCTTGATACCCTTCTCTTCACCCTTCACCAATCATCTCTCACGTTGGCCCTTTGATTGCGTGCCCGCTTCCTTCAGCCCCTTGTGGACACTGGAGATCAGTCTGAGTGCTGTGAGTGCATTGCCCGTTCTCAGGGCTTATCCTTTGGCGTCCTTGACTGTGATAAAGGCCTCCAGATGACAAAATCTTCTACCATGCTCTCATTGACTGCAATGACTTTGTTGAACCTTGTTCACAAAGGATATAGTAGAGGACACACAAACATTTGTATTTGATTGGAAGTGTCTGCTGTTTTCTTTGAGAGCTTGTTATGAAATAACTTTGTAAAACCAAGGACAGAAAAGAGAGCACAGCCATTGCTTTGCTATTTGAATTACATTCCAAATACGTTGTTTATTTTTTTCTGATCACTTTATATCGAAATACAATGATTCTGTTATTATGAATCTTACAGTGGTAAAATACAAGGGTTTAAACTATGTTTGTTTAATATAATATTCAAATAAATAGTTGATCTTGCTTATGTGACTGTGGACATGGACATCATGCAGTATTTCAATGTTCTGAAATTGATCAGACTTAACAACAATATCAACACGAGTCATTTGACTGTTTCGCAAGTATATAGGGGAACTATAAAATAAATCTGACTGTATTTAACATTGTATTGCGATGTGTTGTCTGAAAGTTGAGAGAATAGTTGGTACAGTATTCTATTACCAATGGCTGATCCATGACTCAACAGAATCAATAAACTGGTAAATTGAAATACATCAGTCTCTAAGTGTAAAACAATCAACACCGCAAGGGGTCTTTTCCTCTTTATAACCTGTGATCAGCATTGATCTGGCTGCTTCTTGCTTTTGTACATTCCTACCAAAACCATGTGTGTTTTACCCACTTATTACTGGAGCAGATCTTAATCTCCACAGAGATTTCTTACACTACTCTCAGAGAATAACTGTAACATTTATAATTGATGGTCAGTCTTTGCCGTGATTAAACTAAATTAAAATGTAAGCTCAGGGTTAAAAAAAGCAGCCTAAATTATGAAACATTTAAAAAAGTAACGCGTCACTCATGAAATATTTAAGACTATTTAATATTCTGTCCATTTTAGATTACCCTAAAAAAAAAATTAAAAAAAAAGTTTACATCCTCATTCTCACAGCAAAGCTCTCGCTTTGGAAAAAACATCTGTTGTGTGAGGGGTCTTAAAAAACAAAGTAACTTTTAATCTTCAGAATAAGTTTCTGACCTTTAATTTACTTCATTGCATAAAGAACACAAAGGCAACATGAGGAGATGAAAAGGAAATCAGTGTGAAGTGTGAAGTAATAGTGAAATGCACCAATCCAAAGAGAGTTCTACCAAACGTTAACTTCCCAGTATCAGAATCAGGTTTATTGCCAAGTAGATTTATACATAAGGAATTTATCTTGGTGCTACGGAGCACAATGACAACACAATAACAATAAGATAATAAATACGTAGATACAAACACATACAAGTAATACAAGTGATATAAAATAAATATGTTTTCCAAAAAGAGTTGTCCTGGCAGTCCATTAAAGGTTCTACAACCCAAAAAAATAAAATAAGATATTGTAGTCTTAGAATATATTCGGGCTGTCCAGGAACAAAAAGGTAGCTTACGGTGCAATAACAAAAGGCTTGCCTCTCGTGACAAACACCAGAAGGCCTTGCTTATGTACTGTTTACACATGTCTGGTCCAGATGTAAAGAGTACACCTGATACTTACACAGTTTATAGTCATAACCACGCTAAGCCATCTCAAGGTCATGATGCTAGACTGAGTATGAGCAAAATATCAGCAGCAGGTTCAGTGCACCTAAATCAGGCCAGTAAAACAGATCAAGGAGGGTTGTTAGTCTCCTGTCATTTACAACATGTCAACGGTCACCTTAGCTACACGCATGGTTGATTCATACAAAATGTAGGTGGAAGATATTTTTAATAAAATATAGGCCTAGTATTTGGCATTTTTGGTAGGGGGAAATACATACAGTATTAAATTATTGCAGTTCAAAATTGCATATAAATGTATGACAAAACAAGAAAGAGATATACTAAACTAACATTTACAAAAAGTCCCTTCCTGCTTGTAAAGTACATGACATTAATGGTCCTTGAAGAAATTTCATGTGCATTAGATAAAATCACAAAATTTTAAATACAATTTCATGGATAACATGGATTCATGTTCCACTCCCTCTGACCTTGCAGATAGGATCATACAAATAAAATAGATATTTTTGAGAGATGAGCTTCGAGGCAAAATCCTGAACATTGCTTTATCCAACCATGAAAGTCAATGTTTTTTTCTGCTGGTTCTTTCGCTCGTTCTATTATCCTAGACCGAGCAGGCCTGGAATAGAAATCATCACTGAGAAAACAGTGTAGGCTTAGAGCCAAAAAAAAAAAAAAGCTTGGACCTTAAAAAGAGGAGGAAGAGGACTATTGGACTAAGTACTTGCAGTAAATATAAGAATTATACGTTTCAAAAGATCTCAGACCACATCTATAATCAGAAACAAATTAACAAAGTTGTAACAAAAGAAAGTGTTGCACTACTACATTTGGTAACAAATTTGGCGACAAGTGACGAACTGGATTTGCAACGTCATCAGGCTATCTCCCTTCATCTATCTCCCAGGGTCACGGGGGGGGGGGGCTGGAGCCTATCCCAGCGGACACAGGGCGAGAGGCGGGGTACACCCTTCACTACACTAACCCTCTACTAGTCAACCACTATTCCCATTTTCCCAGTAACCACATTACATTAGTATGCTACATTTACCATCTTGGACCTGGGCGCGGACCGGTATTTGTAGCTAGGCAAGTAGTAGTTAACGTACCTTTTCCAACCTACTGGGTATACTGATACAATCATAAACATTTAGTTCATTTGTACAATTTACTGTCATTTACTCACATTCCACATAGTCCAGTAAAACTCCGGACAAACGTTCCCTCATCGTCTTCTAATAGTTCCGGGTACGTTGATAAAGACGTCATCCGGATGAAACCATTAGGTGGGGGAAACCAGTAGAGAAGAAATGTGAATCCATTATGTGCGTCTAATTGCAATCTATATAATTGAGTAAGTAGGATATAGTTGTATTTAAACATGTATTTGGTAACAAGCAAGTTAATTATTTGATTACATTATGCTTACCTTGTGAAGTATTTATTTTTATAGCCGAAGAGGCCATATTGGGCATGGCACAAACAGGGTAGAGTTAAGAAAGAGACCCTTCCACTGTTGGGCCGGTACCCAACTTGTTCAAAAGTCTGAATGTTAGAATACCTGTAAACGTCTATTTTTATTTGTTTTGTTATGGGGATTTGCTGTCCATTTGTAAATAAATAACCCACTTAAGCACAGCATCTGCCCGCGTTATTATTATTTTCTTTATTTAGGCTATACAGCGTTCTGCCGGTTTGTTCACTACCTCTGAACCCTCAGGTACGAATGTCTTAGACTTATTTGGATGCTGGATCTCAAAGCAGCCTATACATCAAAGTATACATCATTTAGTTTATTTCTTTGGAAATCCCAAGAATCAACTTTGATAGAATATGTTTTGATCGTCTCTACATCTTCTTATTCAGACATATGTGGCAAATGTATTGCCATATGACAACTTTTGAAATAGAGATATCACTTAAACTTGCAAGCGTGTTGTAGTGTGTTCATGGATCATGAGTCATTAAACCTAGAATGCAGTGGCCCCCCATGCACCCACTAACACACAGCAGACACAGCTCTCAACTACAGCATATCAGCATATAGAATGCAATTGAAACCAACGTAGGCCATTGCTGTTTTCTTAATGTGTGTGTGACTGTGTATATCTGTGTGTGTGTATATATATATATATATATATATATATATATATATATATATATATATATATATATATATATATATATATATATATATATACATACATGCAAGTATGGGAAATGTCGAAAATACTTTTCTATTAATTCCCTGTATATATCTTATTCAAATGTGTGATTAACCTATTTTGTCAGCTCATAAAATACAATTAGACATTGAGGTGCATTTGTCATGTATTCTGCATACAATTCATTTCCTCTGTATTTGCTTGATATAGGTCTATTTCTTAACATAATTCTGCTGAATGATTTTAGAAGAAATGCTTGTGGTCTCCAATCTGAGTTTGCAGCTGCCTGCGTGCCCCACCTTTGTGATGTCTGTTCCGCCTACATCTTGTCAACTATAAATTCTTGCCTGTGTGAGTGATGCTTTTGGTAGCTATGGAAACCCGATACAATAGATTCTCTCTGCCCCTCTATCACTCGTTCTCTCTCTGTCTTTCTCTCTCTCTCTGCCAGGCAAGCCTCCTCTCCAAAGCTCTCAACTTTGCGCATGTACAGCCAAATTGAACATAGCATCGGCTCCAAGATGGCGTTAACACGTCTGGCTTGCTTTCTGGTCCTCTTCTCAACTCACTGTAAGTAAATGCACGTGGAAATCACTAACAAATAGGCTTCCAAAATACTGTTTATGAAATACCCCAATGGTTAACAATATACTTGTGTCGGTCGAATTTACTTTTGCGCTTATGCTAACTGGTTCTGTTTCTCCGTTTGTCCGACTAACTAAACCAAACTCAGACAGCTCCAACCAGTTGTTTTTAGCCTTTCTATAAATGGTAAGCTGATTTATTGCTAGATATAATTTACACAGGCTGTATATTCCCATAAAGTAATAGATTGGTGTGTATTTATGTGTGCCATATTGGGTTAACGCGAGTTCTGATTATGTACCGTGAAATGTTTTACAAGTCACCACGGCAATAGCAGAGTTCACTGGGTTTTTATCGTAAGGCTAAAGGGATGTTGGTTAAAATTGCAGTTAGAACACGTTAAATTAATAACAACTGTGCGATAATTATGTGTTTAACATTATTCCTTAACCCACCGCATATAAACGGTGGACATATTAAAATCTGGCACAATAAAGATGAATCGTGCACTTCTTACTTGGAAAAGTTTTAGCTTTTGAAAAACACAGTTACTTAATGCAGAATAAGATTAATTGTTTCACAATTTTTATTTTATTCAACCAGTCTTTAATGCTACGGAAGGATTGTAGGCAAAAGTTGAATGCGCTGGATTCAATGATGCAAGATAACGGTTTTAGGTATAATTGTCGGCGGGTGGAGCCTAAGGAAACAGCGGGCAGAGCGCTTTTTCCCTTCTCATTGTAGGGAGCGGATCTGTTTAAACAAGCATTGGACGGTTAAAAAAAAAACAAAGTTTCTCTTTAGCTATCACGTTGGGTACATGTAAACACTTGTGTGGTATATTTTATGACGTTGCCCAGAGGGTATAATGTAATTTTTCTTGTTCAAGATAAACGGATGATTATTTAGATTATGCTAATAAATAAATAATAATTTCTAAGAGAAAAGTAGGTCGAATTAGTCACCAATTGATTAAAAACATTATAATAAATGAATTAGCTAACAACAATTATAGTAGTCTACTCTCAGCCTAGAACAAAATGTTAATCCTAATGATGGCCTACAATGACAAACTGTTTAGGCTACTTTTCTGAGTGTTTGGCCAAGCTGTTTTTCTTAAGTAGCCTACACCTAAAGCTGGGATCGATTCAAGACATAGAACAAAGGGAGGCACAGACGTCAGAGCAGCCCTATGATCATCCAAGTGTGTGGATTGGCTTAATTCTCAGTGGATTTAATTAGAGATAGAACTAAAGCCTAGTCTGTTGCTAGTGTCTTTGTACTTGATTTACAAAGTGGCGACCCATTTTTTTTTAATTAAGTTGTTAGTTTTAAGGTTTAAATATTTTAAATTAAGTTAATAATCAATAGATCAACATAGTAAGGCTACATGAGTAAGGATGTTCTGGAGTCTTTTAGAATCAAACAGCTCTTTGATATTTGAAATGTATTATTTATCTTTATCTTTATTGGTCTCCGATGACCCCCATAAGCTATTTTATAAGTGGGACATCATTATATGATTGTTTTATTTATAACATACTTTAGGGAAACTGCATATTTTATTTATATAATGGAAAATTGTAAAATGTTCCGCTGTTGGTTTTATCTGAATTATTATACAACAGTATTCCCAAGAAAAGGCCACATACTTAAGGAGTATGTTTGCCAGAGGTTACCTGCCAAGAATATAGCCAAGATATTTGGGAGTTTGGATAGTACTCAAAGTGCATAGAGAGAAGGCCAATATAAACTGTAAGATCGTTCCTTGTTTTAGGAATTTTAAAATATACACCTGTGCAAATGTATACTTCATGTGGTTATCCATGTTCTTTTAAGTCGAAACCTTACTAAAACACGAATGCCACTTATTTTTAAGAAATTCATTCTTGGACAATGATGGTACTTAACTTGTTCATTATCTGGTTAAATTTGAAAGATAGATCAAATAGAATCTAACATTTACAGATTTGTATTTGTTAAAAGCAAAAGTCTGGCAAATGTCATTCCAGACTTGATAAATTACCTTTTAGCAAATCAGTGCTAAATTGATTACTCACAAAGGTTAGTTCAACTGACATCTGAAACCCGATGTGGCCCATGTAGTTATTTCCCATTGGCATTTCAGTTTGGTTGGTCTGTCTGTTGAAGCAATTTGGGAACACAGTCTTTTTATCTAAAGAGATTTGAAGACAAAAAGTAAACTCAGTCCCTCAGAGGGATGTTTATAGTTTTCCCATGATACGTCTTTCTATCACACAAAGCAAACGGAATTATTACATGGTCAAACGCAGTAACAAGGAAGACAGTTTCCACAGTAGATTGAAGTTCAAAGAAGAACCATTCGATGGGAAGTTTCACATTGTTTGGCATGTGTGGCATAGCTGGTTGGTATCACAGGACCTAGGCAGCCCAAGGGACAGTGCTGATAGTGCTTTCCCCCAGGAGGGGAATGTTGTCAGATGCTTCCCTTCCAACAAGCAGCTTGTGAGCAAATGTTTAGAGCACTCCCTCCCTGAATGGCACGTTGGACCCCACTGGGCAAGTCATATACGCTGTGACATTTTACTAGAGGGACGGTAAATGGCAGGGAAAAATAAGTAAAACATCACGAGAGGAGAGGCATTCTTTCCTTCTCATTTTGGCAAAAAGTGTGATGATGAGCATGTCTGGTTAGGGACGTGAACGTTTTTTTTAGGTTTTCCCAGGGCAAACTACTAGGCAGAGAGTTTTCTTTTGTTGTAACTCTATGAATAATCTAAAACATTGTAAAATTAATTAATACTTATCTTTACCAAGTCTGTATTTAATCAGGTTATGTTTTGTAGACAGTATATTAGCATGCAGCATATTAGCATGCAGCATAATTATTTATCATTCTTTTGAACAAACCTTATAAGCACTGCTGCTGTAAGACTATTACATAGTAAAGATGGTATTTTAGGCTATTCAGACTGGTATTTAAAACTCTGTGCTGCTTTACATGTGTGTTCGTCTTTGTATATTTATTTATACAGGTTTGACTGCATACGGAAGTGTAATATACTTATCACTTAACTTATATTAGACAGTAGTGGCACTACGGCCTATGCGTGGGATAAAGGACACACAACGCATGCCCTGACTCTGGAATGGCCAAAAACAGCTGAGCAGGAGTGGGTGGAGGTGTTTGGGTTAAAGGCAGGGACGCAAACAGAAATATCAGTGGCGTCCCTGCCAAACCTCAGACACTCTGTGTTAGCAGCAAATGCGGCATTCCAACTGAAGAGGCATTGAGGCAAAAGCCCCCTGTGTAGTCAATAATAATCCCACCCACCTGTTTTGTTAAGAGATAAAAGAAACCCCCGTTGATAGTTTAGTTCAGGGAGCCAGATAATAAAAGAAAGGTAGCTCATAAAGAAAGCATTGCAGTCTGGTTAGCTAAGGGAGATAAAGAGTGTCCTTACACAAAATAGAAATCCGCATAAACTTTGAACCCAGAACTTCAAAGGATCTGGTTGTAAGCACCAGCATGTCCAGATTTTATTATTATTTTTCTTCCCTGTAAGCTCCAGCATATGCTGAGAAGGAAAGCTGAAAACTGACATCCTCATGTTCTAGAATGGCAAGCATGTGCATTCTCAAAATGTCTGTAAGACTACTGTGTGGATGAGGCATTGATCAAAAAATAGAGTCCAGCTCGCAGTTTAGAAATGCTGGCCAAATCTCTCATTCAAATATCCAGCCTTACCTGTCTCATATATAATATATTTGGTATAAGAGTGTATATAATTATTTCAGATATGGACAAAAGCGAGATATTACAAATATTTGTTGTTTGATTAAGTATAATGGGTTTCAGGTCGATATGCTGCCTGCCAATAGCAGACCAAATCCAGTGTCTTCTGTTTTTCCAAGACATTATTGTGTTATGATTTCCTGTTTGTGATTTTTATCTGTGGTCACATGATCCCTAGAGGGAGGAAAGGCCAGGCTGGTTTCTCTCTCCAGTGTTCATCAGATACAGACTGTGTACATCAATAGGTCAAAAGAGACTACCATTGATCAAACATTGGGCTGCTGTCACCCTAGTGGAATAATTAGGGAGTCATTAATGACAAGCCATATATTAAACTGCAAATGGTCTAGGATTTGTCTTTCAAAAGCAAAGCTGCATGTTGGGTGTTTTAGCCAGATAATCTGTTTGGATTCATCCTTTGTATGCCATTCTGAAACAAAGGCAATTACTCTATCTAAAAATAGCCAATTGGCTGCATTGTATGAAGGCCCCAGGTGTTTGAACGCAATGCATTCCTTAACACTAGGAAGTTGAGCAAATCTGCATTTATACCTAAAATCTGATTAATCATGTAAGCAATATACTGGCTGGCAAAGGCCCATTCCTTTGTTTTGAACTTTTGAATAACCAGAATAGAACTTTTAATTTCTGTTCAAACAAAACTACATTAGCACTCTTCTGAAATCCTCATCATTATGCACACATTTCCTCTTCACTCCATGATTTCTCTATTCTAACAATGTGAATGATTTCTCTTTTCTATTTCATCATTAGATATGTTATTGGGTAACTTACGAAAGACAAGTTTCACTCTCTGTGTGATAAAAAGATAATCGTTATATTCTGTTGACTTATATACCGCATAGTCTTCACGAAGCCTTCTGGAAAACAGGGAGATGTTTAATGGCTATGATAGGTGGGGTTCTTGTGAGTGCTTGTGGTAAGACATGGCATGGAAATCTGGTGGTCATCCAAAGGGAGTTACATAGCAATGAGTAACTGGGGCAGAGGATAGAGAGGTACTGGAAGGATCACAGCGCAGTGTTTTTCCCCTGTTCCTACCCAAGGTAATCAGCCCCGATGCTTTATCAACTCTTCGACACATGCACCATACAGGATTCATCACAAGGCTGAAACTCAGCATCAAATTATGCTCAATCATTCTTACGACCACCTCAAGCATGGAAAAAATAGTCTCATGATGACTGCTCTATCATGGCGAAAAAATATTTTGGGCCAGATATCTTTAAGCTCCATCAAACAGTGACACTGATATATTCTGCTCCCGGTTTGCCATAATATAATAGCGTCCGAAATTACAAAAGAAAATGTTTTTATTTTTATTTTTCCATTACACAAGTTTTCTGTTGACTATGTTTTGGCACGCATTTAAATGTTCCAACATAATCCAGATGCTGTGTACAGATTCCAATTCCAATGCGCTGTGAGGCCGTCTTCCCATCGAAATAACATGTGTCGCGTTAGGTATCGGATAAGCTCACTCAGAGTCATGATTATGTTGAAGGAGACGACAAACTGTATGGTTGCTAATAGAAATGTGTCTTCATTTACGTCAAACAAAGGAGTGGCTAATAGGATGCGATCAATAGCCCTTAGCTGCTGACGGAAACCCACAATTAGCATGAGACTCGCCATGTGCATTTAGCTGACTGATCAGATAGCACTGGCAGATTGTGACTCGACCATCTGTCAATCTGGTGTCAGGGCTATTACTTATGGGATACTTACCGGTAACGATGTAGGCTTGAGAGAACAAGACAGGAATTAATGGCAGAATAAGGCACACTTCTCGGCACACAGAGTAAAATATTTTCAGTCTACTGCAACAATTGCTTTGTAAATTCTAGGCCAATGTGGACCACAAATTGGACCACTTGACGATTTAGCTGACCTGGCATAAATCTATTAAAACTTAATCAGTTGCATAAAAATTACTCCTGAGAAGGGATAAATGGAACGTGAATAAATACTTAATGACTGCGGAAATGTTTGATATCCAGGGACAATATATGGGATGGTACTTCCTAATCCTGTCAGAGAAGATCAGTACTGTCAGATACAGTACATATGTGGGTGACCGTATCTTTTAGGGCTTACCATGAGTTGTGCTTTAGAACAGAGTAAGTGCTCGGAGACAGCATGTACACAGTCCAGCTGCCACACGTGTGAGTACATACCCGAGCTAAGTAAGTGCCTGAGATATTTGTCAGGATGCCAGACATAGATGGCGAGTTTGCAACATGGTGGCCAAACTCTGGGCTCTGTCAGAAGGGCAGTGTCTATCTCTCTAAGGTGATTGTGTTGCCGTTAGCAATAAAAAGAGAAAGAGGAATAAAATACGTTATTTGTGACACAGTGGCTTGGCAAGCATTTGTCTGCATATAGCAGGACTCTTAATAGGTATGTGTCTTAAAAGCCAAAGCAAATGTCCAAAAAGGCTCCCAATAATCATTGCCATTCTGAGCCTTTCAATGTGTTCCACAATTTGTCGGCTTATGGATGGCATCACATTCGTTTGATTTCATTGTCGTAGACTGTGTATTGACTCACGAGGGTAAGAAGTAGGCTACAAAATTAATGAGACCACCAATTTAAAGCAGTCACAGAGAAACTGATGACTGGATTTATTACATACAATTTTACCAAAGTGTGTTTCCTGATAATTTTGCTATTGATGCTGAAATTAAACAAAATGCTCTTAATTTCTCTTAACTCGGTCCCACTTGACCTTAAGTACAGAAGATACTTATCCTAACCTACCATGTTATCTTGTCTGCCCTTCCCTTCAGGAAGACAAATTCCCACTTCCCAAACCCATCTTAATTTATTTATACAACAGTCATTCAGAGTGTGCAAGATTACCTTAAAAGGACCAACCAAGACCTTGCAGACTTCAATCAGCCAGACTTATCAGACAGTATTATTTGACTGAGTGTAGAGACATTTTCATTATATGTATATAAAGAGATACATTGTATACCACTGCAAAGAACATTTATTGAAAAAGGAGTTGAATGTTGGGAACTTCGGACACATTTATTTAATTGGTTTTAATCCAAGACTATTTTCAATTAGAGAAAAGGCTCACAAAATAATGACTTAGTTGGGAACAACACAAATAATGTTTGGCAGGATGGTAGAGATAAGACGAAGACAGATTAAAGTTGTCTGTGTAAAACAACATTAATCCTAACAGAATGACAGGACTTTGAGTTCAGGATTACAACAGATTGTTATAGAAAATGTTGTGTTTGTAGTTCTCTAGTTTTTTCATGACAAATCTGAATGTTAAGCACTGGTCCATGATGCCACATTGTCTCAAGTCCACGGGCGGGTCTGTGGAATACTGTTTTGTATCATTGATTGACAATAGCCCCCTAAGCAACACACACACACACACACACACACACACACACACAAACAGAGATGCACACGTACTGTCGCTCTGACTCATTGGAGCATACACACAAACACATACTCATGTATTACACTCACAATTATCTGCAAGCTGTACAGCATCATTCTGTCATATCCTCTCCATATCCAGCTTGACCTCTTCATTATGAAAGTATATGAGTGTACAAGGCTCCCTTTGGCTGTTCTCCGTTTCCCTTGTCGTGATTGGCTAAGCCCATGTTTTCTAAATGGCCCAAGAGGTTGAATGTTGCCAGTACAAATCGAACTCCCTAATGGGTTATTTGAGGATTGCTTGGCTTTCAGTAGATATCAGCAGCCAGCACTACCCGTCACAGGTTCCCTGCAATATATCTATACAGTATTGCGCTGGACAGCTAACTCAGAGCTGGTCTGAAAATAATATTTATACTTTTTAAATAACAGACTTCATGAACTGCTTACATTTTCAACTCAAGAGCCTGACAGAATTTGACAGCTTTTTAGAACCAGAGAAGAGTAGAAAGACCCTGGTGGAACAATCGTGTCACAGCCCCAATGGAAGATTTGTCAGGCTCAAAGCTAAGACGGGCACCGAGCAGACAACAGTGAGCGGGAAACAGTCCACTTTCACGGAGTGCTTGACCAGTGTACTCAACCAGCGGTTAGAAATGCATATGCCTGGAAGAGATCCTTTCGTTGTTCCTCCAAAGTCAGAACAAAGAGAGCCCAGATGTGTGGCTCTTGAAATATTCAGCACATAAAACGGCACGAGAGAGAGAGAGACAGAATAGAGCCAACAAATAATTTATTGAAAAAATGAATAAAAACAGTGGAAAACACAAGAACAAAGACTTTTTAGCCGGGATGAGTAAGGTTCATGGTGCTCACAAAGGGCCTTAAGAGCGTGAGTGCACACTTTGCGGGTCTACCCACCAGACCCCCACCCCACCTCAACCCAACTACTAATGCAACCACCAAGTTGAACTCAGGCTCCCTCAGACCCGTCCATTCTGGCTCCACCCGGTTTGAGCTGGCACAATGATCTTATGGTTTTATGAGCTTTCCACCACACTTTCAGAGGCAATCTCTATCTTTGTGCTGACGACCGTCTCACTCTAAACAGCCTCTGCCAAGCTCAGTGTAAAAACACCCCCGACCCACAACCCCCCCTTCTGCTGAGGGTCCATTCTTGCGGAAACTGACCGACCATGCAGTCTAAAAATCTGCCACAATCAAGATCATCCCTGTATATACAGTAGATATTGGGCTGTGTTCACATGGTTGGAGGGACACAGCCTTTTGATGAACTGGCATCATCCATAGAAAGGTCCCAGATGCGAGCAGTAAAGGTAGTGTAATATATCTAGGTTAAACCGCTAATGCCCGCTGCATTGTAGTTATCCCTTTAGGGTCAGGCTGGATGCATTTTTAAGAGATCAGGCCAGCAGTAGGCCAATCAGAGGGAGACATCTTTTATCAGTGGTGGGGTGGGGCTGGCAAGCCTAATTGCTATGTGCAGCTGCAAAGATTCCAATCGAATCTGGAAATACCTCCCTATGACCAACATGCAGACTGGGGACTCCTCGTAGTTGATGGTATATGCCACTCCCTGTGACTAATGTGTTTGGCTGTCATCATTGCCTATTAAAGAGTCATTTCCATCTCTGATTCATTCAGCAATGGAACTATGAGGACTGTACCGTTATTTTAAATATTAATTTTCGAAGCAGTGGTTAAAATATGTTATAGTATGTTTTTCAAATGATTTATCCTGAAGTCTAAATATAGTTTTACAATTACAGTCAGAATTCAACCAAATAAAAGGAGGCTGGAAATCCAACCTACTTACAGTATGGGTGACCTATGTTGATTTCCCCGGGGAGGTGAGAAATGTTCTACATTTCCGTCAAGAAAATATTAGGGATTTACTAATGATTTGGATTTCCATAGAATCAAAGTAGGGGATGAATACAAGTTTTTTTTTTCCTGACTCTACGTGAAAACATCAAACGTTTTTTGTCTGCAGTATTATCTCTTCAAAGAAAGAGTATGTGGAGTTATCGGTCAGTAAATAAATATCAAGAGCATAAATGAGCGAGATAATATAATGTTGAAGCGGCCTATGGTGCCAAGGTAAGCAGCTCTCCTCCACTCCGACCGTGAAAACACTTCTGGCCGTGGCCATTGTTTCCAAAATGACCGGCCACATTGTAACATTGTACAGTATACGTCCTGTGACCGCGTGAACACGGTGGCATAGCTTACGTTATAGCCAGGCAATAGAATGCTCGGCATGCAGGGCTCGGCTGTTTGGCTAACTGACTAGTTTGTTTGACATTTCCCATGGAAACCCTCGGGGGACTCCTCCTTGAGCAGGTGATGGAAGCAGGGGTCCTACAGGGAGGCCGGTGGCAGCACGAGGCTCGGATGGTTACCGAGCTTTCGTCTCCACCTGTTGCTCAGCAACATTCCCGGTCGGACCCCTCAGGCGGCCTATGCTAACTATTTAAGTCTGGAGTATGCCTTTGTGCACATTTGTTGTTCTGAAGGAGTGGCTCATTGGGTCACTCTCGCCTTGGAATTGCACGCTTTGATGTCTCTATCTTTTACTGGTATAGGAGGCGCATGGTGTTGACATGTTATTACATGATATCTTGTGGATCTAAAAAGAAAAGGTTTAGTCTCCTTTTAATCTGAATACATTTGGTCAGTGTCGTAAACAACTAGTAAAATAGAAAGAATGTAGCGTATAAGCTTTTTCTTTTCCCGAATGCTGGACTGATATAAAGCAAGCCACTTCAATGAAGAGATTGCTTTGTAAAGTGAATTCCCATGCTTCTTCAGCAAACTTTATGATTGACTCGTTTTTGAGGTGGTTTTTTAAACAAACGAGTAGGGAAAGTGTTGACTGTGGTTTGTTAATCTTGCCCTAAGGCTAATACCCTGCCCCCTATTGAAAGTCAGATGGAGGAATGTTGGGGGGTTGAGAAGGGACCCTTGTCTCTTGCCGTTTGTTAAAGCTCAGCATCACCTGTGACCGGGTGTCCCTACAGTGTCACACGTTTGCAGTGACCTCACATTCTACGCACCCCCCATACCCTGCATGTTTTCCCCGCTACTGCTTACTAAGGAACAATGGAACGGCCTGAATTGCTTCCCACAACATTATACAAAATGGAAACTCATTACCATATTTTTCGTGTTGACGTCAAGTATAAACAAACTGTATTTGTCAGAGTGTAAATCTCTGCAGATTTTGGCCATGGACTTCTGGTTTGACAGTAATGGTAAACAAAACAAACGACTGCAAGGTGAGACTAAAAAGTTAAATAAGAAAACAAAACAAGTGTTGGATATTTTTCCCATACCATTTTAAGCATACATATTCACATCAACGTGTTTTCATTTTTTTTTGTTCAGTCTTGCTTGACTGGCAATCATTTTACTGGAGTCTATTCATGAAGTAATGGGGGCTGGCGGTCTTGATTTAAAGGCCCTACCCTGTAACCATACATCATTGCCCCCGAATCACAGTGAAAGCACACAGGCTATTGGAGAAGACTCATAACTCACTGGCTTTCTGTAGAGCCTGTGGTTTGTATTTCCAAGATGTAAAATGTATGAAAAGTCTTTATAGTAAGCTGTGGTAAACAATGTCATTTATTTGAACTAGAAACTATAATTTTGTTAAAACCTCTGCCAACATTGAAAGCAAATATGTCAGTAAGGATACCTTGCTTTTAAAGTAAAGAATTACAGGCCATTAAGCTTACACAGTCTATATAATTAAGAGGTGGAAGGGGGAGGAGGATTGTGCATTCAACATGCTTAACTGTCCAAGCATTCAGAGTTGCTTCCCCACTGCACCAGATAGCTTTTGTTCAGATAGCTTTGTTTAGGGAAAACAAAGGCCAATTAATGATATTGTCCAAGGGGGGGCCCCACGGCTGGAAGGCTAGACAATGGTAGTGCAAGTATTTGTGCTTGGCCGGCTGTTTCCGAGCTGAGGCAAACTAGATGACCAGACTCACTGCTGCTAGGAGGCCCCATTATGGAGACTTTATGAGCTTCCTGGTGCTTTCCTAGTCGCTCGGACTGTGTGAGAATGTGGATTACAGGGCGGCATTCAGCAAGGGACCACAGCGTCTGGCACTGCTGTTGAAGTGTGTTTGTTTCACTTTGCTCCATTTGCTTCAGGGGAAAATATGATGTCCAACCTTGAAATATTAAAAGACAAAACTTCTGTGCTGGTGTTTTAGATCCAAATGCAGTAGTGGTTGCAAAAAGCTGTACTTGTGAAAACACATGCAAAAAAAAGTGTCAGTGAAGTTTTCTGGAAAAAAAAACCTTGTGGCCCCCAGAGGCTGTGTCACAGGAGACGTACTTTCAACTCAGCTCTTTTCAACAGAGCGGCCATCCTTTAGACCAGGAAGTGAGGTGGATTAGGGCTTTTTGCCGTGCTAAGTCAACATGTCTCTTCTCTACAGTGAAACGTTCTTATTCAGCTGTCAGACAAGCCTTAGCTCACCATAGCCGGCTTCACTCACCAGCCACACTCTCAATAAAGAATGCTTATCTCTCTGGCGTGGGTTTAATGTGCCCGTCAAACGGGGGGAGGGGAGAAAAACAGGTCCATGCCATACAGAAGCTTGAGCGTTGCAGTTAAGGAGAGTTTCAATATCCTGTGCCTAGTGATTAAGTAGGAGGTGTGTGGGTGTGTGTGTTTGTGTGTGTGTGTGTGTGTGTGTGTGTGTGTGAGATGGGGCCGAGTGGATCCTTATGGAATGTTATCCAGGGATTAAACCTTATTACACTAACGTATCAGTATTTTGTTATCTGTTGAGTAATATAGGCTGGACAACAGTCTGTGATTCAGATGGCCAGATAAATGAATAAACAAAGTGAAGTACAAATTGCACGTACAAAGTGTTTTATTTTCAGTGGGTGAAGGCTGGGCTGGGGTGGACATTACATTCCTAATTAGTATGAAGGAAGGGCTCAGTCCTACTGGACTAGAATGAGAGGCATTTGTAAGAGCAGCGCCAGTGCCATCTGTGCACAGTGCAGTGAGCAGCTAATTCTGGCACTGATTGCAACGCGATTTAACACAGATTTCCGTGGTTAGCAGCTCCACTTCAAGCATGGGATTTGACTTTTGCCTCTGCCAAAAAAACTGCTCCGGTGAGCTGAATTAGGCCCCCCTAGATCTCTTAAGCTTAGCTGGGGAGCTCCCCAATTTAATTTGACATTGGTAGCAGTTTGATTTCTCGCACGTCAAAACAACTAGGTATTGGGATGCTACCGTCCGTTTGCCTTGACAGAAGGCATTTTCAGCGTCTCTCCTTAAGTGGTCAGCCTTGGGTGGAAAAAATGACCCCTCCAATTGATGTCATTAGAGAGGACGGTCAAGGCTGCTCCGGCCGCCTGTAAAAGGCAAAAGATGTACTGCTGGACTGCCTACCTGAGAGGGCAACCAATTAGCAGGCTATGGAAGCTGGGCCTGCTGCTGACAGCCACTATAAATAGTGCTTGGGCCACGCCAACGTTAACTTGCTCTCACCCATACTGAGGAATAACTCACAGAAATGCTGCATCCAATTGTCTGCCATCTCATCACTAACCTGCCCTGACACAGGCCTAAATTACAGTATTGACTCCAAAACTATATTCCCTCAACCACCTTCCACCACTCCACAGCACAGTGGCTTTATCGGGCTCTCTATGCGGGCCCACCTGATGAACTACGCTGCCTTTTGCACAACCCCTTGAGACCCACGTTGCTTTTGAAGATGGCCATGGTTTAAATACTTGTGACACCTACACACTCAGATAGTTTGACCTGTTGTCAGATCACATCTTCGAAAATGTGTTCATACTTTTTACCTTGCTCCACTTTATATTTGGTGACGGTCTTTGACGGATTTACAGAGGTGTTCTAATGATAGACTCAAGTAAAGCTGTTTGTTTCAAATGTATGTGGGCACACACCCTTCCTCACATGATCACAATATTAAATTTTTTGCACGGTGAATATTAAACATAGACATGTGCTTGTCCACAGAATAGTACTGTGAACTCTGACGAGAGCTACATTAGGGATTAAGTCTAACTCCTGCTTAGCTAATAAGATTGTTCTACGATATGGTCTGTTAGTGAATTTTAATAACCAAACGTTAACCTGTAGTCTTTTCTATTTGTGTGTCAGGACAATCCTTCATTTATGTTAAGATAGCCTGGTTTATTAGTGTTTTCATGACAATAACAATGTCTCCCTGTAATGTTAACAACACCCTAATTGTGTCTCTCATGCCTGCCCTATCTTGCAGAGTTTGCTTATTTTCTATCAGTTAGGGGCACTTACTATTCAGTTTAATCCATTGATTTCCCAGACCCAAATGCCATCCACCATTGTTTTGTTGAATGTAACATTCATTCACTCCTGAAACTGTGTCACAAAAACAAAGGTCTCCCTTTGCCTTATTAAGGGATTTGAGGATGTGAACAAGCTCTGTGTCACCATGCAACAGAACTATTTCCATCTAATCACAGGATATAATGAAGACAATGACAAGATGTTTCACATTATCTACAGATATAATCGACGCCCCCGGAAATGTGATTATTTTCTAGTCTTAACAGCATACACTACTGGATGCTTCCTTAAATTCCTAACTGTCCATTATTATTAGTATTAGCGCTGAGCACAGCTGATGTGAACTGACGTCTTGTTGCTGTGCTTGCCGTGGCAAATGCGTAGGGCAAGTAAGGTGGATAAGTAAAAGTTTTGTTCTCTACTCCATGGACCTGTGAGCCAGTGGTACATAGCTTGAGGACAAAGTCAAATTGGACCGGATGCAGACATTAACACTGACGCGAAGTGACAGGTTCCCAGGCATTTAATGACACCATTGGCCTCCCCTTAACCCCCCCTCCATTCTCTCAATGGTTTAGCCCAGGCCTGGTTGACCATACGTATATCAGAGGACTCACTAGTTGTCAGTCTCATATGCTGACATGGACTAGCTGATTTTACAGAGCAAGGCTCATTGTTGCGTCATGTGCAAACAACAAATAAATGAATGCAAAATGGCTGTGACTGATCTGTGTCGGAGGGAACCTGGAAAGCACTTTATGCAAATTAACTCCCTACTGATGCCTAACTGCTACCTCTCATAAGACCCAGTGCCTTTTTGCTGTGAAATACAATGCATCTATAAGTGAGCGTTTGCTGCTTTTGCGTTGCCACGAGCTGCCCACAGGCCCCCTTTTTCTTAGATCAAGCATGTTGGCAGTTGCGAAGCAGCTGAATGAGGGTCTGAGTTATCTGTGCTTGAACTGCTCTATATTTAGTCCAAATGAAAATAATCAAAAATTACAAAACTACTGTACATTTTAAATCCTTGTCTTTATCATTTTGCCAAACATCGTCATCCAGAGACTCTCTAGTCTAAATAATCTTATGTTGTAAGTGAAGCAAATGTGTGACGTCATTCTTTGCTCTGGTAACCACTAGCAACAACAGGCTCCAGGATACCAAACGACTTTATGCTTTACCATCTGTAGCCTGTGATTAAAAAATTAGGATAAGAGAGCGAAACAGCAATATGAAGGAATGGGAATTGTGTGCAGTGCAATATCATAGCATGCGGGAATCCGGTGATGGTTATTCTTTTGTCATGGTTTAGGACACATAATGGATATAGCCTGTTCAATCCTGTGTGCTCTCTTAGTTACTATATGATAGGTATTCTCTCTACATGTAAGTCATCGGGATAGGAAACAATAAAATAGGAACAGCACACAATTTACTTTGAAAGATATCAAATCAAAATATTGGTGGTAGAAGCAAATGTACAGACAAACTATTAATATTTTTTATGCACCATGCAATTCATTGAATGTTATTTTTCTCAAGCCAATGTCTTAAACAGTCATGTACCAATTATATTATTATTAATATTATTAATGGTTCCACAGTGGTTGTCTGTGATGCTAATGTAAGAAAGCCCAGATACCTCAACCATATGACTGAATAATTTTTTTTATTTTATTTTAACGCTTGCTGAGGCTCCTCTTATGGACACGAGGCCATCCCATTACTTTTCTTTGACTCTGGTAACTGAGAGAGCTGCCAAAAGGTTCGTCATCACTATTAGCAATGCTATTGGAATCTACTCTTTATTCCTCCTTCCAGACAGTTGGATGAGTCAATTTAATCTTACAGATAACTTGAAAAACATTTTCAAATGTCATTTTGAATATTAAGGAATAGTTCATTCCTTAATCAACATTTCCATCAACTCCAGAGACCTGACACAATAAAATAGAGCTACAAAGAATCCTGGACATTTACAACAAATGTTGTACCGGAAATGTAAAAATAGTGATGAGCAGGGATAAGAAAGTTGACCGGTCAAGTCAGCTGTCGAGTCTGACCTACAGCGAGGGACTGTAGGTCACTGCTACTACCAAATGACCACAGCTGTGACAATACGACCTTAGGTCACTGACCAGCATATACACGCTCATCCCTGAAGCAAGTTGCTTCTTTTGTCATTGTGGTGTGTCCGATGGTGTTTTGTAGGAAACCTTTGAGGTCAGCTTAGCTACTTTCCCCTCACAGTGTACAAAACAGGTGGACCTCTGTCTGATGGTCAAACAAAAGGGGGAGGGGGAATTGAAAGGCGCTCATGAGAATTGTACGTATTATCACGGAAACCTAAGCACCAGTCCACAGTTTGCTTAGGACCCAACGATAATCATTTCTCACAAAGAAGCTTATGATATGTGGCATGTAGATTTGCTTTTAAGCATTCTTTAGTAAGGCTTTGCCGTTTGATCATCGTCATAGAGTCATAGACCTTAAGCATTTAAGTATATCTGTAGGGTAAAGAATGAAAAGAGCACAAGTGTTTGAGCGAAAACATGCTCTGTGGTTTGGGGCTCAGTTTGAGCCAAATCGCAGGAATTACTGTGAAGTCTATGGCACCACAAATTTGAAACTAGTTTTCTACGTAAAGTATAAAGTCAAGCATAGGCATTTTTGAAGACTTTTTACATGGTTCCGCCCACTCTGTTGTATATCTTTTTGAATTGACTAGTTTTCAACTCCCGCCCGTTGTTGACCCCGAGTTTTTCTGCTGATCTTACACCGCAGTAAATAAAGACCTCTGCACTTGCATCCTGACTACATGGAATCATTACAAAGGCAACTGGGATGAGTCCAGTTTGACACTGTCCACGTGAGGAGGGAGTTACTTAGAACTGGAACACATCCCGCACATGTTCAGCAGTGGAACTAGGGTCGATACAGATTGCTTCAAAGGCACAACTTTCTCAGCTCACACACCGCCCTGTTTCTCCTCCTCGTAGAACATAATCTATGGATCAATTGTTACTTACAAATAATGAGAATACAATTGTTGCGCTCGATGGACTGCTAAACAAGATTGGAAAACTTGACTTAAGTACTGCTTGTTCTGCTTGCTTCCTTTAGATTCTGTTTTCCTTGTGATCATGGCAACATGTAATCATGTCTAGTATAGAGGAAAAGGTTGAAGACAACAACTCATAGATAGCCTGCAAAAGAATTTTGTTGTAACTTTCGGAAAGGAATGGGTTTATCTTGCATAGGTGCTAGGCAGAGATATTCCACAGGGAGTTTCACTCGGATTACTAATTGTACCGTTCTATTTATGACATCCACCTCCAGTCTCTCACTTACCAAAGAGCCTGAGGCATTATCCTGATGCATTTACTGTGATGTAAAATAATATGGTAAATCAAATATAAAAGGCAGCAAGCTCTTTCATATGGATCACACTTCCATGTCAGGGAGCAATTAAATGAGATGGTCTGGTTTCCAGTTGTGTCTATTGTATTATTCATTGCGGTAAAGCCAGGGTTTTTATCAGGGCATTACACTTAGATTACCAAGAAACCAGGCCTCTTTCCTGAGAAAAAAGAAACTTAAGATTTAAAAAGGAAAAAAAATGTTAATGCAGTCAAGCAAGATTGCACGATTGTACACAGCTGTGGCCTGCCAAGATGACAAAAAATGAGACAAGTAGAAGACTGGGCAAATGTGGGTCACTGAGCACCTGCCTGGTTAGAGGGCTTTTTATCTACGCCGCTCACACTCACACCTCAAAAGACCTGCTAGTGCTGGCAGTGGCTGGTGGGATGGCTGGCGAGTGGCAGAAATCTCACCCATGTAAATGATATCTAGCAGAAACAGAGGTGTCTGAGGCTGCGATGTAAAAACACTTTGTAACATTTGTTTTGGAAAGTGCTGTGAAAACAAAGATGCATTATTATTATTGTTATCAAAATCACAAGGAGTCTACAGTTATTAGGGCAAAGCGTTATTGCTTCTCCCGAGGGAGTCCCAAGGAACAGGAACGCAAACAGGATGGCCATGATATCATCGCCAGGATGTGGCAGACACAGACGGGACACACCTGTCTGTCAGAGCACAGTCACTGCTTCCTAAGGCTCTATTAGTCTCAAATGCTTTGTTGTCCACCCCAGCGTCGACGCCGGGCTGTCCGCTAATGCCCTGTCAGGGAAGCTCCATCTGTTCCTTCAGCAAACGCGCAGGAGGATGTAATTGTTAAGAGGATGTACGTTTCCCCAAGAGCTTTGGAGCCACTACATCTCTTGTTGTGTTCACCTTCATCCTCTTTTATCCCCGGTCAATGATTACGGAAATCGGCCTTCCTGCCTAAGAGACAATTTGCGTGAACTTAATGTGTCAGTGACAGTTTTTTTTTTGCATACCGATCTCTTTCTTCTTCTTTTTTTACCAGGGGTCTGGCTCTATTGTTATGTTCTGTGTATGACATATTTCAGATTGGATATCTGGGTTAGGGCTAGTATATCTTTCTCATTATTTTCTGGCGGAGGTTGCGTGTGCTTTGTTGGACAGCTGTTTCCAGGACAGACCCTGGAATCTTTTATCTGTCTCAAGCTCACTTAGGCCTTATATCTTACTAAATACTGGGTTTTTAAAGACGTTGTGACCGTAAGCTAAGCCAGTGCAGCCATTCAATATATACAAATATAGTTAGATAAATACATATATATATATATATATATATATATATATATATATATATATATATACAGTACCAGTAAAAAGTTTGGACACACTTTCCCATTGAAGTGAATGGGAAAGTGAGTCCAAACTTTTCACTGGTACTGTATATATACACAGTATATATATTATTATTAATATTGAAATATTTAAATTAATTTGAAAATGGATCAAATCACACTAAAATACTGTTATAAAATATGACAAAAATTTACCATTAGGACAGGTGCATCAGAGCTTCAAAAAATGGTCCATATTTTTATTGAGATAAATGTTTCTACTAATATATTAAAAATAAAGGGCAGTTGAGGGCAGGCCCACAATTATAAGCGTACAGGAGTGAGGTCTTTTTACTCCTGATTCAGAGTAAACACAGCCTGTGGTCTTGTAATGATCTCAGGAGACTACTGAGTAAGCAGCTTACCCTGTCTGCTTCAGTGGACGACCCCAGACAGCTAGTCCAATACCACGTAGGCATTTGACAGTTGGCCAGGACTCGGGACACCTTGATTTAGCCGACCCCATGAAGGTGGAGCGTGGAGTTAGCTGGCCGACCAATGCCCACTTAAATGGTGACCTTAGGCTTTGAGCGAGATTTATCTAGTCGGATAGAAACCACTTTCAAATTTGGAAGAGCAGCCCCGTGCCGAGTGTCTTGTGTCAGCTGATGTCGTGGGGGAACTCTTAAGGAAAAGGCCTCTAAATGTCCTCCTGTCTTTTTAATGTGCCCTAGCACTTAACTGTTCTACCTCAGACAGGGGTGCGTGTGTTGGGATGCAATGGGGCGTCAGGCTGAGTTACCATATCACTACGGCCCCCTGAGGCAAGCACTTAAAACGTTACGTGTCTTGAGTGGCCCATATGCTGCCAGTCGCATATCCATAGCAGGAAATAGCTACATGTTGTGGTGCATCAGCAGTACAATCAGAAGATAATAGACTGGGCAGTTGGGAGATGGAAGTTAGAAGCAACAAAGGCCACGCGAGGGAGTTGCGGCCCTCTAGAGATTCACAGTGACGTGGTAGTTCAGAATGCTTATTCCGCCTCCGTAACGCGATTCTAATTGGAGCGCCATCGGAGTGTTTGGAAGCCTGTTTGAGAGTCTTTGGCTGATATGCATGCGAGTGAGTATACATGTATATGTGTACCCTGGCCTGTCAGGATGATTCAGCAATGGCCCTTGCTCTGCCAGACCCGAACATAGCTTATTCCAGGGCGTTCATGCCCCATTACTGCCACATGGAAACCCGCATCAAGCCCAGAGAGAGAGAGAGAGCAAGTGAGAGAAGAGTCAGGCGGGTCGGCTGGCTGCGCCACTGGCGTGGTACAGCTCGCACCGAAAAAGAGCATGCGCCTCCCTGCACAATTATCCACCGTGCATAGTAACTGCAACGCCCCTTACATAACCCCCAAGTTGTGTTGCCTGGCCAGACTAAAAATGGAAGGTAACGTATCCAGGCTGTATGGTGGGACACAACGAGTGAAGAATGCGATGGGGAGCGGAGGGGGGGGGGGGGGGGGTCACGAGGCAGAGAAGGGGTTTGATGTTGATTGGGTTGGTGGCATTTTGGAGGAGCAGACTGGGTAGAACCCTCCCTATTGGAAAGGGGTTACTGCATGTGGACCGTGGGCTGCCTGAGGGGACGTCAGTTGGCATTGCTCATACCACAAAGTAATTGATGTTTCATCTGTGTGCGTGCCTAGGACTCATATCTGTGTTGTCTCTTCTCTTATCACAGGCTACTTTACCGTGTCGGCAGTGGTACTGAAGTCAACAGAGTACGCACCGTGGGCCAATGAGTTTGAATGTAAGGCTTACATCAACATGACGAGAACAAAAAAAAAAGTCTCTTCCATTCTTTCATTTAAATCTAATCTTTTGCTCCTCTTCCCATTTCCAGCAATTGAATTATCCTGTCTGATTGAGTCCATATCCACCAATGATCCTAGAATTGAATGGAAGAAGATAAAAAATGGGAACCCCAGCTATGTATACTATAAGGATAAGATAACAGGTAACTGGTTCTGTTCCTTAACTTGAATCATGCAAATGTCTGAAAAAAGAAAAGCTGAAATAGTTTGCACACGTAAAGTAGCCAGTAACCATACTACAAAGTAGGGGTATCATATACATTTCCTTTTTGATTAAATGGCATGTTGGAAAGTGAGGCTACCAATTGTAACTAGAGAGGATGTTCCGTCCATTAACTCCTGTGGTTTTGTTCTTGCAGGTGACTTGGAGCACAGGGCGAGAATCAGAGAGCCCGCGACGTTAGTCATAATCAACACCACGCGGTCCGACACAGCACATTACCGCTGTGAGGTCACTGCTGGCGATGACCAGAAGACCTTTGATGAGATTTTGATCAGCCTAGTCGTACGAGGTAGCTCACTGTTCCCCCCCTGTCTGTCCAGCCTCGATTCTCTCTGCTGTGCTATGTATGTGGTAACATGGCACGTGGCAGGCTAATGTTCTAGAGACCAAAACGAATGAATTCACACCTTTGAGAGAGTGTCAATTTTCATTTCCAAAGTCAAAGAAAATACCATGCCTTCACCACTGATTACATTAAACAGCTGGGGGAAAAAATTTGCTACCTGACAGATTTCTGTAGAAACAGACCAACCGGGCTATACGTTTGCTTTCGCTCTTTTCAATAAACACAGCGGCACTGGTGGATCCCACTTTTGATGCTGTAAGCTGAAACCTTGTTGTAGGTCACGCTCGCTCTTTGGCACACATATGAGGATGCGTTGTGACCAGCCAGGCCCGACTGCAAAGGCGTGCTCTGAGCTATAAGGGGAAACCTCTGAAACTGCACCCGCTCTAAATCGCAGGGCTAAAGATGGAAAGCACGGTGTGTCAGGGTTCGGTCACATTTGCCCGTCTAGGTCATCCCACCACGGGTTCATCTAGTTCTCCCACTTAGGTACGGTGCAGCAGGGGTATGAGCAGCTTAACAGCCGATCCTCACTGACACGATTGTGAACATGGTACTGATTGTCTCCCCGATTTGGAATGCATAAAGTGAGTGCTGTTTTTTTCGTTCTCCTCTTTTCACAGTGAAGCCTGTGGTGCCCAAATGCAGCATCCCCAAATCAGTACCCGTAGGGAAGTCTGGCGAGCTGCAATGTGTGGAGGACGAGGGCTACCCAAAGTCTCATTACCAGTGGTTCCGTAACAGGGAAGCGATCCCCGACGACCCCAAGATCAGTCCGAAATTCTTCAACGCCTCCTACACCCTTAACTCAGAAACAGGGACACTGGTTAGTATGTGGATGTTTAGACAGGGGGCACGTCAGAGGGGCAGGGTGGGGCAGCAGAGTTGGTGGCTTGGCGCCCAGGGGTAAGGGCAGATATTTTGGGGTGACAGTTGATGGTGCGAGGGGGCTTTAGCCATGAGGGGAATCCGGTGCCCTCGTTGGCACATTCCTGAACTCTCCCTCTCCCTACTGCTGAGCCATACACTCGGTGGCTGGCCCAGGGCCACTCTTTAGTCAACCTTCACACTAGGCTCTGAAAGGTAGTTGTGTTGTTCCTTGAAGCTTTATATTACGTCTGCTACTCCTATAGTCAGTACAATACAATACAATACTCCCCCAAGCCTGTCCGCCTCCTCAGTTAACACAGCTCAGGGTTTGTCTCCTGGTTTGTTAAAGTTTGTTTTCTCATCTTCTCCGCAGAAGTTTAGTGCCGTCAGAAAAGAAGATGCTGGAACGTACTCTTGCCGGGCCAAAAACGATGCCGGGCACGCAGAATGCGGACCTCAGATGATGGAAGTCTGTAAGTCTGTCTAAAAAAACAAGCTATACTGTAATATTTTCAATTGGAATTGTTTAGAGTTTATAGTGCATCTGACCTGCTATGAAAATGTTCCGTTTCCATGCATAACATACATAACACATCATTTTTACTTTTCATGTGCTTCTCAAACAGATGACATCAACATTGTAGGGATCATAATGGGAGTGCTGGTGGTGGTGCTCGTGCTCTTGTGTATAACAGTGGGCATCTGTTGTGCATACAAGCGTGGCTACTTTGTCAGCCAAAAACAGACAGGAAACAAGTAAGCCGTCCATGAGTGAATGAGCCCTCTTTTTATTCAAATCATTACAAGTTATCTCAACGGTTAATCAATCGTCAAGTGTTGCGCAGTTCAAACAAAATGTGTCTGGAAGTCTTAGACACAACATGACAAACATCCTAATCATGTTCAATCTCTTCATATAGTTACAAAGCCCCAGCGAAAGGAGATGGAGTCGACTATGTCAGAACAGAGGACGAAGTAAGTCAAAAGAAATCAGTGGAGACAAATAGCAAAGCCTCCTTCTATTAATAGCACAAACGTGTCTCAGCAGTTGACAAGTTTTGCATACTTAGATTTCTTTTGTTCTCGGCAGGGTGACTTCCGACACAAATCATCGTTTGTCATCTAAAAGAGGAGAGGAAGACAAGGGACAGGCTCACGGGTCAAAGGCATGATACTCTGGACTTAACTCATGAAGTGTGAAATGACCGGTGGGCTGCGACAGTTCGTGCCTTAAGCTCTCGGCACGGCTGAAATTGAACAATTCAAGTTTGCCAAAGGTGACAGGTTCATAGGTCAATAGTACATTAAACCATTCAAAATCATTAGAAATACACACAGGTACTGAAATACATAATTTCTTTTTTGTATATCATCGATACCAACACAAAATGTCTTGCTAAATCATGTTTTTAGTTTACTGCATGTTTTAAAAGGTTAATCACGGATAGCTGGAGAAAAGAAATTACATAAGATATTCCACAGTAATGAACGAAGTCAGTGTGCTCTGAAGTGAATATGTTATGGCACATTTCTACTGCAAACATTTTGCTTCAAACCTTTTGTCATTTATATAACATTTCTTTTCTACTGGCAAAATTTGTCTGACTATTTTTGATGGAATATATTTTGAAATGCCTATAGATAAAGGTTTACTTTTTTAAATATTTGTAAAATACTAACATACATTTTTTATTTGGTTGTGAGCTAAATATTGACCAGTTTTAACCACTCAGTATTTACAGTAAGCATATACACAACTTAAAGAACAGTTTAAAAAATTATGAATAACCTGTATTAGCATATCAAGGTTTGTTTCTTAATCAATGGTTTTACTTGTTTTATGTGACTGCTGGGAATACTCTGTGATAATGTTAGGAAATTCCATGTTAATGTTTGTAGATAGTCCGATATAAATTACAGTGAGAGGCTTCAGAGTACTAGCTAAATGCTGGAGAACACAGTACACAATCAGTGCTGCATATTCTTGATTTTAAGTGTCCTTCTATGCTTGCTGTTAATCTTGTATATATTGAATATACTGTCATTTTCTTGTTGTTTGTCAGAAATGTCTGGTAGTGCATTGTAATACAGGGTTTTGTTGGCTAACAATTGTACTGCTTGTAAATAGATAAGTCTGTCACAGAGAAAATTATGTAAAATTGTGAACATTTCTGTTGTTAAACTTCCTATAGGAGGCAATATGAAACTCTTTCCATAGGACTGAAAAGGGTTGTGCGGCCTAATGGGTGTTTGAATTTGAGCATTGAGACTAATTGTAACTAATTCAAAGCATTAATACTGCTCCAAAATATATAATCAGATAACACATTGATGTACACTGGAAATGTGTACTTAAAGTGGTATGCCCTCAAAAAAAGTAGAATGAAATGTTAAAGGAACTTACCAGTGAAAGCACTGGCTGCGATTCAAAGGGTTCTGAGAACCATTTTAAAATGATGAGGGCACCTTGGAAAGACTTTAGGAAATTCCTAGCTTTACAAAGGCTTTGGAAAGCACACCCAAGATTAGTCATTGTATCATTGAGTTGATATGCCAGTTAGAACATAGGATGATTTCAGTACTGCAATTTGCAAATGATTTATAAAGATAACGTGGACATAAAAACGAAACAGACATAATATAGGCACATTACATTTATTAACATTTAACCATTTTGCTAAATTATAAAATGTTATTTTTCCACTGGACTACAACGGTTTCCATTTATGCACTGTAACAATCACTCCTCTTAAGTGCCTTCTGCCATTTAAAAGCGTAGCTTTTTTGCCTAGCATGTCATAACACACTTGTACATTGTTTAACATTGTGAATTCTGGAAAATGCATAATACCATTGGTCACATTTGTAACACAACAAGGCGCTTGAGAGGAATGATGACACTGTCAACAATTCTAAAGCCAAGAAAACATTTCCCATCCCAAAACATTTTGCATATCTGTTATATTGTAAATAGCTTTCTTTTTCATTGATTTTCAAGTTTTTTTGTTTTTCTTCTTCACTGAAGTAGAGATAGTGATGTATTATGTATTAGTGCCTAAATATAGTGGAAATTATTTTTGGTTATGACAGATAGCACTAGTAGTATGTAAAGAGACGAAAATATACAGAATATACAGGAAACAGATTTAGCAAAAGGAATTCATTAAGGCCATAAAATGGAATCTGCATCATTTCAACAGTGGAGAGATTACAGAGTACTGTGTGTGTCCTGCGCTTTGAGGGGAGTTAAGCCAAATACTGACTGCCAATCACGTGTTCTGCTATCCAAGACAAGGTTCCACTGATCCAGCATTGATAATCTGCCTCTTATTTTGTGATACCAGAGACAGGCATTTAATCAGGCTGAAGGTTCACACACTCTTTTTTTTGTTTTGTAGAGAACACAATTTCCTAAACCAAACACATGGGACCTGCTCTCAAGGAATGGTGTTACTCGAGTGTTGACATTTCTTGGCCTATTTAGTTTGTGATTAATAAAACTCACCTCTAATATTTCAATATGTGTTGGCTATTCATTTATTATAAGGTAATGTAATAAAAAAAGAGACACAAAATCAGTTACTGCTGGTGTTGTCTAGTCTTCCGTTCTCTGAGAGGAGACTGGACATTCCATTGCCTTGGTACAGGAGTTCTGAAAACAAAGTTTCAAAAAATGAATCAACATTGATTTTAATTCAACAAAAGCATGGTTTTTTACACAATGTATTTGAATACATTACTTAAATCTTACACTTGCTTCCACAACCCCTGCTGTCAAAAACACAATTTCACCACATTTCAACAAAACAAATAGTTGTCACTTACTGCTGATCGGGGGACATTAAATGAAGAACGTGACCATCATCACTTTTCGATGACCCTGGGAGAGCGAAGCTGTGATTATTACTAACATGCTCACTGTACATCCATCAGTATTGAGTGAAAAGGAATCATTTTGGTCACCTGTTATACGGTCACTGAAGATGGCGCTGACTCCTTCCCCAAAGGTGACATCATTTATGTTACCTAGATGAAAGGAATGTGAATGGGATTCCGAAAACTCCACAAGCATATATAAGGACAATTATATAAGCAAGCAAGTCCCACAAACGCTGTGGTGGTTAGCATTGTAAGAATAATCTTGTGCTGCAAGGCACTGTTATTTCAATATCAAAAGATTTCGTCAAGTTTGTTAATAATTCAAGGCTTAATGAAGTGCACAGTGTAACTGCCTAAAGAAAAGAAAGCATGCATCATTAAAACATGAAAGCATTTTAACACTTCTGTCAATTAAATGTTTTTATTTGCCTTTTTCTGCATGCCTGTAGCACTTAAAAAATGTTTAACAATGCAGTGTGTAACAAATGAAATGTATAATTATTTTTTGAGAAAATTCATTGCAACCACAGGGTTTAGGGAAAGCCAGCCGTGTAGAAATGGATACATAGAAAAAATAAATAAATGTGAAGAAAAGGGTGTGCACCTTTGCGGCATGCAACAAAGATTTGGTATGGAGGAGCTGGACACTGGCTTACCTTGTGGAGTACTTATAGCTCTGATGGGGCCAGTTATTTTGAAGTGTACTGTGATCAGAAAAGTGAAGGAAATACCAGACAAGGCAAACTTAAAGTTGAAAAAGTATAATTTTATCTTTTAGGCGTAATATGTTCAATTCATAATTGTGACAAAATTAGAATGGAATCCTTTTCAAACTTAGCCTCAAATTGAACCAGACTTGGGTATTCAAAGTAGGGAGGAGTAAAAACTCTTATATTCACATTTCCTGGCCAAAGCTCTACAGTTTCACTAGCTTTCCAAGCTTATCTGTATGGTGTGGGTGTGTGGCTGCTTTAACCATACCTGATCTCTCCAGAGGTGTGAGGTGTCTGTCGCTGACCCGGCTCTTCAGTAGCCCGCTGCTGCTCCTGGGCTGGGACCCGAAGACTAGCGGGGGCGGACGCCTGAGGGCACACATAGACCCTCTTACACACAGTCCCACTCTCAGGGGCTCCATTTGGCCTTAGCTGCCTGTCATGAGCTCCTCTCCAGGCCGACACCGTCTCTCATACAAACTAACCCCCCATTAGGCCGCATTTTTCTTTTTTTATATCACACAATCAATAGAGCCAGTCGTTATTAAAACATTGCTCATGCTGTTCCATGCCGCGCTTGCACACCTCACCGGATTATTAACAACAGTAGCTTTTTGCGTGCTCGCCCCTTCCCACTGAAAATAAGTAGACCTGGTTAGAGCTTTACGCAGCAGTTTTTACTTGAATTTATAGCGAAGAGAGTTACGGAGATTACAGTGGAGAGGGCGCATGCATCACACACAATGATCCAGGACAACACCTTAGTAAGCATTACAACCAGAGCGCTTGGTGCAGGGCTGCAGGGTGTACCTGGATGACTGGGCCAGTCTGTGGGATAGCAGGCCTGGTCTAGCCGGCTGCCTGGGCTGGGGAGTGGAGAAGCCTTTCTGGAGGCTCTTGGCTGCAGCGGGGGCCGGGGAGCCCTGGACTGATCCCTGATGGGGGGGACGGGGGGGGGGAGACGGACTCAGAGTTGAGTGACACATCGTGGACAAACAAACTGAGAGCGGCACCGTACAAAGGCCAGGGGAAAGGCATTGTCGTGGCCTCACCGGTGCGGGCGCCCCAGCCAGGCTACAGTCGGACATCTGGTTCTCCATTTCCTGGTTGTCCCGGTTCTCCTTCTCGAACATCTGCAGGTTGTACTCCAGCTCCGTGGCTAGCTGCTCGTCGGCGGCAAAGAACTCCTTCACCTCGCTGCGGTAGTCCTGCATGGTCACCTGAGGGCGAGACGTGACACCGGGGCCTTTAGACAACGCTGTTACACCACAGCACACGAAAGGTAAGGCACTCGAACGCCAAAGCAAAGCAAGCCCGCGTTTCCCTGCACGCCAAAGACTCAAGTAGCCATGGATACTAAGTAGGTTGAAGGTCAGGCTATTAGCATTTTAACACCAGGTATCAAAAAACCATCCTTAACACGTGGCAGTGGCTCCCTGCGAGAACGGCTCAACAGGGACGGGCACAGATCAGCGTGCTTCAGCGTGTGGATTGCCCTGCTCGCTCTACAGTGTTTTCTGGTAAAACGTGGGCGCCAGAACTCTTACCCTTCCACGTCTGCTCTCCTGGCTAACCTAACCTGATCTCGACCCGGTGGCCACCTGGCTCAACCGACAGTAGGTTAATACCTGATCCGTTGTGAGGGTAGAGAGTAGCAGGCTGAACAGAGGAAACAGCTGAGCGGTCTAATACCTCTATCTGTAAAAGCCATCTGTGCACAGGGGGTATGATGGCACAGGGAACATAAGCCCTCCAAGCTATTGCCACAGAGAACATTTATTGGCCCCAAAAAAAAAGGTGGGAAAAAAAGGTGGACACAAAAAGAGTCTTTGAAGTAATTAAATAGCATGGCACTGTCTTTCAATAGAGCAGGGGAACGCTTTGTCATCAAAATGGAGGTTTGAGTAATACGTGTGATTTAAACCCGTCTCACCTGGAGGTAGCACATGAGGTCCTTCAAGACAGCTGAACGTTTCTGCTCCAGCATACTCTTTAGGGCTATGACGATGGGGATCATGTTCTCTATAAACACCTTCTTTTGGACCTAGGAGCACACAGTGTGGAAGTTTGTTAAAGACCAACTCCCTCTGCTGGAGCTTCCAGCACACTGCACCAAAGGACAGTTCTGTAACACAAATGGCCAAGCTGAGACAACACGATCTCTGACTATGAACATATTTTTTGTTACCCAATTTTGTGTGTGTATGTGTGTGTGTGTGTGTGGTGTGCTATATGAGGTTTGATTACACTCGGCTCAGCTGTATACGTTTCTTATCCAAAATGACATCTCCCGCTTCCATTGTTACCTGGGCTAACAATCCAATAACACACCCTTACATTTTAAAAGATAAATATAGCCTGGACAGCCTTTTAACATTTTCGCTAGGTTAAACTTTGACGTCCGTCAACAACGTCCTAACCTGTGAGACCACCTTCTTCTGGGCCACCTGGATTACAGCCTTGGCCATGGCCAGCTGCTCCTCCTCCTGCTCCTCGCTGACCCCTGCAGGCGCAGACATGGCCTGCAGCCTGATCTCCTTCAGGCTCAGGATGCCGAAGCACTCGGCTAAAATCTCGGCCCCGTCAGAGTCCAGAGGGAGCTCGCCGTCCACAAAACATGCTGTCGGAAAAAAGGACCACAAACTTAGAGAGGTACAAATAATACACAGCTTTTCAGGATACAGGACTTTCCATAATAAGAGATCAATTCCTTGCAGCATGAAGCTCTTTTAGGTTGTCAATTATTGGGTCCTGGACTCCTCACCCAGCACCGTCTGGCTGATCTTGATGGTGATGTTGAAGCGCTGGGTGTCCGTGAAGTGCTCCAGGAGGAACCGGTAGATCCGGAACCTCCTCTGACGGTTACTGGCTCCCTTCAGAGAGAACCGGGCCTTCTCACTGAAGAGCGAGCACATTCACAGCACAGCATCTTTAGCGGGAGGCACTTCAGGGGTATAGTATATATTCCTGTCTGGAGGTTACAGTACCTTTCTGTCTGTGAGAACTGGTTGTAGGTCTTGTGTTTGTGGTAGGAGTTGAAGTGGAAGATGCACTCAATGAAGTGCTGGGAGAACATGACTGGGTTCTTCTTCAGCAGGAGGTGGACCAGGCAGTATTCACACAGACTGTCAGAGGGGGGCATTAGAGATGAAAACAAACTATTGATCAAACAATCTGCCCTTTGGACAGAACCATGACTTTAAAAAGGGTCACCTGTCGACAGATTACCTGGCAATGGCAGGGTCGGTATCCACGAGCACAGTGACAAAGCGGAAGAAAAGGGAGCCCTTCCACTTGACAAACTCCTCCTAAAATTGAAGAAAAAAAATGAAGTATTGAAGGCACGAGGTCAGCCAGGCATAAACTACACAGCTCGCTTGAAGTCAAGCTGTTCAGCAGGGGGGGAAATGAGCCGTTCTAAAAAGTGGGTCGTTCCATAGTAATTGCCGGGGTATCCTTCAAAACAGGCCGTGCTTTTGGCCATGTTGAAGGTGGACAGTGTTTCAGGGCGATACCTGCAGCAGGTTGGTGAGCATGGTGAGCGTCTGCTCTCTGATGAGCGGCTCCTTGTCCTGCAGGCAGGCCGAGATGTTGGGGATGTAGCGGTCCACCATGTTGGTGTAGCGCACGCACAGGTCACACATCACCACCACCACGTTGCTGCGCACGGCCAGCTCGCGGCACAGCTCCAGCTCGCGGGCGAACGCCGGCAGGTACTTCTGGGCCAGCTCCTCGTGCTGCAGGCACAGCTTCCCTGAGGCGGAGGAGGGAGAGTTTCAAACAGAGTGCTTTTAAGGCCTTATGGGATGTTTGGAGACAAGGACAGTGCTGCTCAGAGCGATAGAGAGAGATTAAAAAGACGAGAGAAAAACAGTGAGAAAGGAGAGAGAGAGAAAGAGAAGTGGAAGGAAGAAGATGTCTGAATTGTTATTACCTAGTGTAATGATACCATGGGCCCGGACATTGCCAGGCAAGGAGGTCGGCTTGAACTGGGACAAGGGCTGGGAGGCACCTGTGTCCCCAGCACCTTCTGATAAAAAAGATCCAAAGCAGATTTAAGACAAGGCAACACACTCAACGGGTCTTGCAACTATTTTGCTGTTCCAAATGATACGCATGCTTAAATGAGAATGCATAGTCCTTAAAATTAGGCCCATCGACACTTCAAATAAAATTGAATTCCATGAATGCGGTACTTTAATGAATGAATATGGTTTTCCTACCTTCCACCCTGTCCACACTGGGCGTGAGAATGGACTGGACCAGGAGGAAGGTCCTCTTCCCCACCTTGGCAGGACAGTGGATGGAGGCCACACCAAGAGTGTACAGCTGCTTCACCTGTCGGCCACGGATTGGAGAGATGAGACACACTCTGTACATTGACAAGCTATACAGTGCAATTGTCAAAGATAAACTTACCACCAAATCCTCGTTCAAGTTTTGAGCGCCGTTTTCATTCAGGATGACACCTGATAAATAGCTTTCACAGACAGAGACCAGACGACCACAGTGTTGGTTCAGGAAATTCTGAAAAAACAAACCTTTAATTAGTACACTAAAATTATAGATGCGGGCAAATTATGGGCAAAAAATCTCTTCCAAATAATCATGTTTAAGGGATGCCATAGAATTACACTGTACTACCAATCTCTGGTTCTACATCGGGGCAACTTCAGCCATCAGTATCAATTCTCTGACCCCGCTAACTGCATTTTATCTCACATCTCATACAACAATAAAACATTCCCTGTATTTTTCCCTCGTCCGTTGATCATTCTTTATTAGGCTTACACAAAACCAATCAATGGGCGAGAGCGTGAGGGCACTAACCTGTGTGCAGGCCACGTCCTCATCCCGGCCCAGCCTGCACAGAGTCTCCACGCTGGCACTGACCACCTCCAGGGGCATGTCAAAGGTCATCAGCCACCTCATTATCTCTTCTGGAAAGGAGACAAGTGCACACTCGTTCGGCACTGTCCACAGTATCACGCCAGCGATCGATCACATACTACTGCCTCCGTCTGTTTATTGTTAAACGCAGCATCTACACTCACCGACAATCCTGCTCCTGGTGTCCTCGTTCAGATGCTCGGCAATGTCTCCGATCACGCACAAAATGTGGCAAGACGTCGTGACAGAAGCGTTCTTAGATCTAAAACAAACAAAAAAAAAACAACATCCAAGAGTTCTCAATTGGATCATATGAAATGAGTTCCCCACCTCAAATGAAGTGACGCAAGGGGCTCCGTCTCCTCTGCCACGGCCTGACAGGCGGCACTGACCTGACCAGCTCGTCCCAGGCGTCCAGGATCTTGCCGTAGTTGAGCGTGGGGCAGGTGCCGGCCACCTTGGAGAGCAGCAGCCAGGCGCCGGGGGCGTGCTCGGCCTCCGTGTGGGAGATGAGGCTGGTGATGAAGGTGGCGGTGAACTTGTCCTGCTTGGACCACACCGTGAAGGCCTTGCTGAAGTAACGGCTAACGTACAGCACAGAAACAGCACGTTAGGCTATGACGCGAGCCAAAAAGACGCACAGTTGCATAATCTTATGGCATGGTCATTTAAGAAACACTTTGTAATTTAAAGGCCCACAAAATACATCTTGATGCAAAATGCTTTAGGGTAGACTATTATAAATCCTAAACATTCCCAATAAGGTCTAGTTCAGAACAAGCCGAAGCATAAATAAACAGAGAATAAGCTAGTCAGTTATTCAAAAATGCACTATTTCACACACTACAATCTCTCTGGTCTCAACACAGCAGCGAGTCCTGACCTGAGGTCCTGGCACTCGTGGCAGAGCAAGCCCAGCAGGTCCCAGGCCAGTCTTTGGCCGGCGTCCATGAAGCTGCCGGAGGAGTGGCTCTTCACCTGACGGAGGAGCACCTGCTCCAGGCCCTCAAGTGCCTTCTCCTGGACCGAGCTCTCGGGGTCGACCACAGCAGGGATAAACCCTCTCAGCCAGGCAACCTGCACCAGCCCGCTCTCAGGCTTGGCCTGAGCACAGGGGGGAACAGGAGGCATAAATGAAGAGGCCATATAGACAGATTGGGAACGGTTTTCTTTCTTGGCGTTTTGCATCAAACACAGGCAGTGATAGAAAGAATACTGTAGATGTCACAGAAATAGAGATGAATGAGAGTGTCTGGGCCTAGTGAGCACACTCACAGACAGGAGCTCCATCAGGCACTGCAGAGCCTTCTTCTTGACGGACAAGGCCGGGTCCCGGCAGCGATCAGACAAGATGGCCAGGTTGTCGGTACTTAGCACCATCCCATTGTGCTTCAGGAGGCTCATTATAGCCTGGGATACACAGGTAGAGATTTCATTTGGCTTCTCCATACATTTAGACAGTGTTAGCTTTTCTGATCATTGGGACATGGTTGTTGTACCAGTTACCTGCAATGCAGACTTCCTCACGTTGGTCTTTGGGTCAGACACACGGAGTTTGAGTAAAGCCACGTTTTCTTTAACTGTGGAAAACGATTGCAAACATTAAAGAGGGGGATGTATTGTACAAGGGTCTAAGTACCTACAGCATTATAATATAACAAATCGCAAAAGGTTTGGCTCACCATCGTCAATGGCACCATCACTGTTGGTGATCTCAATAGTCTTGAAGGGCAAAGTCTTCCCATTTTTTAGAGAATGCTGCGAGTCATGAGTGGCTGAAATAAACATTAAACAAAAGATATATAGATGATAATGTCATGAACAGTTTATTCATAACATTGAATTTTTTTATTTATATTGTTAGATTGAATATTGTATTGTTAGCAGTTTTAACATTGACTATTAGCTTTACAAAGATTGTGGTTTGTTGCCAGGGTGCATCTAGGTCATGTAATGCCCAAGTGAACATACTGAAAACTTACCCTCTGAACCATAGGTCTCAGAATCGGAATGTGCCCCAGCTAAAAAAGAAAACATGCGCTCAATTGAATAATTCGATAGCTTCACCAACAACTACACTCAACATTTAAACACTACTCTGTAAGCAAATATATTTTCAGTAACTTCATGAATATGTATTTGATTTAAAAACAGAATGTAATGCTAGTGATTCCACACTCTTACTGGTGGAGAAGAGGTCCTGGACGCTGCGCGTGGCGTTGTGGGAGGGCAGCTCCAGACACTGGGCCAGGCAGGTCAGGGCGTGGCCCCTCACCGTGGGAGAGATGTCTGAACGGCGGCCAAAGAGAAGGTTCTGCACCAAGAACTTGTGAGCCAAGAAGGGGGCCAGCTCCGGGTCCAGGGAATCCTCAGCTGCCCGCTCCGGTTGCTCCATCAGGGCTATGGCCACATCCATGGCGAACATCCGGAAGGCCACCTGGTAAATACAAGACGCCTCAGAGATGTCTGTGTGCTACATGAATCCACTGGAAGTTAAGGTAAAGCTGTCAAACTTAAGAAAACAAAAGGCTTTACGTACGTTGTGTACCTTAAAGTAATCTGCAAGTTTGACTTCAATACAAATAACATTAAGGATACGCCCAGGTAGGAACTACTGTTATCGCATCATTTAGATTTTGCACGTTTCAGTCATTTCCAGATAAATCTAACCTTCGAGTGTCTCGAGTAATCAAACAGCCACTTGATGAAAGAAGCGTATTCTAAACTTGGCATTTTAGACAGCAACTTGGACATGGCCTGGGCCCCATGGGTGCGATAGTCAGCTTTCTCCACCATCTAAAAGTAAAATCCCGGATACATTACAACAACACAATCACACAATCAAACAACTCTGCCTTGAACAAAGAGATCTGATCATAAGCTAGCTGTGTATATGTAATACGTGACCAACACAGTGACTAGTTTACCTGATAGCATATATGCTGCAGGAGGATTCGGAGGCAAGGCAGCGCAGCCACATTTAACTCATCAACCAGGTAACTGAAACATACACGCAATTAACAGCCAATCGAAACCATCCATCCATCTATCCATTGCATATAGACATTTGTGCAGGGAAAGATATAAGGGTATCCACAGTGCTTGTGCATACTCCATGAAAAAAGGACATACCAGACAAAGCTAATAGAATGGTCTCGAGAGGCAATCACAGCTTGGGTGGGCATCAGAAGGGCAGGCTTGCCTCTTCCCCCTCTGTTCATCATCAGGATGACATACAGCAGTCTGTGGAAAACCTGTCGCAGAGACTATGGAGACAACGACGGTTATGAGAACCTCTGGAGAAACTGACAGAGAGCTCCTATAACTGGCTTTCAGACTGACTCAGGAGTGGTATAATGCTAAGCTATGCAAACGCATACAGGGAAACAGCAATTACATAACGTTGTAACTTAAATGAATTTGATCGTTTTCTTACCTCGTTCTCATCCCCGTGATTGGGGGAGCAGAGCGACCACAGACCAAAGTAGGCCATCTCAGGAACTGTCCTTAAGTCACTTATATCTCTGCACACAGACGGACCAACATTCAAAATCATTTGGAAAAACAATGGTGCACCACAACCGCAAATGTGCCAAGCGGAACCAACTTACCGTCCCTCACCAAACGCCAGTTCACCAAGGACTGGCTCGAAGTCAGTGAGCTTTGTAAAGATCTAGGGTAGACATCCAACAGGACACGTTTTAACACTTGTTGAAGTTGATGAGTTGCATCTATAAAGAGAAACAATGCTTTGCTATATTGTTCCTACCTGCACACAGTTTTCGGCACTTTGAGTTTTGTCTTTGAGAGGAAAACTTTTCAGAAGCCTGAGGAGAGTTTTCACCAGTAGGACCACACCCTCTCTGAGCTTCAGAAGGTCCTGAGCAGAGAAATGCACTTCCTCTTCTTGGTCCTCTTCATCCAGCTCATCTACTTCCATCTAATAATTAAAAAAGGGTAACTCCTATCAATTCAAACATATACATTCATAAATTCATTAATGATTAAAAAACCTAATAAAAAAAAAAATACAGTACTGTGCAAACGTTTAAGGCAGGTGTGAAGTCTTAAAGTTAGAAAAAATATGTATAAGAATATAAATGTAAATTTTTTTTTTTAATCAATTCATAAAATACAAAGTGAGGGAAAAGCAAAGCTGTATCAAATCAACATTTGGTGTGACCACCATTCGCCTTTGAAACAGCATCCCCTGCCTAAAACGTATGCACAGTATTGTAGATTTCAATTTATGGCTGAACTTCAATCCTGTGCAACCGTTGATTTTAATTAACTATTCATATATTAGCCATTAACAGCTCAAATAAGTATCATTGAACAGTTGAAAGCCAAACGTGTTTGTTAATGCTACTGGGTTTTATTTTACTATCAGTCATTGATCAATAACGAATAATAATATCCAACTATTTAATGGCATGCATGGCTAACCTCTTCGTTTTCTTTCCTATGTGGTTTGGAGCGTTTACCCTCTGCCTGAGAACTTTTAAGTGAGTCCTTCTTGCGCTTCTTGCCAGAGGTTTGAGGCCAACAATAATTGGCCATGCCGATGGAGGTGTCAAAGAGTACTTGGTGGAACACTTTGTTGGCAACGCTACCTGAACATGACACATACATACACATACAACTTGTAAGCAGAACATGAATGAATGATTTTCATGTGTACTATTAATTCGATTATGTGTCATTGGTAAGACAGGCTAAACGTCCACTCAATCACCAAGTACTCACCAGGGATTCCCAATAGAAGTAAGTAGATGGATGCAGCATGCAGAGCATTTAGCCTTTGCTCTACACTGGCTGTTTTGGCTTTACCACTTAAAACAAAGTAAGATAGCACAGCCACCAAGGACTTAGCTGAAACGCCATTTTCCGCAAACACCGTCCAGATGCTCTGCAAGACAATGTAGAGGTAGTTGATAACCATCTAGTAAGTAAAAGTGGCCAATATTGACATGCTTAGATAGATGAAGTTAACTCAATTATACTAGTCATACTTCTGAGGATCCGTCACCCCCTACAGTGGATGTTTCACAGCCAGCCTCGTATGTCAATAGACAGTTGTGCAGTCTATTGAATGCCTTGCTTCCTTTCCTGATGATCTGGTCTTCAATGTCAGAGTCCAGTTGTTCTGCCTCTGTGAATTCATAATCCCACACAACATCCACCCAACCTGCAGGACAGACTTCGTTAATATTACGCAAATCCAAGTGCAATTAATACTATTGCCTAGACTTGCCACACGAGCAAAACTGACAATCTTATCTTAACTCGCAAGGTTGCATTTAATAAAGGATTGTTTTAGACAACAATCAGCTGTCAAACGCTAGTTGGGTAACGTTAGCTAGCAAGCTAATGCTACTGACTACTTTGACATTACATGAGCATCTGACTTGCTACACAGGCACAGCATGCGTAAAAAAAACTAAAGCAAGTTCAATGTAGTGCATTACTAGCTCACTATACCATTAAGCATTGCATTAGCAAAATATATATAAAAACGTACCATTCGAAATGTCTTTCAACTTCAGAAAATTCAAAGCTTGTACCAACTCCATCCTGTTCGCTTTGAAAGTGCCCGCGCCAAGCCCCAAAAAAACAAGAGGGCAGGCGCGCTATGTCATGTGTTATTACTTGCGCCATCAGTTATGCGTAATAGCTGCGCATAATCTTTACGAAGACTCAAATAGCTATCAATTTTGTATGTACTTTATAATATAGGCCTACTAAGAATTCAATTAAGATAATATTGTATTTTTAAAAATAAACAAAATTACCCTGTATTAATCTATATAAAAAAAAAAGATGTAGCCTACCTGTAATCAAAGTAGGTGTTTAGGCCGAGGTTGTTATTCTAAACGTGGAACTGGTAGAAATAAGGTATAACATCGCCTAACTATTGTTGTCGGAAGACTATATTGGAAAAAAGTCTGAACATCTGAACCTACACGTTAGGTTTAAGGACCTGACCGACAGAGGGCATGATTATTGTGTTTCATTCAGAAGGATCACAAGAACTGATCGGAAGCACAGACATTTAAATAGATTGGCATAATTCAATCAATTACCCGAATAATTTAAATAAGCCATTTTAAGAACAAAATCAGACAGAAAGACACAAATAGGCTATACTTTTCTATTCATTAACCAGTCCAAATATCTTTAACTTAAATAAATCCTTATAATTGGATATCAGTAGTCAATAAAGTAGCCTATACCGTTTGTAATAGGCTTAAATATATCAGATAGAGTAACTGGAAAGTTTGAGCTTCAGATTCAAAAATATTCTTACAATTATTGACTATAACTACTGACTATAATTTTTAGATCCAAACAACCAACCCAGCAAGTCACTTTAGAAAACTGAGCTACATCACCACTAGATGGCCAGGATCTTAACTGTTTTCTCTTTGGCTAAATGCACATTCTTCCTGATATATATGATTGAAGGACAGAGGGTAATCTATGTACCAGGTGAATGCCTTAATACACTACATGTGATACCCTTTTAAGCAATCAATTTAAAGGTTACTGGTATTGATTCAGCCGGGTAGTTGCTGACCAAGGTTTTTTGATAAGATGAGAAGTGAGGCAGACGCAGAAAGGACTGAGTACTCTTTACAATTGATTATTGAAAGGTGAACTCTCACTTACCCAGTGTGAATGCTGAACTAAAGGCCTTTTACACACAGAATCTCATCCCTAACGGGTCAAGATCTACATTGCCAGTGTACTATACTACTAAATTCCACACTTAAAGGGGACAAATTATTTACTTAGAGGGGATATCATTTGTTGGAACTATCAGTGCTATCTTTTTTAGCTTTGACGTTCTTACATTATTGCTTGTCTGGATTGATACATTCTTACTATTTAAGCTGTACACGACTCGATCAAAATCATCGGCACGTGTCTATGAAGAATAAGAAGGAAGGATGTTTTAGACTTGGATGTTTAGAAACCGCAAAGCATTTCAAAGATGGCAGCTTATTGAGGTTGCCATCAGGGGACCGGCTCCCTCAACTCTCAATTATTACCAAGGCAACCACCTCAAGTGAAATGCTCAGCTGTGCAAACCATGTTTCCATGGTAACAAGGGGCCTCTTGTCAGTTGATTTTCGTTCCCTTTTTCGTGCAGAATAGGGAGGGGGTAGGGGCTGATCAGTGGGGGTGGCCACTTTGGAAGAATAATTAGGTCATTGGATGACTGGTGCTGGTCCAAGACTGCTGTTGCGTGTCCTAGATGTTCTAAAAATAAAAATGGATTGTGACGTCAAGGAGCACATGTGTGCTTGTTCTTGAATGAGATTGTCGACAATTGATTGAGGGAAGCATAGTCTATCAATAATGCATGCTATCAGCTGGATACCTCCTAAAACCATCTCCTGAACACATCAGAATACAGGCCTTTTGGCACTATACAGGCCAGAAGGACAGAATGGCTTTGGGAGTAGATGAGGTAGTAGAGGCTTTAGAGTAGCTGGCCTTCTTCTTGAACAGTAAACATGCACATCAGAATATGGTCCTTACTGCGTGCATGCTTGAGTTTTACATTATCTATGTAAACCAATGGACGGTAAATAAATTATTTTCTGTCTCCATGTCTCTGTGGCATGTGATCGTCTGTTCTAGCAGAAGGGCACAGCATCCACTGAGTGATGATGTCATGTTTGTCATCTAGTGTGGTTGAGCGCCAACATTCAGCTCTCTTCCTTTTTTTTCCTCTGCCGTCTGTGTGCTTTTCTTCTAATATGTCTTATTTACTGGTTATAAAACCAAACCACAGATATGATGGAGGAAGAGTTGCAGCGTTATTCCTACCAAACAAACCTATAGACCTATCTCTGTACCTGATTAGCAATCACATAGGTAATCTGGCACACCCAGCAAAAATGAAACAGGGACAGGGGACATTAACAGGGCTGTACTTTCATGTGTGAAGGTGTTATAAGATCATGTGAGCTGTTACGTAAACACATGTTTCTATTTCAATGCCCAAGGCTGTTAGGCTGGGATTTGATCCTCAACTACAGATTAAAGCCACTCAGGGATTAGGGACAACAAATAACCCAGACTCAGATTGCAGGAGAAGCTGGTGGGACAGATAGCATTCTGTGTGTTGTTCATGACCGTTTAGTACAGAGGGTGACAACAACCTTAAGTAAAGATATAGGGGCAGACCTAATTATTTGCCTCTTATACATTCTTGTATTGAAAACAGAAGCCTCTGCGTCCTAGGTGCGCTATTGTCTGGCAGTCTCAGACACTGTGTCTCGCTTTAAACCAGGGCTTAATGGTTTTCCTATTGCATTATGATAGATATCCTATTGGTGGCATGCTCTCTCACAACCCCATCACTGGTCCCTCAATCAAGCCCTGCTCTGCTTCAGTAGCAGGAAGTCTTTGTGGATTGCTAACCAGTGGTGTTGATAATCTAGTAGCATAGTGTCTGTCCGGGCTTCCCAAAACAAAGCACTAAGCAGGAGGCCGACGGACATAGTAGGCCGACATGGGTCCTACAGCACGCTGAGCTGTCTCCTCACACACTTCCCTCTTGTGCTCGCTGCTCATGAATACCGAGGGATTAGAGTGTTGGACAAGCAGAGGCGAGGGGAGGAGGAGGAGGAGGAGGAGGAGGAGGAGGAGGAGGAGGAGGCGTGGACAAAGGAAGAGGTGGGAAAGGAGTGGAGGGAGGAGGGGGTGTGTGTGTGTGGGGGGGGGGGGTTGTTAACGTCAGAGGCTGTGGCGATGCACAGGCTTCACTGGCTGCGGATTGATTGGGAAACAACGGGCTGTGCCACTGCGAGGGGAGAGATAAGGCTGCCTGTGGGTTCACGCCGGAGAAGCAGAGCCGAGCGGACGGAACAGCGTTAGCCATTGTGTGTTCCTCTTTTTTTTTCTTTCCTTCTACCGTTCTCTCTTTGGGAATGAATGTGATTGCTGTTTGTTCGTCAGTGCTGGGATTTTCAGAGCAGGGTGGAGCTGTGTAGATCTTCCTTGCCTGAAGGGACTGTCTGTATTCAAAACCTTTATAAAGGAGGCACATACACTGCAGGTAATGGGTCTGCCTGTTTTTTTTTCTATCCTTCCGTCTTTGCTTTCCATCATTGTGTTGATCCTCTTCCCTTCATACCTAGTAATTCTTTATGGATCTCCTAATCTCTTCCTCCACATCGTCTCTCCTTCTACACCTCCTCCCCAGCCTTTCTCCCCCTTTCCCTCATCATTCCTGCATACGAGGCGCTAAAGACAGAACTGTCCATTTGCAATCGGAGTGTTCCTACTGTTTTGGACAGGAATCCATTTTGATTACATTTGATGTATGCCTAGTATCTATGGATGTTCCTGTAGTTGATAGTCTATCAAATCATCTATAAATTCATTTATTTCAACACATCTCAATCAAATCTATGCTGTTTGTTATGGTTATGGGTACTGGCAAGCGTTGTTTTGTTTATGTCAAATAACATTAAATGATGTAAAGCATATCCATGTTTCACAAGAAAGGCTTCTCCAGCTACACCATCCTTTGGTATATGAACAGCAATGGACATTTATTCACATGCTCCGAACATAGATCCATCATGGTTTTGCCATTTGGCAGCATTGTGTAATTGATACCAACAACTAATCCAATAATGGTTAAATATAATAAAATATTAAAATGTGAGAAACGTATGGTAATAAATATGATTTATTATCACACCACGTTGTCCTATGGGCACACACGTTGATCTTTTACTCTTTTGGTGCCATTGCATTAAATGACCTCTGATGAGGCTCTGTGATTGGCTTATTTGTTTCCTGCTGTTTGGTGATGTTGTTTGGCATTTGGTGGAGAAACAGCCAGAAGGTACCACTGATACGGACATACACTACTGGGACCACTGGTCTAGGTGAAGGTCAAGCAATGTGTGCATGTGTATGCATATGCACATAAAACATATGCACTCAACAATACCAGCACATTCATCAGCACTCTCAAACATACACACACAAAAACAAACCCATAATGAAGGCTTTTTTGAGCTGGTTGTTGTAATATGCCTGGTTTATCAGAATAAAAAGCTTTTTGATATATTTATCGTAGTCACCCACTATTGAAATGTAGTGGATAGGCTTGAATTGTCATACAGAAAGATGAAAATGATCTTGACTGCTATAATTGTCATCTGAATATAATTTGGAATATTTTAAGTTCACATAGTAACTGAACAATTCATTTTGAATCCAAATATTTATATCTCGGGCCATCAGTTACTTCACTGTTTATATGAAGTGCATAGGGATAATTGTGAGACTAAATTGAATAAAACATGATCTATTTTTCAAATGATTGTTGTCATTCAGTGTCACACAATGGAGACAGAGAATGATTCATCACACTCTGTGCTAGGAATTATGGGTTATGCAGTAATTTTCTGGACATGATCAGCTAGACATTACATAGCGTTGCAAGCGAGTTGGAGAAAAAACAAGATGCTAAGAAAATCAACAAAAAGTTGGACAAAGAGACTGGCTGTGATATACAGACACAGTATGAGAGAATGGGATACACAACGGGTCAAAACTTGACAATACTTGAAAGTCAGAAAGGGAGAAAAAAGGGATTGCAAGGGGTTGGAAAATATCAGGCCTTGAAAGAAGCTACACTTTGCTGAGTATAGGGATGGGCAGGAAGAGGCTTACACAAGCTTGTTTTAAATGGATTCCCTTTTCCTCTCCAACCTGACCAGGCCAACATCCAGTAAAGCTTCAGTGACAAAATTTAGCCCTCACTTCTATAATTACACTGCGTCTGAAGTCTGAGTGAAGCACCACTTTAGTTTAACAACCTCGGTTGCAGTATTTTGTCATCCTAACCAAGTTTCACAAGCGTAATCCAGTATTGAATTTATTTAAGTTCCACTTAACCTATATCATAAAAATACTTTTATTGTTTTAGTGTCTAATTGGGACTAACAACTGATTTACCTTGACGTATAATTAAAAAAAAATTCGATAACTGCTTTAATTGCTAAAAATGAACAATACTTCTTTGGAAATGTACATTCCAGGAGTTAGGACACCAATTGACTGACCTTTCATTGTCTTTTTAAATCATGTCTGTCCGTGGAATCCCTGTCCTCATCAACAAAATCCCCAAAGATTTTTGCTTTATTGACTGTGGTTCACCATGAAACACAACTAGTTATTGCTTCCTCAGGGAATGAGTCCCCTTCTGGTCCATCTCGAACAGCTGGGTCCTAGCCTTTCTGTCTAGACATGATTAACAGTAACAGGAATCTAAGGTGTGGTTGAGTAAACACGTGAGATTTGAATGAATATTTAGTTGAACATAAATAAATTTTAGCTTTTTTGCTGAGGGTATACCACTTCAGTATTACACCTTTGAATTATACCCAGAAAGCTTATCTTGAATACGGTGCCAATCCTATGTTACGGCCCCAGACTGAATTTAAATATGTGTATGTTGAGGTCTATGATGTGTTTTTTTGGATAGCTTTGCATGTTTCTCACCACCTTTACCCTCCTCAATTCCTCCAGGGCTCCTTTCTCAGTGACCTAACTGACCGGGGACACCATGGAGGCCCCACTCGTCTGCCTGGATGAGGAGTTTGAGGACCTACGGCCGTGTCGGATGGACGACGACCTGGATAACATGTCCCTCGGCCGCTCTCCTTACACCGCCAACACCACGACCATAACCCTGGCCCCGCTGGCCCCCATCACCCGCGAAGACTTCTCCGAGCTGGAGAACTTCTCAGAGATGATGAGCTTCAAGTCCATGGAAGACCTGGTGAACGAGTTTGACGAGAAGCTCAACGTCTGCTTCCACAACTACAACACCAAGACGGAGGGCCTGGCCCCGGTACGCAACCAGGCCCAAGCCGAAGAGGACGAGGAGAGGCTGCAGGACGAAGAGTGAGTGGCCCCCACTGAATTCTACTTTCTTTATATCTTTCTGTAGATAATTTGAATTTAAGCTTTTTTGAAAACGGGAATACTTCCATCTAAAAAAAACAAAAAACTTCTGTTGACAATAAATATAAAAATAACATGACTTGCACAGCAGATTAAACTGTAAACCATCATACCATTCTGTCTATTGTTCAGGCAGAAGACTCCATACCCAGATTTTATTAGCTCACTAAGTAATTTGCATAATCCAGTGTTTCAACATCTTGTCCTTTTGCATTCCATTCCATTGTAATACTGCAAAAATGGACATAACAGTAGCTCTCTAACCCAGAAGATCTTAGATGGCTAGCTGGCTGACACTCAGTCTAAACATGACCAAACCAGGCACTGTGCAACCGTAACCGCAACAAAACACATGCCAATCACCAGTCTAGCCCCACCCATATTCAGGCTGTCTCCTGAATTATTCAAGATCTTTTGGTACGCTTCAGTTCCTCTGCTGTTTGCTCGTCCTCAGCCTTTGCAGACATGCAGCTAGCACCCCGTGCCTTCGGTTAGCTAACAGTAACAACATCTGAAGTGTAAATGAAGATTTTCTCACGCTGGTTGAAAATAAGTGCTCTTGCAAACTCCCAGAATAGTATTCTGATAGGTGCACTTCTGAGCAACTATTGTTCCTTATCGCTTGCTCATATTGACAGTGTTTATTGAAACAATTGATGACATTCATACCAGTGGTGTGGTGATTTCCTGAATGATATTGACTCTAGTCATGGAATTATTAAAATATTATAATTAATGAAAATGTTTGCTGTGTCCCTGCTAGGATTTCTGGGTTAGTACACATTCTTTCAATCCTTACAATTTCCAAATTATATAAAGGCATTTATTTTATTAAACTCTCCCAAATTTGATCAATACCCTTGTAAGCAAACATTATTTTCAAAGATTCAACAGGGCCTTAACAGAAAGAGTTCAATTCCCCAGCTTTCCTTCTTGACTGACTGTTTGTTAACCTTATTGAGTGCTGGAATATTACACAGGATGATCCATAGTCAGTGGCAGCAGGTTTCTAGAGAGCAGATTGAATCATGGCCTTTTGCTACTGTGCCTGTAAACGCCTGCATGCATTGGGTGTTGGCTGTATTTGGATCTTAATTCACACACAGTACAGCACAGTCCTGTGAGGCAGCGCTGCGATTGCCTTTTGTGAGTGTGTCCATGTATCTGTTTAAGGATGTGAGTGTGTTAGAGGAACCGTGTCTGTGGCTGTGCAAATGTGCAACCGATAGGCAGGGTATGTGTGTGTGTGTGTGTGTGTGTGTGTGTGTGTGTGTGTGGGTGTATATATTCGTTTGTGTGTGTGTGTGTGTGTGTGTGTGTGTGTGTGTGTGTGTGTAAACTCAACAGGCATGACACATGAGGTCAGCGTTGGGATGAATGGATGCTTGTCTGTGGCATGGCTGGGCAGTGGCACAAGGAGGAGGGCATAGGGTCCTGTGCCAAGCTCCGAGGAGCAACAACGGGTGCAAACAAAGGGAGCGCTCTCTCTTCTGTGCCATTCCCCACTGAGACAGACCCTTTGACTGGCTCTGATGGTTTACAGAGGACGTCAGGCACAATGATGTGAGAGGCTGCTTTATCTAAATCTCTTCTCAGGATACCTTTAAATTAGTAAGCTATGTCTTTTTCTGTGGTTCATTGTTCCTTGGCAGTCGTATTAGGGTAGCTCTGCTATTCAGTATTGATCTGAAGTGTATTGGCTAGCCTGACTGAATACTGATTGAGTTGCACGCCGAAGGAAAGAAAGCCTCGGGATTGACGTAAAATAAAAAGAGAAACTCAATACTCAATAGTGTAATGTAATCTTCTGTCTCAAATAATTTTCTTTTAAGCATACGAACCAAAAATCATTAAGATATTATTCAAACAATGCTTTTGACAATAGTAAAGAAATTTAGATAAAGCAGATTGCCTGTACTATTGACTTTACATTATATGTGTCAATTTTATGTTATTTTAGTGTTTTTTTCTTTTCTGATTTCTATTGTTCGTTAAAGTGCACCTATCTCGGTGTGTGTGTGTCTGTGTGTGTGTGTGTGTGTGCTTGTTTGTTTGTTTGTCTTGGTTTGCGTTTGTGTCTTTGCTGGTGTATTGTTTCAGTGTGTGGGACGCCCTAACGGACAACTACATGCCCTCTTCTGTCTCCAGCTGGGACGACCCCAACTCAGAGGGAATCAACGGAAACCTCTCCGATCAGGAAGTAAACACATTTAACTTCCTTCTTTACACTTCTGGAACTTTTTTTATTATGTGCCAATGGGCATTTGGTGAATATGAACTAGCCTTCCGTTTTACCAGGTTTACCGAGTTTGGACAATGTATTTTGGTCTTCCCAGATATATAGCCTATTACTATTAAGGATGTGCCTCACCAAAGTGCACCAATGGTACAGCAGCATGCAAAGTAGCGTTTGCTGGCCCGGCAGCGAGTTAATTCATGCCTTCTTGTCGAACTTGTGTCACTTACCTTCAGGAAAATAAGGAATGAGCCATCTTTGATTGGCCTGCTATACAGCTGCAATCCATTCAGTTCCTCTGCGTTCTCCTGCCGTCGTTATCTGTGACAGACAGCACTTAGCAGCCAAGGTCGAGGTTGGGTCAGGGCCAATAGACAGACACTCAGGCTCCACAGTGTAGAGCTGGACCGCTATCCATTGGCAGACAAAAGGCAGTGCATAAGCATTTTGATGGAACATGTACATGGGGGTAATACGCTATGCGGGATTGCAACCTTGGATTGATGGGCCCTGCCAGACAGAAATCCCAGAGGATGAACAACCCATGCCCACACATTGCATTGCTTGAGAATAATGATGGATCGAGACAGTTGCCTCTTTGTCCTCTTCAATGTTCACTAGATCCATGAAAAGGAGGAGGAGGAGATGAACGAAAAGAATGACAACGCCAACTGTCTGATTGAAGAACCTCTCATCACAGCTGATCAGGTTGGTTCGTGTCTTTTCCCCTAACATTTTACACCTGCCATGGTGCTAATATAACAGTGTAAAAACAATCCTGATATCTACATAATATCAAATTGATTTGAGACAGATAAGAACATACACACATCCTCATTTGAAGCAATGAAGTCACTTTCACTTTGGTGTATGACCCTAGCCCTCCAATACATCAATACTGTCTTTGCATCTCCTTCCCTTCTTCTGACAAGGTCATTGAGGAAATTGTTGAGATGATGGAGAACTCCCCGGATCCTGGGGAGACCGAAGAGGAGGATGAAGAGGAGAGTGGCCACTGCACCCCCAAGACTAACCCCTCCCTGCTGGAGGAGATCCGACAGCTATCCCAGGCCTCCAACAACAACTGCTCATATGAAGGTATACGGCTGCACCAGATGTCTACATTGTTCGAATAATATTCCACCATGAAGCACGAGGTAAAGCTATTGTGTGAGACTGATCAGCTCTTGGTGTGACTGCAGCAACCACTCATGTGAAAACGGAGGATTCTTATCAATAACTCAGATCTTTAACTTGTATGTGGAAATCACAGTAGTTCAGTTTGGCAAAAAAAACAAACACAAACCTTTTCAGTTGGAACAGGAAGCACTAGAGCACGTCATGTTCCCCTGTTGTTGGACATATTGTGTAACCATGTGGCCCGCCAGCAGGGGAGCAGTTTGTTGATCAGACTTAAAGACACAAATGTGAAAGTCGGTGTCAATGCATGTGCTTGTGCTAATAATTTCAATTGCCTTCTACCGTTTTTTTTGAAGCATAGAAACAAATTAATTTTGTACGACAAAATATTTTATCAATAATTTCTATAACTCATGCGTTGCATGCATAATCAAGCTCAATGCATTGCATCTCTGTCCCTCTCCTCGTCGTCTCTATGCTTTTTCTCTGGTGTGTCTGTCTGTGTGTGTGTCTGTCTGTGTGTGTGTCTGTCTGTCTGTGTGTATGTGTCTGTCTGTCTGTCTGTCTGTCTGTGTGTGTGTGTGTGTGTGTGTGTGTGTGTGTGTGTGTGTGTGTGTGTTTGTGTGTGGTGCACAGGCCTGAGTCTGATGCCCAGCTCATCTCTGGAGGAGCTGCTGTGTCGGGTGGAGGTGGCCATCAGGGAGTACTCGGAGGAGCTGGTGGCCCAGCTGGCACGCCGCGACGAGCTGGAGTTTGAGAAAGAGGTGAAGAACACGTTCATCACGGCCCTGATGGAGGTGCAGAACAGGCAGAAGGAGCAGAGGGACAGCAGCCGGCGCCGGCGCAGGGACAAGGGCCTGAGTCTGCAGGGGGGCACGGCCACCACCATGACTAGCCCTGCTACCACGCCCAACAGCGGACGCACAGAGAAGACAGGGAGCATGCCGGTCAAAGTAAGAGTCATGGGAACTGGGGGTGTGGACTAGGTTGAGTGTGTGTGTGTGTGTGTGTGTGTGTGTGTGTGTGTTTGTACGTGTGCATGAATGAGTGTGCTGGATGTGAATGCAGAATTTGTGTGACTTGGCATTATGATTCCTGATTCTGGTCTGTTGCCCATGCATTATTAGTACTGTTTGTCCATACCTATAGAACAAGCGGGTTTGAACTGCATGTAGTCTGTGTTGCAATGTGCAACATACTGTTAGTACTAATGTACAGTACATTACCGCAGAGTAAGGTACGTACTGGCAGCTCTCCGCTTTCCATCGACAACTTAGGATAATGGATTTAGAATCCATTAGCTCCTAACTGCACTTACAAGAAGAAGCAGCCCAAAATTAAAATGTATATTACAATACTGTAGACATTGTCCAGTCTAGTGTCCTGTAACAGAAAAAAACCTGCAGCTGCATATTACACGATAGAAATGACAGAAAAACATGGCCACTAAAATTTCATGAACTAGCTTAGGGTGGTGGGGAAAATAATTGTCTTCCGCATTCTTTTATATTATCAGATTGTACAATTTTATACAGTATTAATGTTAGTCATTGTTAATATTAATGTTATTAATTTGGTTAGTGCAATCATAAAAAAAAGGATACACAGCTCGTTTGTCAGTGGACCCTTTAGGATTAATCAAGGATGCTTCCCAAGATTGAGAGTGCTCACCATGGGCATTTAGAAAGTACCTCTGCACTTCTTCACACTCATGTCATTGACCTAGTCTAAACAGGGGACAAGAACAACATATTCAAAATACAGTCCTGCCGCGGATTCAACAAGAGTATCCAAGTCTGACGCCCTCTACAGGTCAAATTGCAGTCCTACAGAACTTAACGCTAGCAAGCTGCCTCAGGCAGTGTATCAGGATCACTGAAGATGCATCAGCATCATTTAAGAAAGGCTGAGAAATCCATTACAACTGTACAATAGCTACATTAACACATTCTGGATTTCCATGACATTTAGTCATGTATGTGGTTATACATCAGTCATAACTACACTCCTTAACTATTACTACTGACAGGGAGTTTTGGTTGTTGTGTCTTCAGCGCTTCAGTATGGAGGGATTGTCCAATATCCTTCAGACAGGCATCAGACAGACGTTTGGAAGCACAGGGGCAGACAAACAGGTGAGTTGAAAAGGCTTATGTCTGATGTGGATTGCATTGTAATTGTTTCTGTGTTTGCCTTTCATGTTGTAGTATCAACGTGGATATGAGGCGTAGTCAACTCAAACTTTCTCTCTATTTTCATTAGTATTTAAATACTGTAATTCCATATGAGAAGAAAGGAATTCCTCCTTCTGTGGACGATCTGCAGATGATTACTAATAGTAAGTTTAAGAAGTAATTTCATCTTCAAACTGTTAGTGTCTTAGCAAATATGAATGAATTATTTTAGCTTATTGGTACAGTATATATGGTTAACTTATATGAAAAGATGTTAAGTCAGCTTGATAAACAACACTTAAATTTGTTATAATATATAATTCTGTGAAATCTGAAAATATACTGTTTGTGATTCACTTTAATCCACAATTGTAAAACAACTCTAACCAAAGCCAATATTTTGTTATTCTTCAACAGTTCTTTCCGCCATGAAGGAGGACAGTGAGAAGGTGCCTACTCTGTTGACTGACTATATATTAAAAGGTAACACTTCATCTTCTTGAAGCAATTGCATATAGTGACAGACATAATTTCTACATTGAGACCTAATATTCTAACACGACACATTATTTCCTTGGGCACTCCTACAGTTTTGTGTCCCACCTAAATCAATGAAAAGCCATGGGCTGCTGTCTGATGGAGAATTCCCAGAGGGCTACTTCAACCTGGCAACCCTCTGTTCCTCCAGTCTAAGCTGCATGAGCTTCCCCTAACATTATCAGCCATGGATCCTTACCATCAACATCATTGTACCTTATACTCATTTAACTATGACGACTGCCTTTGCTGAGCTCACTTTGTCCTTTCCGCACACTAGGGTTAGGCCACATCCAAAATGGCCACCGCCCAAATACTACTGTAAGGGACAACTGGTTCCTCATTAAAGGACTTGACTAACTGACCTTTCCTAAGAGCATGGGATGTTATTACTGACCACAATGATACAGGGATGACTTTTATTGATTTATTTAACTGATGGAGCTCTGACCGCTTCAGATGCTCTGGCACAGATTTGTTTTGTTTTGCTGCAGGCCCAGTGGGCTTGTGTTTGTTTCCTATAGCTTTTGCTGACCCATTAAACCAACATCGTAGAGTTAGTTCGAAAAAATTGACATGTTACATTTACATGCGCTCGTCTCTCCCTTATATCATTTAAGAAAACAAGGAAATGGAAAGAATTTGAATACAAAGCCATGCACCTTTTCCTGCCAATTTAGTACTGTAGCTCCATTCAGAGACACATAATACGGGTGCAGTATATACATGTTTAAGTGTTTTTATTTCAAACATAAATGTTTGGATATTCAGTGCTCTTTTGACTTTTTTTGTCATTAATTTTAACTTGTATCTAATATTTGATATAGGTAAAAACTTTGTTATTGTTTTTATACTTTTATTTACTGTATAATCACAATATTGTAATAATGTATTCCCCTCAACTTTTCCCGAACCCATTTTGACACAAGTTTTAATTTATTACACTTTACTGACGAGATTTGCTCATTTGATTAAGGCATACATATTTATGACTTATTTTGAGCCATGTAGGTGAATATGACATTGCTAATTGCAAATTCCAATAAACATGCTACCCTAACAATGTTTTCTTATACTTTTCCCTATAAAACACTGATATTGAAGAGACGAATATACCAAATTACTTGGGAGGCAATTGTATTGCTTGATTTGAAAGGACTGTAGGTAGACAGGAAATGTGGGAGAGAGCGAAGGAGAGATGTAGCACAAAGGCCTGAGCCAGAATCAAATCCAGGCCGCTGTGTGAAGGACTAGCGTTTGTGGTATGCGCCTTTAGCCCAATGAGCCACCAGGACACCACAAATATACAATTGCACACTCTTTATGCACATACTATCTGAAGGAGCCACACACCCTAAAACGGTCTTGTGAGTCTTGCCAGCATAACGGCAAACCCGAATAAAAAAAACAAATAACAAAAAAAAACCATACAGCTTCAATTTCACAGCATATGTATTTTTAACAGGGTTTATCTCAGTGATGGTATATTCTACACACTGCAGCATTCTGCCTTAGTTACACTGCTGTACCACAGGGGGATGATAAAGGTCTGTTTTAAATCCTGCCTTTACCTTCTCATAGAAGACGAAATGTGTTGAACGTATCAAGCAAGCATCTTTCATTGCCATTACATTTGTTCGTGGATAAATATATTTCTGTTGTGATCAACGACATATATTTTTAAGTATTTGTCTTTTATTTAAAAATTTTGAAACAAAGTATTTGCAATACAGAAAAGTAAAAGAAACATAACACAGCAACATTTTGGCCACCAATTTAGATAATTATACAATTTGATATAGATATAACTTCAGGACTTAATTGTGTAGAGTTCCATAGTTTAGCAGTACAGTATGTTGCATGATGCACATTACCTTATTATACAATATAAAAAGTAAAAGGCTTAAACGGATTTATATATTTCCACCGTTGAAACAGTGATACAATAATCAGCCATGGAATAGTCAGCACAACTAGATAATGTTTCTGCATGTCAGAATCATCACCAATATGTACTGTAGACTTACATTTTTGGTATTCAGTTTGTTTTTCCATTCAAACCCCCTGTGCGCAATAAACTAAAATACAAAGCAATCCAGTGTAATCACCATACAGTCTCTAAAATCTGACAGTTCAAAATCACCAATAGATTATTTTTTTCCCCTTTTCTCCCCTCCCCTTTGAGTCTGTAACCTGATTGGATGCATAAGCCATGTGTTTAGAGAAAAGAAGACAGACAAGTCTTGGAAATTGTTTTGCTGAACTCTGAACCCCTCTCATTTGAGCCTCTTACAAAAACATAAGGGCCATATTAAATTCAAAGTGTTAGCAATACTACATTTTTAGTCAATCGGCTACAAGTAAAAGTGTTGTGTTTATCTAATCTCAGCAGTACTGTACAGGTTCTTTACATGGGTTATCAATCCATCTTTCATTACACCTAACCATATGCAATGGGTATATTTGCATATATAAAACTGGCAATACATACATTTGACTTATTTACAATTGTAATACAGTTAGCAATTGGGGAGATTTTGAACTCAAAAATAGCACCAGAATATGTGCTTCTACCATAACTGCAAGCAAACTAAATGAGATGCTTTTGTATGCTCTGCCAAATATTATGTATAAAAAAATGGAAGCTTTCTATAATAAAAAAATACATATGTGTTAGTATATTTTGCTTTCATAAAATACAAACAATATCACTCACCTTCTTTCAATAACTGCTAGGAATGACTAACTGCAAAAATATTAACTTACCCAAATTAATTTACCTTGGGAAAAACATATCCTCCCTTTCTTAAAGTACATGGAAAAGCAGTACTTTAACTTTAAATGTTGATATTACCTATCATGATTTAACCATTTATTTAGAATGTATATTATAATGGAACTTTAAAAGCCTAGGTCAGGTATGCGTTTGTTTATCTATAATTGTAGACAATAAGTTATTACAAAGAAGAGTCACGTGTAAATGAAAATCATATTAAAGAGTTTGTTTTGGACATTTATGAATGAATGGACTGGAAAAAAAAGTAAAAATACATAGTTTAGGTTGATATAATAGAAAATACAGCACAGAAGTATGAAATTTATATCTATACATACTTTATATAGAGTGCATATTGAGTGCAATATAAAAACATTAACCTTAAAGCGAACCCTTAAATAACGATCTTGCATCGTCCAACAAACACAGTCTGTGTTTGAATGTCTTGCCACAGCATTTCGACCGCATTACAACCTTGTTCTCGAGTCATAAATCAGACTCGTATTGGAACTGCAACGCAAACCAAATGCATGTGGCTGTCGAAGTCTTCCGTTTCCAGAAGAAGAAAAAGATGCAAGATATGCAAGTGCTTTCTGCAGTCGCTGTCTGCCGCTACACTAGGGAACCGGCCTGGTTCTGTGCAGGAACCATGATAGGCACCCCTCCCATGCGGGAGATGTTGGAGGCGGTCACCACCGAGGTAGGCATCAGTGGCAGGCGTGGAGCCTGAGGCTGGCTGTAGGTCTGGGGATGGGGCTGGGCCATGGGGAGGGGAGTGGCACGTTCTGTTCTGGGAAGGGGGCTGCCGTTGGCTCTCGCCTCCATGGAGTTTGTGGGCTGGCTGCGGGGCGCGGTGCCACTGCTGTTGTAGCCGTAGCCGTGGGTTGGGGTGGAGGAGCCATGCTGGCGGGGCCTGTAGCCGGCCACGCTGCCCGTGGCGGTGATGATGGAGGCTGTGTCGGAGGGAGGCCGCTGTGGGTACTGCTGCATGTGGTGGTGGTTGTTGTGGTGGTGGTGGTGGTTGGATGGGTCCCTCTGGTGGGGACTGGAGGTAATGGAGGACAGGGTGCCGTTCTTGGAGATAATGTCCGAGCCTGTGCCGCTCTTGGCCCACGAAACTCGTTTGGGCGCCTGGGCGTCCTCCCTGTGCAAAGAATGGAGAGGGTCGGATTGATGCAAAAAGCAAAGGTAGGTACAACTAACTTTATAATCTGGGTCAAAAACAGTCATAATGTAATTTGTATACACGCAGGAGTTGAAATGCATATTTTCAATAACATTAAAAGAACAACCCAACAGTCTGACACAAAAATATTCCACTTGCTCTTTGGCATGGCTACACCCCTCAGGACCAGACTGGAGCTACACAAACATAGAGAAACAAACGCCACACCAGAACTCACTTAATATCATTGGCCAGGTCCTCCTCTGTGTCTCTCCTCCTCTTCAGGAGAAATATGACGAAGAGCACGATGAAGACGAGGCCCAGCACCGAGCCCACCGTGGCCCCGGCAATCACGCCGGCGTTAGTGGCTGCAACAGTACACCACACGGTTAGATAGCCAACCTGCCCAACTAAGCTTTGAGGTTGAAATGAATATTCAATTGCCTCACAATGTGCCTATTGCTCAGTGTTAAAATCTAGGTTGGCTGGCTTAGCATGATTTGACATCATAGCAGTTTAGGCCGGACATGTACGTACAGGTGATGACCTCCAGGTTGATGTAGCAGCTTTCAGTGCCTGCCGTGTTGACGGCGCTACACACGTACTTCCCCGACATGTTGCCGCTCAGGTTGTTCAGCTTCAAAGTGCCTGTGTTCTCATCTGAAAATGAGACATTAAGAAACAAAGACGGTTGTTTCATTGACTAGAAAGCTGGTCATGTCCACACATGATTTTTTTTCACACACAACACACACACATGAATTCACACACATGCATTCACACACAAACCAAACAAATCCTAAATTAAAAGAAGTAGGGATCCCTACAAAAAACACATCAATACATCAACAACCATGAAAAAGAGAGACTTATACCATCTGCAATACAACGACAATCTAATAGTTACAGAAATTGACACAAAATTATTTGCATAATAAAAAACATGAAAAAATGTGAAATAACCAGAATAAGAATGAATAGTACAATAAGTATGTGAAATCACTAAATAGGATTTGGCCTCGTTTTGTGACTTAATCTGGTCTAAATCAGATTATCTGATTGACTTTTGCCCCTTAAATCTCCAAGTCTAAAAACACACTGAAGAATGACATAGTATCCATTTAGAGCCTTGTTTATAAAAACTTGTCCCTTTTCTCTGTTTCTCTAGTATCACAGAAATAAGGGTGTAAAACCTTTTAGAAGAATGTCTACACAATGCTGTTTCTTAATATGGACTGTACATAAGGCAAAGGTAACACTTAAGGAATCGATCCATTGATTATATTTCTAAGATGTGAACTATCTTCTTTAGAAAGTATACGTAAAACAGAAGACTACACTTTCACACTTTTTCGACTACCTTTTCATGTACCTTAAACATGAAACGAGTAGTTCCCTTTGCTAAAGCTGCAGAGCAGTTTGTTGGTCACTCACCGTCTGATCTTACACGAGAACTGAAGCCGCGGCAAACAGGGAGACGCCAGGACACACTACTCACTCAGCATGGGGGAGAAGAAGACTTCCGACACGGGGCTGGTCTTCTTCCACTTGTACACTGGGATGGGCTTCCCCGACTTGGACTGGCAGTTGAGAGTCACGTTGCCCTTGAGGACGGGTTTCCCAGACAGGGAGCACACAGGGACGCTAGGCGGCACTGGAACAGGACCAAAGGCAACCTTCAGCACTTACTCATTTCACTCCGTGCCCCCTCTAACCTTGCTGTCCTCTATGGGACCGCGTGTGGGATAGTGGACGTTAACTTACACCAAACACTGCTAAATGATACAGAAAGAAATATCTGCAATGAATAAGTGCTGTGTGTGCATGGGGATTGAGGTGGTAGATTTTTATTTTTGATCTAGGAATTTCATACTCGATTGATGGGTGTGTGTGTCTGTGTGTACGAGTTGTCGCCTCACCTTTGACGTTGAGCGTGAGCTCCCAGGTCAGCGGAGGGGCTCCGGTGCGTATGACCTGGCAGACGTAGCGTCCCGAGTCCGACTCCCGGGTGCTGTTGATGTACAGCGACACGTCGGACGAGGGCATGGCCACGGCAAAGTCCACCCGGCCCAGGAACGGCGACTCCTCGGGGTAGACGGTGGTCTTGGTGTACGCAATGATCTGGCCAGCAGCAGAAAGAGGCACACAGGGTCAGGGTGGTGGGACGACAGCAAAGTAAATTACGCACGTACTGTTGAAAAACACTGAATATATAGCCTTTTTAAAAAGGTTTCAGGGGAGAATAACACTGCAGAAGGGCGCTGTTAAGATCACTTTCATTGGAGGCACAGGGCCCTGCTCTAGCTGTCCATCATTCAGCTCTTTACTTCTTTTTGATCCCCTTTGGGACTTTGAATCCATCTGTATAAACGGGAATATCAAAGGCATACAGTATATAGTCCAAAGGCAGTGCCCTGAATCTCCAATATGAGAGGGTGAATTGGTAGAAGGACAATGGAAGATTATGTCCAGTTTGAAAAATGTTCCCCCTGGTTTGCCTCTGACAAGACCTAACCGATTTGAAAGTACATGGATATTTTCCCTTTTTTGCTCTTTGTCAGAAAAAACAAGACTGGTAAAGTGCATTTTGCCGGCAGTAGATTGAGGTTTAAGCTTTTTTTTCTTGGATTAATTTCGGAGGGGCTCCAAAGGAAGAGCGTTTCCAGATTAACAATATGACGGCCAACCAGCCCTCATAACTATAATCCCAGATATTATGGGCACAGATGGTAAAGCAAAAAAGATTTTACTCTGAACCGTCTTTAAGTTCTTCAGCGTAAGAGCCAGGCTAAGTATCACATCATGCCCATATTGCAAGAAGAGTATTCTCACCAGTCCTTTTATCACATACAAACACACATCCTGCAAAAGTGTCCATGCAGGTGTTCTATTTATCCCCCTGGCAACACTGTGTGGGTAGGGTAGACCAGTGTTCTTACTCACCAGTTTGGTGGTGTTGGCCATAAAGTTCCATAGGACTGTACTCTGACTCAGGTCAACCCCAGGGGTGGGGGTGTACCCGGCCTGCAGCACCACCCTCTGACCCTGGATCACCTCCATTCCCGGGGGAGTCTGGATCTGGGACAGCACACCTGTAAGGAAAAGGGAGGGGGGGTAGTCCGGAACACAGAACAACTGTCAGAGTTAGGTTGTAAAGTAAGTTCAAATGAAAGACGTGGATTTGTGTCGAGCGGTAAGAAAACCCCCCCGTTATATTGGCAAAGCTATGGATGAGTTCCAGCACCAGACAATTTTATCATCATCAAGGCACAAAACAAAATGTCTATATCACGCTGGGTGCACTGTCAAACACCCCGTCAACAAAGTACAGTTCAACGCAAAATGTCTGACCAAAATACAACATCTGAAGGTAACAATCTATTGTCCTTTCACACAGAATCGGTTGCCAAACAGCATATTTTTCCACAATGAGTGAAACATAACACTTAAGAAAAAGCTACACTTAAGATTATTTTGTGTCAGCAACACCCCCTTCTAATATCCTTCTATAAATTTTTAAATCTTCAGTACACGCAAAGGAGAAGCGTCCCTAATATAAACAAACGTGGACAAAGTCAATGCAGGGACAACTCAAATCAAATGTAAATGCTTGTTCCTACCAACCAAAGTTGGGAAGATATCCATGTAAGAAAGCACTCCAGGGGGCACAGACTTCATTTGGTCAAACAGCTGGAAAGAAGAGGGCCACCAAAACATGAAGTCCGAGTCCAAGCAGGAGACAACCACAGCAGAAACTCTACTCCGGGCATGGACCCTCTAAAAAAAGCACCTGCAGTCCTCATCTTGGGGTTTGAATCCAACAATTGCACCCTGGCCGGTTTGTCAACTTTGCAAACAAATCAAGACGTAATGTACACACCATAAAAACAGTCAAGAACTCATACAGATAGATCCATCAGCACACAGTCACATTCACTCACACACACACACACACACACACATACACAATCTCCCACACAATCACTTCAACTGGCAATTGCTTTATCTACTGCGGTTTTTGATATGGTTTTCCCCCTCTTTGAGACTTTGCATTGAGCTGGGGGAATTACATGGCACTTATTGTGACGTGGGAATGGAAGGGAATCTTGTTTGGGGCTTAACGGTACAGTCAACATTATGGGCTCCTTCCTACTTAGGACCTGAGGACGTAATCTGTGACGATGCAGCTATTGTCTCTGGTGGCATATCTGTCCTGGATTCAGAGAGTTAAGTCGGCGAACGGATTAATCCGTGGATGGGGAGGGAGGCGGTGCTGGGGATGCTTCTCGATTTAGGGCGTTGGGCGGGCATTCTTGATGCTCTGACTATAGGCAAGATTGCCTGCTCTGGATGGAATGTGTAGACTGGAAGGACTGGCTTCGCAAAGTTCAAGCATGTCATGGAGGTGCCATAAGAAAGGGCTGCCTACTGACACAACATTGTCTTTTTCTATACTGACATGAAAATAGCCGGTATGTCCCGTTACCTCCCTGGTTTGACAGTGGCCATTGTGAATTTGACCTTATAGAAAGGAAATCTGCTGAAGACCGATTAGACTCCAGTAGAAGGCTTACATGATCAAAGAAAACATATTTTCCCTTGTATGCCGTTTCCTGTGGACAGTGGGTAGCTTACAGCAGATTCTATGTACTTCGGGCCATATTTAACATGGAACCAAAGTCTTAAGTCTGCAGTCAGTCTGTAATAAATTGAAAGGAGACAAATAAATTGCATACTGTAGACAGAAAAAAAAACATGCAGTCTCTACTATTAACCAGACGGGGTCAGCAGACACCCATAACCTGCCCATACACAAGAATGTAACTTATTTTTGAATGTAATAGCTATTTGTGTGGTAATGAAACACACGGAAGCCTGCATTATTCTGAACTCAAATGGCCTGCAGTGTCCTTCAAGCTTTTAAGATTCCTCCGTCAAATTGAAAGGAGAGGGGAAACGGAGACAAACAAAGCGACTTCCAATTGCGCGTAAACACTCATTAGCGGACACTGTGTGTGCTGATCGTGCGCTGACTATAATTAGTGACACTGACACTGGACTCTAATGCGTGCCACGGGCCTCCTGTTGTGAGCCAGGGAGTGTGTGCGGCAGAGGATTTTCACCCCTCTTGTTTGTGAGTCATTAGGCAGCCGGCTCGCTCCTGATGAGCCTGCCTGCTCCCTCCCTCCCTCCCTCCCTCCCTCCCTCCCTCCCTCTCTCTCTCTCTCCCCCCCCCTCTCTCTCTCTCTCACTCACTCCCTCTCCCTCTCTCTTTCTCTCTCTCCTTCGCATCCCTCCATCCTGTCCTAAGACCCCAGAAAGGGCTAACACTAAGCCGGCGCGGCCAGTCGCGGCAGGGGGACCTTTGTCAACAGTGGTCGGCTCTCATTAAGCGGAGGAGCTGTCCCCTCCCTCCACCACTCGTTTCTAATCATCCCTCTCTCCTTAGGTAGCCTGTTCTCTGCTGCCCCCCCCCCCCCCACCACCACCTAACCCCACTGAAAGGGTCTTAGCCGAGCTCATCCCTCGCTTTCTTCTAGCTCTATCTCCTTCCCCTCTCGGTCTCTCTCGGCCTCTCTCTCTAGCTCACCCTCCTGGTGTTAAAGGAAGCGCCAGTCACACGGCGCAGTCAGACCAGGTCGATACGCTGCCCTTCCAGATTACTCTAAAGTTTGATGTGAGGGTAAAGGTCTGGGTGGGTGAAGGTCAGGTGGACTCTAACGAGGAGCCTCCACCTGCCTGCTGGGCGTGTGCGCGGTGTTCCGCTCTGCGTGTGCTGGCCACCAGGCTGCATGACAGTGACATAATGAAGGAAGGTGAGAACACGGACTGCAGGGGCGGAGAGGGAGGGGCCAGACAGCAATAAGGGTCAGATGTACTGTAAGATAAACACACGTCACTACCAAAATACAGCTCCTTCCCATGGCCACACTTAAAGAAACACTTCTCGGGAACATTTCTACTAATTGATATTCCAATTAGACTTGATCAATGTTTAAAACCTCTAGACAAAAAAAGAGAAATTAGCAAGAGCATATATTTATAATATACAAGAAGAGAATAATAAGATTAGACTAGTGTGATTGGAACCATATCTTTTTCCTAATTTTGTTCTATTCTTTTAAACAAGTCGTTTTAATTTAAAGGTGTGTCCCATTCAAAAGCACCCCTTTAAGATCACACCAGTGGCGAAGAGAGACAGAGAGAGGAGTTTTTAAATAATAAGAATGTGAATTGCATCTGAAGCGGTAGAAGGTGACAGCAAATGGCACCTTGGAGAGCAGGTTGAAAGATAAATGGTTGTGTCCGTGCGGGAGCCACAAAGGCGGAGGGCAGAAGCTAAGGTCAGAGAACAGCCATGATACATCAACCGACTCCATGATGTAAAACTGCTTGTAGTGATAGTGTTACGGGAGACTACGCGTGGACTACAACACATTTTTAAAAATCTAAAGTTAAGATATATTGTAGAAAAAAGCATTTTGTAAATTTTTATATGTGATGAATGTTTATAACATAGTGTTTTGCAGTATGAAGAGCTGTTAGCTTTCAGGTATACTGTAAAAAATTTGCCAATGCCTGGAATAGGGTTTAGGGATGACGCCAGTCATTCCAATTAGCACAAAGGAATATGGATGGTTTACACCAACACTGGACAGAGAAACAAGATGTCTAGAGCACGGATCAGTCTGATTAATAACTGAATTTGAGAATGTGGAAATGAATCAATGATTGAATGGACAAATTAATAAATGAATGAATAAATGTATGAGAAAATGAATGGACAGAGGTGAGACGCATGGCGTGAAACAATAATGGAGAGCTTCTCTAGCTCAGGGAGCGTATCCTGTGACATATTGCATTCTGAATTTTGCACAAAATCATGTGGAAAGATAGCTGGATGGGTAGATGAATACAAAGAGCAAGTTAAGCGGCAAACAAATTAAGCAGAAGTAAAGTAATTATTGGCCCACAGGCGGCTTCGCTGCAGCAACAACCTCATTCAGATAACACTCGTCACCCTGACTGCTTTAACTAAATTACGAGTCCACCTTTAAAATGTGTTCCTTCTCCTGGAAGTTAATTCCATTCCAGTCAGAGATATATATGCTTTAATTATTACTACAGTCGGTGACGGGAATATCGCTCAGCAGAAAATGGGAGAGAGAGAGACAGAGAGAATGCCTGTGAATTTGTGGGAACATTAGCGAGTCTGAATTTACAAGTCATTAATTTAGCCCGCTGGGTTTGAATGTCGCCATCTAACTATGTCTACGCAGGCATCCACGAGACGTCAGCCATTGAGAACAAAGACATGCGGTGTTGGTTTGAGTACTAGGACAATGGAACACAGGAACGGATTAGGATAAATATGTACTGATTGGAAATGAAATAACTAAATATGGATAATGTGTTGAATTACTTAAAATGAGTCACATAATCAGGTTTATGTTCAGTTCCTTTTAACTATTTGCACTGCTCGTCAAGATTTTACGAAGATCAAGAGGAGCACAAGCAAACAAAGCACTGTTTTTTGGTAAATGTAACGTAATTGCTTCATTAGATAATAATTTGTAGCCTCTGAAAATGTCACTTTGATGAGATGTACGCGGTTTTTTAATCTGTGTGTATGCATGACTGTGGGCAAACGTGTTTGGTGGAATAGTTTGGAGTCATTCCCTCTGGGACAGTTATCTCTACGTATATATTTTTTCATTCGTTTGTGTTTGTGGGTATTTGTTTGTCAAGAGCGTGCGTGTGTGTGTGTGTGCGCGCCTGCTTAATTACGTAGGTCTAATTGCAGGAAACACTAGAGATTCGGCCGGTCCACTTCCTCTGGAAGATGAAACCACCCAGCACTGGCCTTTGATTGAGGAGGGCTTTTGATTGAACACAAGGTGGGTTCCGCGATGGAGCGGGTGGTGCGGGTGGAGTGGCTTCGGTAAAAGTCCTATCGTGCTCATGGACGGAGGCCTTTGTAGAAACGCTTCCTCCACTTCATCGCCCGATCTCTCAGAAGTTGCTCTGCTGCTCCAAACGGAAGCGGCATAAGTGGTGTTGTTTGATGAGAAGAATAAATAATATTTCAGTGAACTTTATCATACATCAGAGACACGGTTGTCCCCGACGCAGAGAGAAATATTGATAGCTATCTGTGCCATAGATGGATTCAGACCTCTGAGGGGGAGGGGGAGAGGGAGGTGGAGGAGAAGGAGAAGGGGGGGGATAGGAAAGACAGATCCAAAGCATTACAGATAACAGAGCGAGGGAGATGGGGAGAAAGCGAACGAGCGAGAGAGAGCGAACGTAATTGCAGGGGAGCTGAATGCCGCGAGTTCAGTCAGTGAAACAGCGGAGGCACTCGCTGCCTCTGAAGATGAAGATGAACTCGACGCACTACAAAGAGAGTCCTCTCATGAGGACGGACTGAACGGCGACGCCGTGCTTTCTCATGGATGCGAGACGTGTGGAACACTACGGGGACGAGTTAACTCAATTCCCCTAAATTGATCAGGGCTCCGCAGCTCACAGCACTGTCAAAACATTAAGCCCAGTAATAGGAGACAATAAAGCGACAAAGACAAAAAAACATTTTGACAGTTGGTCTGAATGTTTTAAATTCGCTAAATAGTTAATGCATTGCATCATGCCGTATACTGTACTAAAACCAAAAACAGAGACGCATTTGAGGTGAGACAATTTTCTCTAAGACAGAAAGGCAAACTTTTATGCAGCAAAGGGTGTAAATGCTAATCCAGTTTTCTTTTATTAATTCACACAGTACAGAGATAAAAGAGAGAAAAAGAGAGAGTGGCGGTGAGCGACAGCCGGAGAAGAAGACCTTATCATCTGATAAGTCAGGCAGTTCCCAGCCCTCTCTGTTTTCCAATATAATTAAAGTCACGTGATGGACTTGGAGATGTGTCCACACTATCTTACCAAAACACCTCCCTCTAGCATCCTTGTTTCCTCCACGTAGTCCCGAAGCGATGAGACAAAGCAGTCCCTGGCTTTATTAGAGGGAGGGGACAGTTTGCGAGTGGGAATGTTAATGCGTTGTCAATGCGAAACATTGTCAACATAAGCGTTGCAAATATGATTTCTATACTCAAGTCTTATATTAAATATATAAATCATTTTGGGAATATATGGCATGTAGAATAAGTATGGGCCGAAGGCGATAACATCTATAAAATAGAAAAAAAATGTATATTCTTATGCGGATCATGCAAAATGACCATGGTGTGCGCTTGAGAAAGTGGACATTGGCTCACGTGATGATGCCCTTAAGAGTTTCAGGGCTTTATTTGTGTGTGTGTGTGTGTGTGTGTGTGTGTGTGTGTGTGTGTGTGCGTGACTTACGTTTGTCTGCTGGTGTGGGTGTGTGTGTGTATGTGTCTGCGTGAGTGTGAAAAGGCTTCGGGCTGCTACACGGGTGATGCAGGGCTCAGATAGTGACTGCAACCGGCTGAGGCTTGAGGAGCACCGAGACGGGAGGTTAATTGAAGCGGTAATGATTGAGCTGACTTCCATCTGATAGAGCAAGTCTTTCGGGGACGGGAAGCCAGAGTGTGAGTGAGAGAGGTACAGAGTGCAAGAGAGAATGACAGAGAGAAAGAGAGAGAGAGAGAGAGAGCGAGAGAGAGAGAGAGAGGGTAATGGGGAGTGTTACAAATGACTAAGCTTGGGGGTCTTCTCACACATGCAGATGGAATAAAAAGTACTCGGGCGTCAATACACTTATCTGGTGTTATAAACAATGGAAGAACCTCTGTGCCGCGAGACCAACACAACTTGGGTAAAGGCAAACACTGTGAGATGATTAGCATGGCTGCAAACGGCAAAATGTTTTCAACCACACTGCGGTTGCGAACGCTTTGAGAGGATTCGGTCATGTTCTTGGCAACTGTTGTGACGAAGAACAACCGCGAAAACATTCCAATGACACATAAAAGAAGCCAACAAGCCAACAACACACACGGGCAGGCACACAAATACACAAAGGAACTTCCTTTGCATTGTGCAGACGGAGGTGAACAGGAAAACTCTGGGCCCACTGATAGCGCAGTGGAGGGGCGGTGCTCCTGAATGAGCGGGGGTTGTGGGAGAACAGTAGCCCACGTAGGTCGGACAGGATGCGGGCCTGAAATCACCCCACGGCAGGCCCTGCCGGTAGCACCTGGCCTCAAAGCCGTTGCGCTCCGCCACTTCCTGAACTCTGAACTTCTGTTGAATAGGCCTATTTGGACCTTGGTCTTCCACCATCACAGCACAGGCAGAGGAACCAAGAAACGTTCAAGTAGGTTTATAACCCTTCAGCCTCATTTCTTTGAACAGTTTCCAAAATGTATGCTTTGATGTCATTTATTTTCACTTACACATTTGAATCTGGCATACGTAGAGCAAGTATAGCGTTTCCCTTTCTAACAATAACATTTTAGCCACACAGAAAAAAATCAACTCAATACAGGAAAGGGTGACCCTCAAATAGACTAGTCATCTGCCATCGCATGCAATGCTTCTCCCTCTGCTAACGAAATGTAGTATGGGGTCGACAAATAGTCTGTATCTCATGTTCCGTCCTCACACACACACACACACACACACACACACACACACACACACACACACACACACACACAGAAACACAAATGTAGCGACAGACCCCTTTGATGTTTCCGTGAGGATCCCGACAGCAGGGGATCAATCTAGACAATACTGAAAGGTGGCAGGTGACACAATCGGCTCAGGACAACATTGGATTACCATGATGAATTCTGCCTGGGATTACCCCCCCCCCCCCCTTCTATCCCACCCCCCTCTCATCTTGTATCTCTTCCTTCCCCTTCTTGCAATAGGCGAGACGAGGTCTCTGTGGCTTAAATACCTGCCGGCCTTCCGTCTCATAGGTTCTCCAACCTGGAGGCCGAGTTTACATGGAGGTGTCAAGCTCTGGGCTTAAGGCTCGGCTGTTGTTCTTGCTGTTGTTTTTGTTGCTGACATTAGTGGGCAGACAACAGGATGCGGATTTTAGTCTCACTCGTGCTGTATGTGTCACAGACAGAGGATTTAGTGGGGTGGTTGGGGTCAAGGAATAGATAGCGGGTGGAGGGGGAAGTGAATGGTCGGCCAGAGTGGAAAGGGTTAAGTGAGACGGAGAGAGATTTACACAGCTAGAACATGGAGAGTAATAATCACAATCCTCTGTAATTATTATGGTCCGGAATGTCGCCTTGTAATTTTACTGTGTGGTTAATGCTCAGAAAACAGTAGAACAACAAAGTACACTTACAAAATGAAAAAATGACCCCAAAATGATATACAAAGTGCTCATATAATATACCATGTCATATCCTATATCACTCATACAATTTAAAGCCAGAAAACAGGTAGCCTACATGACGAAGTTATAGTCAGACTGGAGGACGCTGTTGTAATTGCTCAGATACCAACCTAATATAATGAGCTATACACTACAAGGAGGGATACATACTTTCATAATTGAGTGAAACGTATGGAGAGACAAATTACTGCCATTTAAAAAAAAAAAACAGACAGCCTCTAACTGCTATAAATAGCCAACCATTCTGACAGTAAAGATCATAAATCCTATCCTGTCTTGCTACAGTAGTTGGAGAGTGAGATGCCTTTATGCTGAATTGGTGACATTTCAGGGCTGCAGAGTCCCTTCGTGAGTGTTGGGGAGGACATGGCATGGAGGAGCATGGCTTTGAAGAGAGAGCTCAGGTGAATGGTCAGGATGCCAGGTAAAAAGAAAAACGCTCAAATCACATAGGGATGGCATGGCTCAACAGTAACAGTCGCATCCAGCTTTGGCAAGGATTAGATAGCCCAATTCCCCTATCTAACCTTAGTGTCAATATGGCCTTTGAGCGCCCTTAAAGGCCTATGTTGTCTGTGAAGCTCGCTTCCCCCCCTCACAGGGAAAACATCAAAAGTCAAACTGGGGTTACCGAGCTCAGGTGTCACCGCATCGCCGTAAACTGACAGCATCCGCACCCGACCTTGATGAAATCGTACAGCAACATACCCAAGTAGTCAGCCGAGGTGTTTCATATTTAAGAGGCTTCTCCTCCACACCGTTGAGAAGTGTGTGTGTGTGTGTGGGGGGGGGGGGGGTACAACACAGAAGATAAGAGGACGGTAGGCAAGGCATTAATCTTTTTCTGACGTGAACCCTGATAAGGGCTGCCTGGAGGCGGGGAAAGTGTGGGCCTGCCATGTATCAATGCTAATTGAAGCTCCTTAACATTCTAATACGCAGCAAGATGCCATCGCGGATATCGCATAGGGTAAGACATGCAAATATTAGTTTTCTTGGTAGTCACACGCCCATGCATCATTCTGTGGATGATATCACTTGGCGGCTACTTTATAGTTGTTGTTGTTGTTGTTGTAAGACTGCTCCAAGATCAAATTGGAACATCCTGTTTTTTCCTTCTAGGAGGCAGAAGGAGCAGGTAGAAACGTCACAATGATGACAAGACTAAAAATAAATGCGAAACGTGTATTTTTCCCCCTTCTTCCTGGGCACAGGCTGCCACCATGTCAGGCTGACGACGGGGATGGTGGATGGTGGGGATGGATTACATTTCGCTCTCCGAGGACTAAGTCGTTTTCCCACACCCTGTCACATCGGTTTAGCGATGCCTTCGAGAAACATACACACAACCTCAACCCATTTCACAGATGGATTAGGCTCCTACCTCTGGCTTTGAACAGCCCACAGACACATGCCTGGACAATAAGGACACACATGCAGAACATAGGGGAGCCACTATTACAAGAGCACACAAACACAAACACACACACACACACACACACACACACACACACACACACACACAAAAACACGCGCGCACACACACACACACACACACACACACACGCACACTGGCCTAACCCAGCTTGCGGTGTCAACATGCGTGGGGACGAGTGACCAGTCGTTAGGAGACCATATAAGGCAGTAAACAGTCATCTTTGATAAAGGCCAGGACTCTTCCTGGCTTGTGAAGGCGTTGAGCCCTAATTAGCGAGCCGGAGGTCCCAGCGGAGGGCTCATCAGAAACAAACATAAGTCCCCCAGGCTACTGGTCTTGTCACATGCCTTTGGGATCAAGCCACTTCCGAGAACTGGGCTCACACTTCCTGCCCCAGAGGTCGCGTCCCTCACCATTAAGAACTGAAGGCTCCACCCTCTCAGTGCAGTTAGACACGTCCACTGTCCCACAGTGATCATGCTATCAGGGGAATAAGGACATTTCTGTTGGGGTGAAAAAAAAGACTACTGCTTTAAAATGGCAGAGGTATCAGGGGAATAAGGATATTTCCGTTGGGGTGAAAAAAGACTACTACTTTAAAATGGCAGGGGTATCATGTGGTGTTTATATGCCTAAAAGTGAGACCCTCAAAAGATGACTTCTGCCGTCTGCATTGCATGCTATCAAAGAGCCACTCGTGGCCGTAAAATCGAAAAGGACGTCCGTCTGTGATAGAGCAATCTTTGGATTGCGGGGAATTGTTTATGGAAGCATACCAATTTGCTCCGTGTCACTCATCACTGTTTTGGCGTCTGGCCAAGAACGACAGACTCTCAGGCCAAAGATAGAGATCTTAGAAAAAGCACTGTATTATGCAAAGGAAACGAGCAGAGCTAGCAGATCATCAGCGCTGTCCTTATCAGCAAAACAGCACAACTTAACAGTGCCGGGCGGTAACAACTCCCTCGATGACTAAATAATAAAGAATGTTTCGGAACGTGGCTTTTCGTTAAGAGGAGGTCTGTGGCGTTTCGATGGAATCGGTTGACTCTTAAATTTGGGCGCTAAGGCAATGAATGACCTTGAGCACTGTTGCTGCCAGGGGCTATGTCAAAGCAAGAAATTACACTGTAAACACACAACGACAGATCTTTCAACAAATACATCAAAAATGCCAAGGTACACAGTGAATGCAAAACAAAACGTAAACATATTGTTACAAATAATTGCAAGCGCAAGCAATTCCCCGAGAAAACCTATCATTCTCACACACTGTGGCGCTGACCCTGGGTGCACTGGGTCTGAGCTAAAATAGCCCGCTGTCTGTCGTCTGTGCGACAAGGAGCAGAGGCAGCAGTCCCCGGACCGCAGCGAGAGGCTGGCTAGAAAAAGGGCTTCTCCTCCCAGACACTCCATTTCTGAACATACAGAGAGGCCAGTGACCATCTGGTGTGTGGCGTATTCATCTTAGCTATATTAGGGACAGATATGGACCGGCCTGAAAAGGGAGCACGGAGATGGGAGGGGCTGAGAATATGGAGTATTTAGACATCTGAAAAGCAGATCATGTCTGAAGTAATAGGACAATGGTTGGGTGGGTATGTATCAGTTCATTGTTTGGGGCTAACTCACGTGCCATGTGCTCAACTGTTTCCATGCGTTGGTGGAGGTCAGCTTGGAAGTCTTGAATGACAGAGAGTGTGTTAGAGTGAGTAGATGCAGCATATCTTTCACCACTAGGGGACCACACTCATGAGGTAATTGCTTGTTTGGCTGTGGAGACAATGATTCCTTTTGCTGTGTCTAACCCCAAACAGTAATTTACCAACTGTGAAACCCGCTCTTATCGTTCCAAAACCAATGTTTAGTGATAACAGTTTAATTTAGGGTTCAGGTTTTATTTGAGTCTTTAGTGCATTATGTTCTTTGTATATTTTATCAGCATATTGGACGCTGGGTATGTGCTGTACATGGGAGTGCATTGAAATATTAAGCGACAGTCCAGATCCTCATTTTATCCATAACACTATTTATCATATAAAATAGGAGAGACACCCAAAAAAAACATATAGGTAGGGCAGACTATCTGGGTTTTCCTTAACTTAGTTTGAATGATGGTACTCTTTGTCTATTCTCCCTCTTTGTGTGTCATTGTCTGTTGCTGTGTTTGCTGCGTATCTTGTGACGCGTCTTTGGGTTTCAGAAAAGCACTACACAAATTGAATGAACTGTTATTATTATTATTATTCAATGACAACCGGGTCTTTAACAAAACTAGTAGTGTCAACACCCGCTAGCCTTGGTGATTCCGCCTGGCACATGAGCAATGTGTTTCAGCTGATTCGGAGCCCTATGGATGGACACGGTACTGCTGAACAAACCCGGGGGGGGGGGGGGGAAGCCTACGTTCGGCAGGGCTGCCAGGGTCCTGCGCCTGCTCTCCGTGGGAGATGAAAAGGTCACGCAGGGCTGGTGGGAGCTGTCTTAGTCTCCTGGCTCGATCCCTGTCTACCGCCAGCGCCTGCTGATAATCTGGGCGGTGGCCAGATGGAGGGCGTGCAGAACGCTCCCCGGTGCCATGTTCTTCCTCCGCTGCTGCTCAGAGCCGGGCGTCAATTCTAAATGTCGATTTGTAAACGAACGGAAGTAAGGAAGTGTAAGTAAGTCGGTAAACTGGGTTTGAAACGGCGTGAAAGCATAGAATTAGAATTGGTAGATGAAGCAGAGGGATGGGTACTAGCTCAGGAGAGGGCCCTCAGAACAGACTCTTACCTTCTTACAGCAGTAAGCGTTCTCAAACATTGTTACCCACATAGCTGTGAGGGACGTACTATAACACTGTAACACGGACCGAAAAGAAACGATTCAGAAATGGTCCGCTAGGTAAAGTACGAACCACACACGCACGTAAATGGCAAATGTGTGTTGGCAGAGAAACCGCCGCTGATGTGCAAACCCTACACACTGGCTTCTTCCCCGTGAAAAGACCGCATGGCTTCGTTGCCCACTGGGGCGCGCGGCTTTATAGGTGAATGCCAGGGTGTCTGCCGTAAGCCTGCTCACAACCCTCCTAATCCCATCAGCGTTCAAAGGCCCTGCCGAAGGTATAGCCCCTGCAACAGGCACAGCCAGGGCTTCAGGACCGTAGGAGTCAGACTGATGAATCACGCAGCAAGCGCACGCACAGCGTACACCCACCCATACACGCTCACACACACAGTTGTACGTAGAACTTCAAGAGCGATGTCGTGTCTGGAAAAGGAACCCGAGAAGAACTCGAAGCACCTGTCAGGTCATTTCCAGGTCAGAAGTCTGAACACTCGTATGTGGCCGGGAGTAGGCAGTGTGTAGCGTTCATTCACATTTGTATAATGTGAGTGGCTAGAGGACTACGAGCCATGGAAGAGCAACTCCATCACGATCAAACGGGATCTCGTTTCAAAGACCTTTATTAAGAAGCGCAGATGATCACAAAGCTCCACTCATCTCCCAAGTTACGTTCTCTGCCTTTCTTCCACAATTAAAAAAGATCCCCAGGTTCTAGCTGGCCAGAGAGACAGAGAGGAGGGAGTTATATGAGTCCAGGTAAGGGCCCCCTGTTTCTGAATGGGGCCATTGTGTGACGAGCCAGCTCCGGAGAGAGGCTTTTAGCCTCACTCTCAGTGAGCCAACACCGACTGACAAGCACGGGCGCTCTCAGCACAAGGCAACACACACACACACACACACACACACACACACACACAAACACACACACACACACACACACACACACACACACACACACACACACACACACACAGCCATTCTCTCTCTTTTTCTATTTTCTACTGCTCTGTGCAGTGGGGATCCAATTGCAGGAAGGAATGGGTGGGGTGCTGGGTTGCAGGGTTCACATTTCCTTTTGTGCAAGGTACCTGTTCAAAAAGAAGACACCGCAGCCTTTTTGGTTAAATATAGCATGATACCTTTCCACGGACCCTCCTAGCAGCCACCCGCCACAAAATGGTGGACTGCTGGGTATGGAAGGGTGACTTTCAATCCAAACACATTCCCTAGCAGCTGGACCTGTGGGCATCAAAGACTACATCAGACACACAGGGCACTTTCACGTCATCGTCTGCCTCTGTAGCTCTCTATAGAAAACGTGACACCACCATGTTGTCCACAGCCACTGCCAGCCTCCAACAATCACCCCTCAGAGTATCGGCCCTTTCAATATTTCATTCCATGACCCCCAGATGGGATTACTCTCCTCTCCCACTCTTTCTCCCCACCACAGAGCGGGTTATTTGGATCTCGCTCCATGGTGAAATTGACTGGGACACGAGATGTATGTATTTATTTGGGCGCTGGGCTGACGTTATCGGGAGGCGGGATCGTAGACTAGGGATCAGGCTGGAATTGGCGCTGGATGGGAGAGAGAGCGGGGAAGAGGAATGTTCTGGACGGCTTATCTGGGAGTGCCAGGCAGCCGGGAGAGGAAGTAGAGTGTCAGGGGGAAGAGGAAAAGGGACAACACACACACACACACACACACACACACACACACACAACACACACACACACACACACACACACACACACACGAACGAACACACACACACACACGAACGCACGCACAACCTTTTCCTGCCCAGGAAAAGCCTAGAGGGACAGCCCTTCTTCCCTCTTTGCTTCACAGGCTCTGGCTATTCTGTTTATTCTTCTATCTCCATTTACCTCTCTCTCCCTTTCGCCCTCCACCTCTCCGTTTCTCACGCTTTCCATCTCCTCCTGTCGGTGCAGCTCGATAGAGAAAACACGTTTCAAAGATGCAGCAGTCAAGGTGTGTGGCCTGACAGCTCGGCAGTAGAATCGTGTTCAGGAAGGCGTGCTTTTCTTGAACGCATGTTGCAAATGAGCACGGTGGGCTGTGTTGATGGCGGACTCACGAGGAGCAACACGCTTCCACTGTCCAAGCGCGCGCTCAGTCCAGGTGAATTCAATTTCAATCGTTGCATTTTACGTGAAATCCCATTATATTCGTCAGCACTAACTACACATCAAGTCACCCCCAGCATTGCTTCCTACAGATGACGCAGTAGGACGGACATGGAGTGTCTAGCTATTACCACCAAAGAGACGTCCTGATTCAACATTACATGCTCAAGTGTTTGCAGATCCTAAGTGAGTAAACCCAGTGCATACCGTACATACCACCTTTGCGGGGACAACAGAGGGTTAGGCTAGTGTAAAGGATATCCATACGGTATGTTCCACATAGACTTAATGTAGCACAAAACCTTGGAGCTGGAGCTCAGCGCTCTTCTTGCACTGAACCAAAAGGAAAACAATGACCCAAACAGAACTGGCAATTGTTAGTTGACCAAACCCAAGTCCACACACACTACACTTGTTGAATATGACTCCGTGACCATAGGAGGTGTAAGCCCATATAACCAAAGCTGTCGGCTTCTAAAAAGGAAAGATTAAATTGAGTGACAGCAGGCGTTCTTTGTTGCCTGCTGTTACTGCCTGTGCTTTGTAAGAGAGTGAGCACACCTGTGTGTGTGTCTGAGGGAGCATGTATGTGTGTGTGTGTGTGTGTGTGTGTACGTGTGTGTGTGTGTGTGTGTGTGTGTGTGTGTGTGTGTGTGTGTGTGTGTGTGTGTGTGTGTGTGTGTGTGTGTGTGCGCGCGCGCGCAACGCGTGTGAGATTGTGTGCAAGTCGGTGGGCGGTTGCGTCAAAGGCATGAGCGGCCAGCTGAGCTGCCAGCGTACGTGACCGTGCTGGTGATTCGTACACAGGGAGAGGCCGAGAGGGGAGCCCGGCGCCTCACACTCCGTGTCCACAGGCACTATTGGCGCAATAAGCGGTCGCGGACACGCTCCATCGCGGGGATCAACGGTGGTCGGACCGTTTTCCTCCCCGTGTTCCTGGGCTCTTCCTAGCCTCCGCCGCGGCACACTGACGGGGCTAATACCCTGGGCGGCTAGGCGGCGGGTCGGGGGATCTCACGGATCACGTATTAGCCTGCCTTCTCCTATAGAGCTAAACCTGTGAATGTGTGAGGACTAATCTGTGCGAGGTGTAAAGCCAGCTTCCTTTTGCTAATGCGGGAGCCACCTGTCAACACGTGCGGGAAACGCAGCAAGCAGCGATTCATTGCGGCACACAAGTTCAGCCCCGGCAAATCATCCCCCCCCCCCCCCCCCCCCTGTCCCCCCAGTCCCCCCCACAGTATCTGTGTCTCTCCCTGCTCTGAGTGGAAGAGACACCGCCTCATGAGGGAGTCTGGCCTGTGTGGCTGAGAGGGACACGCTCAGGGTTGTCAGAGGCATAAAGACTCTTTGTTGACGGGCAGCCATACACACACACACACACACACACACACACACACACACATGGAGAAGCTGTACACAGACACACAGATAGGCAGGCAGATCAACAGACACAATAAAACAAACACCAAAGAGGGTATTTTTTCACAAATCCTGACGGATCCGAGGGCCTGACTCAGTCAAGTTTGAAGTGTGAAAAAAGGAAAAACCCACAAATGTGCACACTCCCTTTCCAACTTTGTCTCTATTTTTCCTTCTCCCTCTCTCACTTCTTCTTGCCACACACACACACACACACACACACACACACACACCTCTGAGTATCACCTCGGCATCTGCAGGGATTTGTGCATGTGTGTGGGGCTGTCACTCGGCCTGTGAAATAATGCATGGGCCCCCTGAGAAGGCCCCTCTCGCTCCCCTGAGTGGCTCGGCGGCGGGGCCGTGTTTTACACTGCCGTCACTGCACACTGTGGGCTCCTGCCTCGGGATCCATACTGGGTGGAAATAGGCCACCTAATGGAACAACAAACCCATCCCCTCCATCTCCATAACATGGCGGTAGCAGGAGGGACACATATAAAGAGAGAGAGAGAGAGAGAGAGAAACACAAAAAAAGCCGCCCAAACCCTCGATTCTGCTGACTAGACTAGATGACAATGACGGTAGACAGCGCCTGCGATGAAAATAACAACCGCCATGCATAATGCAGCAAAGACGCTCTCCTGCTCTCCTGCCCTCCGCCGCGCATTTTGGACTCTCCGAGACACTGCATCTGCCCCCCTTGAGAAGCACTCAACCCCCCCCCCCCACCCCACCCCACCCCGATGCCTGTTTCATCCCGTGCCCCCCCCCCCCCCCCCTCGTGTTCGCCAGCAGTCTCCGTGGGGAAAAGGGCGGTAATTACATAATGGGCGAGCCTAATTATGATATGCTGGCTGGCGTTAGATGTGGGCAAGGGAAGGTATCTTCTGGGTCCTAGGGGAAGCCCAGCGCGGCCCTGCCCCGTGTCCTAAAACGGGCGCACTGCCTGATGGGGAGCGGGATAAGCGGGCTGAGCCCTACCGAGCTACCAGCCACAGCTTCAAAGACGTGTTATATCATGTTTATCAGTCAAAGGTCAGCCATTCTCCATGAAGCTAATGATTACAGTTGCTACACCTAATGGGTGAAGGGGAGGAGATGGGCTGAGACGAAACTTGTGTGTATGTGTGTGTGTGTGTGTGTGTATGTGTATGTGCGCGCGCGCTTCATGGCAGTTAGTTCACATTGGTTCTTGGGGAGGTTCTGCTGGAAATGTGAATGGGAGGGGTCGAAGTGAGTCCAGAACTGTCACCGTGTGCAGGGCTTTGTCTCCTCAGTCTTCTACAGTTAACATGGGAATCCAAAGAGAACACACGGCCATTGTATCTCTTCAAAATGTCACTTCCCACACGCGCATGCCTGCTTCACGGCGTATCAAACAGGGCTCCAGCGCAATGCAGCGGACTCAACTCCGTCTAGCTATCGGATGAAGTAGTCGCGCTCGCACGGCACGGACGAAAAAAACTAAAAAAACAACAACCGCAAAAACAACCGAGAGCCCGGCGGTGGAGCGTGTGTGGTGTGGCGTGTGCAAATCAGAGACGATGTCTGCCGCCTGTTAGGGGGCGGTGGGGGGGGGGTAGCGCATCCTGCCCCCGATGCAGAGCGGAAAAAAGGCACACACCGGCGTCCTGCGAACAGGCCGTGATTTAAACGGACACACAGGGACACGGCGGGGGGGGGGGGAAGAAAAGGAAAACGGGAACACGGCAAACGAGGTGGCAGCGCGCGGGGCTCCAGACATGAGTTAGAGTTAGGTAAGCCCCTCCCCCCCTCCACGCCAGCCCCTGCAGACTCCCAACACATCCTATAACGCATTCATTAATGATAGCTCAGATGTTTTGCCCCCCCCCCCCCCCCCCCCCCCCCCCCCACCCTTCACAGCTCCTCTGTAGGTGCAAAGTCAGCCGTGTGTGAACTTATGACCTGCATGAGATCTACCTTCATTGAAGTGTTTACTTGTGACACACACACGCACGCACACGCACATGCACACACTGACTGGCTCTGCCTTCCTGCCTTTATGACTTATCTGTTCCAAGCAGGTTTCAGTGGCGCTCCGCTGCTCACAGTTGTGGAACTATCTATTTATATCTATCTATAACTATCTATCCATTGGCATACAGGAGGAAGAAATTAGCTTAGTTATGTAATTTATGCAACAAGATGATATTCCTACATGTAATGTCGTTCACATGCCTCTAGGCAGAGTCTGACATGAGTTGTTCGGTGTAGGAATATTAAGGCTAGGACACTGCAGTCTCCGGTGGAATAGTGCATATTTAATGTTCCATGTCATTTAAAGTGGGAGCCTCTACAAGGCTGTTAACAGTAATTCAACACAAATTGGTAGGGTGATAATTAAGTGTGCCCTATTCTACTCCACAACTTGGGAGATCTTAAAGTGCTTTAACAACTGAAACATTTCAGAGAAAATGTTCCCTCTCCTCTCGACTTTAAAAGCCGGGGCATTTAGGGAGAAGCACAGATTAAAATGTGACGAGACACAAGGAATAGGCACCATGTGGAGAACACATAATGCCAAGACGCAGCTTTACAAAAATAGGCTAACAAAATCCAGCCAGGCCAACACTGTCTCATCCTACTCTCGCAGTATATGATGAAACAGTAGAGGCTATGACCCCCACTTCTAATTGTATTACACATATACGTATGTATGCACTCACTTCTGCTGATGCAGACACCCCATGCCTAAGCCATGTCACCCTCCCAACACACACACACACACACACACACACACACACTGCTGTCCAGTAGAATATTGTCTACCTCCCAGTTTACAGCTTGCAGGCTAATTGCTGATAGGTCGAAATTCCTGCATAATCCTGACCTAATCCTTACTGGCTCGATTCAACAGTGAAATTACCAACTGAAAATCTGGGCTTCTTCTACTGAATACACCTCTCCTTCTCTCACGCACTCTCTCTTTTCCCACTCTCCCATCTGTCTCTTTCCTGCCCTCTCTCCGTCCCCATCTATCACTATTCTGCTGGATCTGCATAGGAACTCTCTCTCACTCATTCGCTCAAGTTTGCTGCTCAATCCGGACCACCTTGATTGTACATTTGTGAAACAGACTTCTAAAGACAGTTCCATTTTAGTGTCAAATTTAGGACTCTCACGTCGAGTGCAAGCCATGTTCGGACTTCAGGGCGAGGCCTTTGGACTTCAACGTCCAGCCTTTTTTTTTAAAACTACAAGCCGTTCCTCAAAGTGGGGAGACGTAGCAATAAAAACACAGATTCAAATCAGAGGGAGAGATAAACGAGGGAGGGAGGGAGGGAGGGAGGGAGGGCGATAATGACATCCGTCACCGGGGAACGTATAAACAGAAACTCTGATAAGGACAGTCCCTTTTTAACGGTCATGAAAGGAGCCACGCATTCCATCACCCCTTTGATACCTTAGGTTCTGTCAGTGTTCTCTGGGACAAACACACGCGGGCCCACGCACGCGCGCACCAACGCTCGCAATGGGGCGCGAGCGCGGCGAAACGGTTCCGTTGTCTCAACAGTGAGGCAACTCCGTCAAGTGGCTTGTTCCGCCCGGGCCCCTAATTAGCCACTGAATTATCGATAGCTCAAGACGACAGGGAGTGGAGGAAACAGAACGGGAGCTATTCCTGACAGGCCCCGCGCTATTTTTACCACAGGAGGCGCACACGCAGACGCGTGAAGGATGAGAGGTTCTGGTGGCAGCTTCTATTAGGGAGCTGGGATCGTTCCTCCTCCGCCTGCTCCCCCTCCTCTCGTCTTCCGCAGCGACAGCTAGTGTCGGGGGAAGCTGCTTCTGGTGCGGAGGAGAGCCGGGGCGGAGAGAGTGATACCGGTGCTCCGCGGTGACTAATGCCGGTGTTTAAGTGTTGGTATTAAGGGTGATGGGAGAGGTTATTATTTCCCTGACAATTGGGATGGCGAAGGAGGTGCCCCACAGCTCCGCAGAGTGATTATGGATCAGATTGAAAGCATATGAAAGACTCGCTTATGTCACCCTAGGGAGAACGAGCGCTGAAATGAACAGGGGGAGGATATACATCCCAGGGATAATAGTGAAAGAGTTGAGAGAAGTGATAGGAAGTATATATAGAATAAGGTGTACAGGGAGCACTAGGTGACAATCCTTACAGTCTTGGAACGACGCAATGCAAAACACAATGTGCTTCCTTTCAATTGTGCTTTCCTCCACGTTATAATGAACAGTGTTCTGAGGACATTAGGGATATGTGTAGGTGTGTGTGTGTGTGTGTGGGGGGGGGGGGGGGGGGGGTTGTCTGTGTGTACCTCCTTCCCAGAGCATGAAAAAGGTTCCATGCCATAAATTAAGTGAAATGGGGGCTGGGCAATATCCTGCCATGCAGACCCACGTCCCAATGCCACCCTGTTTAACACACTTTGCTAGTCTACTGCATCTTACTCTCTAAACCTACTGTGTTAAAACCTAAAACATATTACATCATCTCACGTCTGTCACGTCTTTCCACAAGCTCCAAGAACATCATGTTTAAAGGTTAAAAATGTTCTGTTAAAACTCTGACAGAACATGAATATTGCATAAGCACTAGGCCGCAAACAAACTATACTCACAATGGAGCATTTACCACAGAGTCCGAGGACATAGACTGCCTAATTGCGATGCTTCACACCCAGTTAACGGCAGCCGACCCATCGACCAGAGCATCCAGGAGATCAATGGTCCTAATGAGAAATCACTAATGAAGTTTCTAAATGTCAATGACAACACTGCGTGAGGGGACAGCTCTCCACTGAAGAACAATACATGCATTCCAAAAAAGGCTAAAGGTCTCTATTAGGTACGAGACAACTTGCAGGGAGACTGAATGACGAGGACAGAGTTATTAAACAATATGAAACCCGGGGGTGTGTGTATATTACGGCGGGTTATTTCCAGTTACCTGTACTCTGTTCACATTTAGGGATGCGAGGGGGAGCTTAGAGAGGGAAATGTATCAGCTGTACCGTGTTTTCAATGGGAGGCATTTGCATATTTCCTCTCCTTAAAATCATCAGTGGTAAACTAGACTGCCTCAAATCCAGACCCTAATCCTAATAGATCCCGTTTAGCATCCAGCAGAGAAACTTCCATCTCTTCAAAGCCATCCGGGGGAGATTACTGCGGGACTCTCTCTCGGTGTGGTACGCTTATGTGCTTTTGTACCGCCGGGGCAAACAGAGAGCGGAGAGAAACCCCACCGCGTCCGACATGCCAGTCGCCAGTCGTCGGCCGAGCGCGGGGGGGGGGGGGGGGGCTGACGACGACGACACACGTAATGCTGAGACAAGGACATGCAGGAAGAAGGTATGATCTAACGGCATCCAGGCAGGATGGGATGGAGCCATTTTGCATATGGCCCTGCTGGCGTTTTTCTTTGCTACGAGTTCATTTCACATTTCATTATAGGGGGGTAGCATGGAATAGACGTATGCTACGTTCTTACGGTCGCAGCATGAAATCCACTAAAGGTATTCGTGTGTGTGTGTGGCCATTCCATGTCCATGGAAACCTGCACAATGAACAATGGGAAACAGCGATGGCAAGTTGGCACCGGAGGCGTGGTTCAAAATCAATGCCTTTTAGAGGCATTTCTTTACTGATTGTGGGGTAATTATCCATCAAATGACACATACACACACACACACACACACACACACACACAAATATAGCCATTTGTGCCAAAAGAGAACACTCGACCTGGTTACCTGGAAATATGGATAATACAGCTGCGCAACGGTTGAAAATTTTGAAAATGTTTTGGGAAACGTTCTACCCACTCGAAGTTCTCTAACTTGATTAGAGGGAACAGATCGCCTCCCGGGGCTGTTGACACAGAATTAAGTACAATTTTATTATGACACATCAGCCCGATGACAGGTTTCTGTGCATGTTACTGAGAAAACTGAGGCGTGCACCGTGAACAAAACGTGTGCATCTGGACAGCTCTCAGGGGATGCTTTTAATAAACAATCGTTAGAGTGGGAGTGGAGTAGAAAAGCTACACCTCGGAGCTATCGACAGGAATAATGACATCACATTGCCTCCCCAGAGCAGTTTGTGTGTGTGTGTGTGTGTGTGTGTGTGTGTGTGTGTGTGTGTGTGTGTGTGTGTGTGTGTGTGTGTGTGTGTGTGTGTGTGTGTGTTAGCCACCACTGGATTGGGGTTTGTAATGAAGAGAGAGAGAGGGATAGAGAGAGAGAGAGAGAGCGAGAGAAAGAGAGGGTGATTGGAGGAAAGGTAACAGCAAATACAGGAGGACTATGGCCATCAGCGGGGGGGCTGAGGGGGGGAGGGGGTGGGGGGGGGGGCGCTGGGGGGAGGTATTTATAAATAACACAGAGGCTCACACAGGACCAACATAGTGAACCTGCACACAGTCTCTCTCTTACACACACACACACACACACACACACACACACACACACACACAGACACACCTTAGCCTCTCTTATACACACAATCTACCTCTTCCACACACACATACCTCTCTTCCCCACAATCTCTCTTACACACACACACACACACACACACACACACACACACACACACACACACACACACACACACACACACACACACACACACACACACACACCTCAGCCTCTCTCTGTACTCTCCACCACCTCTCTGCTGGCTTTCAGTGTCATGAGGCTCCTTGTCCAGAGCCTCTGGCTGACCTGACAGAGATGTGCTGATGAGACACTGATGCTACTACAGCCCCTCTGGGAAAGGGGGGGTGGACAGACAGAGACAGACAGACAGCAGAACAGAAGAAAAAAAGAGAAGAAAGGGGGGGAGAAACGACGAGAAGAAGCCACAACGGAGGAAGTGAACGGAGAGAGACGGTGTCCAGAGAGCGAGGGAAGAGGCAGAAACGTGTGCCTGTGGAAGGAAGGAGGGAATGGGGAGGAGAGGAGCGGTGGAGTGAGGAATGAGCTGACAGGTGGCCCTACAGGTCCCTGCCACGGGAGGCTGCAGCGCGACAGAGGCCGGAGGGGGGGCTGGATGACAGCTGGGCTGGGAAGCTGCCGATGCTCTGGGCTGTGGGCACGAGGTGCTGAGACAGTGGAAGGACTGCGTGCGCGAGCGTGTGTGTGTCGACACTACGGGCTTCCGCATGCAAATGCGAGAGGGAAAAACCACAGCGAGAAAGAGCGCGGGTGCGAGTGCGTTTGTTTACGATGCGTGGGCAGCTGGCAGGGGTCGGGGTGGGGTGGGTGCCACTCTCATCGAACGTCGCGGTGTGACCCTAAAAGGCAGCTCCCATCACCCTGCCACACTGAACAGTTACTCCTGATCACTGATGCTGGCTCAGTGGGGAAACCGAGCGCTAGGCGGTGCCCTGAAGGCCTAGGCTTACCAGTGTGGATATAATGACTTTTTCCACAAGGCTGGCTGGCTGCTGCGATGCCACAGCCTGCATACTCAATCAGGCTGCTGGGGCTCCGCTAGGACGCGGTAATGGTAACACTTATGTTCCGAGCATTGCCACGGCAATTATTGAGCGTGCGATGTGCTTAACATCTAATGTACCTACAGCAAAGGCATTTTGGATATTTGTTCTAATGTATGCATTAAGGTCACGCCATAAAGATAACGCAAGGCAATCAAGTAAGCACATACATGCACAACACTTTACGAAAAGCGGGTCCTACCATTACTTTATCTAATGCATACTAATATTTCTCTTTGAAAGGGGAACCGTACATATATCTAAAAAAACAAAAAACAAACACTGGCCGTCCCTTTGGGCTGCTTTGAAACCTTCCAGAGGCGGAGGCTCTGAATGGGAATGTGCCGGGGAACGGAGGACTGGTCTCCACTGCTTGTACATGGCCTGTCAGCCTGATGACTGCTGCTGGGTGGGTGGGTGGGTGTGGGGTCCAGGCCTTACTGGCCATGTGGGATTACAGTGGATTTCATCACGGAATATAATGCAGTCGCTCAGTCGGTGAGGGGAGCAGGCAGAAATGGCGGTGGAATCAGTTGATTTCCGCCCACGAGGCACAAGCAAAGCAGGGGAGGTGTACCTTGGCCATTTGCAATTAACTGACTAAGGCACACCGCAAAGACGACATCCCTGCTAGCAATCGCAGCAGACGACTTGGTGGAGTAAAATGGGAAATCCTGTCTTGATTTATAGCGCACGTGGGTGGGGAAGGGTGGTGTGTGGGCGTATGTGTGTGTGTAACCTCGAACGACCAAATAGAAGTTACAGCACGTGTGTAACATGTACTACACTTTAAAAACAGGACTCGATTCAAGGTCTTCAGGAAAATCTGAAGTGTCAGTGGATTATGCGTCTATCCCACACACACGCATTGCATGCACACGCACGAACACGCACGCGCACACAAACAAACAGAAAGAATAAATTAACACAGATGTCCTCTTTTCTCCCTCCTTTCTTTCTCCAACCTAAGCCGTACGGAAGAAGGACAGGATATGAGGATAAGCAGACGCTACCGTTGCAGAAGTCTGACAGACAGGCAACATCTGTCAGTGGCAGAGAGCACACGTTAGCATTAGCCCCGTGTATCATGGTGTTCTTTGCTGCCCGCTCCTTTCAGCTCGTATGGCTGAGGTCCAGGTTGTTGCTGGAGCGGTCTCAAAGACAGATACTGTGGAGACGACGCAGACTTGACCAGCCTGACAGGATGCAGCCATAATATTAGCGTGAAAGTGAGGTTATAGATAATAGCGAAGCACTTGCTGCCTAGAATGTCACCTAAGCTACGCCCCTCTGCTGGCTGAAAGTGTGTAAAACAGTAATTAAGCAGCAGACTGTAATTACCTTACCATATTAGAGACACTGTGGCAGCACGTCTGACAATGCAGACTGTGTCTGTAAGGAGATTACATTGTGATGTTGTGGGACTTCCCTCGTTTTAAAAACAGGATAGCATGTACCTCTAGATATCGCAAGGGCATTTATTTAGAATCCCCAGAGAGCAACACAATGGTCTGTTGAGGGACAAATAATTGTTGGCTATAAACGCCAGAAACAAACATTCGCTGACACACTAAAATAACTATTATTGCTAGGCTATTTAGGAAAACAATAAACATCGCCTCTCTTGACTTGACCTTGGGGGAGATTTACATCATAACATTTAGACATCAATCCCACTCTTATGGGGGCTGTGACATGAGGGCCTGTGCTCACTGCTCTGCTCGGCTCTGCCCATCTGTGGTGGCTGACTCGAGACGTTTCCCTTTCCTGAGAGAGAGAGAGAGAGAGAGAGAGAGAGAGAGAGAGAGAGAGAGAGAGAGAGAGAGAGAGACAGAGAGACAGAGAGAGAGAGAGAGAGAGAGAGAGAGAGAGAGAGAGAGAGAGAGAGAGAGAGAGAGAGAGAGAGAGAGAGAGAGAGAGCGGGACGAGCGGGAGAGCAGGGGGCCTGCGCCTTTTAGAGAGTCCATAGGCCGGGCCAGAGCGTTGGGAAAGTCGCCCACTGGTTTTCTCATGACCCCTGGCCAGCATGAGGAGAGGAGCTTGTTCCTCCAGGGACCTCGGGGACCAGGGGACGGGGAGGCGTGAGGCCAGGCCGGTCCTCCAGCAGCAGGGAAGTGACGTCGGAGACATCGGTCTGTGCCACGTCCTGAACGGGCACTGACCACAGGCTGGCCGGCTAGGCGTGTACCAGAGAACGGTGCCCTTTTTGCTTTTGTTTGCCTGCCTACCGCCATGCAAGCTTGGCCTGCTACCAGCCTATTTTTACATTTCACAGTGCTGACAATGGGGGAGGGAGCTCCAGGGAAAAGTGGGGACTTCCTGTAATAAAATGTCGGTTTCGAAGCTGCTTCCACGCGAGGAGCAGGCTATCGACTGGGATGGGCCTCTGCACCGGGAACGGTTGCTAGTCACCCCCATCACACCGACATGCCGTGGGCATGGAAGACAACAGACACAGTGCCAGGCGTGATTCGCTCTAATCTCCCCTCGTCCTCCTGCCTGTAGAAAACACCAGCAGGGAGTACATGGGGATTACAGTGCCACGCGACGCTGTCTAGACTCCGGGCGGCGAGTCGCGGTCTCACCTTGTCGAGGAAGAGGCGAGGTGGCCTGCTGTGTTCCTGTGTCGTCACTGCATCGACAGGCAACGGTCCCGATAAAACCAGCAATCCCTTTACCTTTGCGAAATCAAAGGCTTAGGCTTACTAGTTGCCCCGGCACCACATAAGGGCCCACCGACTTCAAACGGAGATGGAGGGTAATCCTGGCTGTGAATAGCGAGGCTTTGGCGCACATCCAGCCCATATTATTCTAAAAAATAGGCAATTAGAGATAAGGCCAAGTGGTTCTCGGTGCGGTACATTGCGTGCCCGGGTCATCGGCCTGACAGTCTTCAGGGATATTTTTGGAACGTGGACTCGACAAAGCAACCGGAAGGAAGGAACACAACCTCAGTGCACCGCAGCATACGTCCAGGGAGGGAACCGACGCTGTTTATTTTGCCATGCATGTCAAGCTCATGTTTACAAACTAAGAATGTCCGAGCTAAGTGATGGCTTAAAAGAAGAGCACATACAAATGACTGTGAGCCAAGTCACTGGATGTGGCATTAAGGCTGGTGACACTAGAGCACTGCACTCCTCACCTGGACCCCAGGGGGCCTTTTGAAGCAGTGATAGGATGACCTTGTTAAATAAGTAAGTCCATTCTGGGACACAGTCGGAAAACAAATGAAGAGGTTTTCTATGGCGAGGTGGTGTGTCCACGATGGAAGAGCAATTATGCGGAGGCTGGCTCAAAGATAAGATGAGACTTTTGCACCGGCGAGGTAAACAACGGGTCTCAGATAAGCGCCCTGAAGTGTAGGTGCCTTATCAGGTGTACACACACACACACACATACACACTTATCAGGTGTTCACACACACACACACACACACACACACACACACACACACACACACACACACACACACACACACACACACACACACACACACACACACACACACACACACACACACACACACACACACACAGACTACTCTACACACAGACTACTCTACTCTACTCTCCCCATGCAGATGACCCATAACCCTCTTACACACATATTATGCGGCTAAGACTTTATTGCATGTGTGCCTTTGAATCAGGAACCGAATACATCTGGCCCAGGCCAATCACACTGAGTGAAAGTATATTCAATAAATAATGTTTTCTGTGCTAATTGTTTAAAACTTAAAGCTGTCTGGATAATCATGAACCAAATGTCAATGTCAGAAAGATGCTTTTAAGTCGAATAACACCAGGCTTTGTCTTTCACCCAGCTCCCTATTCCAGTAATTAGGAAGACAACAAAGTCTCGGCACATCAGGTGGCAAAGGGCAACGTAACGTTGGAAAACGAATTTCTTCAGATAATGAGATTCAGGAAAGGAAAGTGTTTGAAAACATCCTCGGCTGCGTGGCAAGGTCATTTAAACAATTACAACACAGCACATCATTATGTACTCAACTTATTGAACTGAGACTAATGTAATTCAAATGAGAAAGGAGCTGGAAGACTTTGTTTCACTTAGACAAATAGATCTGCGGTTCTGTGTAGTAGTAACACGAACATGCAGTCAATCCATCCAACGGAATTTTTTTTTAATAAAATAAAAGAAGTGGGTGAAACAAACCTGGACCTTAAAGCACTGTACAACGTGCAGTGATAAAGAAATAAAAACAACATGCTGGCTGCCTATACTGTCGTATAGATATAACAGGGTGCCTTAGTGTGATACACTTGCAGATAATCTGTGTGTGCAATATACTCATTAGCCCAAAGTACTTTGGCCCCATTCTATTAAAATCAAGCACTGAATTCCCATTCTTGACCACACAAACTGCTCATTTCCATGGATTTTCCATTATTGCAACTCTTGATTATAAGACGCACAATTGGGGCTTAACCTGTTTGTCGTAATAGCTCCTCACTTACTTCACCAACTGTAAAACAGGGAGGGAGGGAGACTTCGGAAAAATCTCCCGTCTTCCTGTTTGCAAGACTGCCGTTTCCTCCCAAGTCCTGACTATCACTCATAAAAGACACATCTGCAGGGGGCTGGCGACAGTGTGTGAAGTACTGGTGAGGTCAAGGTCACCAACTACTGCTGGAATTTTTTTTAAATATGACTGACTTTCATGAAGCTCAAACGCACAGTCTAAAGTTTAAAAACGAGGACAGAGTTTGTCATGGAAAGTCATTAGATGGCTTCGGTCGCCACACCCTCAAGGTTAAAGTAAGACAACCTGAGATTGCCTATATCAGCACATAGGACTGTTATGGCAACAGACAATGTGAAAGGGCAAAGGATTCACACAAAGATAATTATTATATGTGAATATCTCATAATATCTTATAGGACATATATACAAGTGTTCCCCTTTATCCACTTAAAGCTAGACCAATTACACTTCAAGTTAAAGTTGCTTGTTGTATGTTTCTCATGTATTTTATTTGGACTGTCTAATTTAAGGTAATCTTTTAAAGATGTAAAAGCATGTCAAATGTTTAAATCAATAATTGCAGTTTTACTTAATTGGTTCATGTTCAAAGTTAGTGTAATGCAAGTTTTCTAGTACTGTATGTCCAGTGTTGAGCAGAATAGACGCAGAACTATCACTCATGACCTAGGAATCAAATCTATAATACTGATAGGAATGATGGGTTTGGAATCCCTTGCTATAAAGGGATTACTCGCTGGCCTGGATAACAGAATCAAATATAATGCACTTGTTTCAAATACTATGTAACACAAACAGGTCAGGTGTTTAAGGTTTATATATTTATGTCGAGCCAGGGAACACTAAGCGTGGTATCACAATGACTGTCAATGACAACGTTTATATTCACATTTATAATAATCCCTTCCATAAACAATTATTGATTTCAATTGATAAATCAGATTGGGAATGAAAGCAACACATCAACGAGAGGGAACAACTACTAAAAATTACATTAATTCCAAAAGCAAAAGCATACCTGAGAGCCCCCATAGAAAGGTAAGCGACAGTAAGGTATTAAGTTTCCTCGAAGTATAGATCTCCATAGTTCAGCATGCGCCTTCTCTATGTGCCACACTCCCCGATTTCAGTCCTAATGTATACAGTCTCCACCGTTATCTGCGCGCAATTTCGCTTTGGGCGCTGTTCTTGAAGTCTTTCAAGTGGCTTCGTTGAATGTACAAAGCGAAGTCGAAGGTGATGGGAGGGGGAAGTTTAGATAGGGAAACGTTTTACAAAGATCTGCAAGTAGTTGCCCAATTATTCCTTGCACTACCATTAATTGAATTCCGTATTCACCAGCGTTTGTTTTGGATTCAGGCACAAGCACGACAGCCTACTACAGTAACGGTGCTTAATACTACAACTAATACCCGTACGAGCAGCAAGTTGTCCAAATCCCCGACAACGAATGTCCTCTTTCTCTTCCTTGTATGCGTTGCTGCGTTTGGAATTAATTTTCTTTGGGCACATTGGCTGTATCCAAGCACTAACCAAGTTGTCATCGTATATCCATTCTGAAAAACAGTGTTCAGATGAGTCTTAGCTATTTCAGCTAACGACACCTGTCGGGTTTAGCCACGCCCATCTCTGGTGCAGGTGCACCACATCTTCCCTGGATCAGTACACAATATGCATAAAAGTTAAGCAGATCAGTTGATTCTTGAGCACTTTCTCAGTTGGGTGATAATTTACATTGAGTAAGTTTACATTTCCCCACGCGGCCCCAACATTTTTTGTAAGAGGAACAGAGATAATAGACCCATAATAGACCGGTCATTATTCGTATTTTCGTGTGAGTACAATAAGAAAATTGAAATGCGTGCATGACGTGACTTTATTACTACAACAACTAAAGAGCAAATCAAACCCTTTCAGAGTGGTAATATAAGTGACTTTAACCCCATGAAAATTACACCCCAGCTTACACATAGAGGAAAGTATGAAAATATTGATAAGGGCCTTAAATTAAATATTGCCACATAATGCTAGCCAATGAATATATTCATTGTTATTGCATGGCTAACTTCTCATTCATTATTTATAAAACCCTTTCTTTCAATTTATCATAAGACTTCTATGCTCTTCGACTAGGGAGGGGAAACTGCTTATGTTACATTGTAGGTTAGGATCTCATGAGAATAACTAATTCAGAGAAACAGGACTGGGTAGCTTGTCAGGATAGCTGCAGTGGGCTACCCCCCTGGCTCTCATAGCTGTGCCATGGAAGTGGCAAATGTGGACAAGCCCAGGCCTCAGAGGTGAACAACCCCCCTCACTGAGTTGTCTTAGGCGGTCTGGTTACCCTGGAAACGGGGGTGAGGCTGATGCTGAAAGACTGTTCAATTATGAGAGGCGAACGAGGCTCACTCCTGTGATTAAATCCAAGGCAACAGGGTCACATCGTAGGAATAAGAGCAACTGCTGAGATTGCATAGCCCCCCCTTGCTGATTCTATTACATTAAGGGACGAAAACTGTCAAGGTACTCCTGATCATTTTTCTTTATTTATTCTGGAGTGGTGCAAAACACTGACCAGAGCCTCAACATGTTGGGATTACCTATATTATTACAAGTCAAACCGATGACTATATTACTACAGTACAATACTATAAGCCTAACAGGATAACTGTTTTACACACATCCTCCTTTCTCCTGCAATAAAGGCACTGTCTGGTTTCTCATAATGCCAGTAGGTTCAAAGCAAACAAACACAGGAAACCAGCACCTGTCAACTAACAGCCGCTGAGGTGCAATGTAGGTTATATACCCTCAGAATTCAAATGAAATGTATAATCTCAATCATATTATTTTGACCACACCATCAACACCATAAGAGGGGATAAACTATAAGTTTAAAAGCAAACGCAAGCTGAATTTGATTGCGTAACTCTTAATATGACAGTGAAAAGCTGTGTGTATTTGTGAAGTCTTTAAAAAATATTTTATATGTTAATTTCAAGGCAAAAGAACAGTAATAGGTCAGATCAGGGTCAACTAAACATGCCATTACGAGGGCCATTATGTATAAAAGTACAATGCAACTTCTTTCCATAATTTGGTAACACAACTCATTTTTGGGCAGCTACTATTAATTTCACTTGAAAATAATTTGTGACAGAACGTAAACATAAAAGCATGTATCATCCAAAAATATTGGTCAAAATTAAAGAAAAACTCTATAGATTTAGACAAACATGACTGAACAGGCTCATAAATATTTTCAAGGACGGCTGTCTACTGCCATCTGTTGGCAAAATTAAAGTATTACAAGTTTGTTCACAGACGCAATACAAGTTTCCCCAGGATTATTAAAAGAGTTGAATTCACAATTAGAAGATTGTTAAAAAATTGCTTATAGTCTAGTTGCCTGTAGCAAGGGACCGGCTGATAAAGGCAGAGGAAAAGTACAGTCAAGAAGATCTAGGGCCAACAAATTATAGTGTGCTGGTGACGCCACCAAATACAATATTTCAAACATATTTTTCTGCAATAATACATGGAAACCTTGGTCAGTGAGTGGCAAATGAAAGTCAGTGCCCCATTTATTATTTCATAAAACATGTAAACATACAAGACTGTGACCTCAAAACAATGACTTACAAAAACACTTTTGTCAACCAATAAAATAAAATATACCAAAACGAAAGATAATTCATACGCCACACAGAATTGCTGGAATGCTTACAACATCAATAAATATTCTTAAATATATATATATATAGATATATATATATACTGTATATTTTATATATAGATTCAATATATTCATGATTCATTCATGATCTCACATTAGGTCCTTTTTAGTGATTTGTGTTCCTTGAGCAGTTCTTTCCTGGCACATTGCACCTAACTTCAGGCCCCCGAAGTCAAAGAAAAGGCAGTTTCAAAACAAGTGCACGCTATGGTTCTTTTGCTGTCCCACGGTTCCATCCTAGAGAGGTAGACACATGCTAACAGCACTGGTCACCTAGACACCAACGCTCCCTGATTAGACAATACTTATTTATCATCAACACTAGGGGACGGTATTTTCTGTCTGCACAACAGCCCTTGCAGGGCTTGGCTTCCTGTTTATCCATCTAACGTTTATCCAACTCAGTGTTATGTCGTGTAATACTGTAGATAGTGTTCCCATTGTGTGGAATACAATTTGCTGCATTGTGTGACTATCTTTTTTGATTAAACAATTTGTAAGACAAATCAAGTAAGAGGCTTCAGCATATCTGTGCCATTTGGCAGACAAAACGTATTCTGCTATCACTCATTACTTTCGTCCTTTTCAATACTCAAGCGGACAACATCCTTCAGTCGATAAAAAAAAAAAAAAAAAAAAGGAATTGCATTATAAGGTCGCTTTGACATTGTACTTTAAGGAGTAACCGACGGCGATCTCTAAGCACTCCAGCAGAGAGCCAGCTGAGAGGAAGTCCAGCTCCACTTCGATGAACTTAATGTATATGGGCAGATGCTGGGTTGACCCATCTAGGCAATGATCATCCACCTCTTGCATGGCGCTACGGCTACAGTTTTCCTGCAGGAAACGAGTGACAGCCGAGGGTTCCCCCCGGCTATAGTGTTTGCCTGAGCTCTGAAAGTGCTGAAACAGACACTGCTGTAGGGTCCTTTCCTCTGCTATGCCCAGGTAGCAGTACGTCACTTGGGCACAAGTCCTGAAGGCATCCTTCCCACTCTGGCCCCCCGACACACACTCTGTCTTGGACCCAGACTTACAATGAGGTATGCACTCGTTCAAACCATCCCCCTGGGGTAAAGTGGCGTTCATAATCTCTAGGCTGGAAGCCGCGCCCTCATCGTAACCGATGGCGTACAGTCCGTAGGTCTTGGGAATGCCCCCAGGTAAGAGATACTGGGAGGTACCGTTACTGCAGCCCGTCACCTTTGACTGGGCTATGGGGATCCAGTCGACCTCCATGTGGAGCTCCAGGCAACGTGCCTCACTGATGGTGATGTCGAGGAATTTATAGTACACATTCTTCCAGTTCATCTTCTGGACTTTAGTCATGATGATACGACCCTCTGGCTTCTCGGGGTTGAAGTACTCGCGCAGCCTCTTACCCAGGGGGACCTGGGAGCTGATCTCAGCGTAGTGGTAGCGGATGTCCTCGCGCCAGCGCGTGTTGTAGCCCACGCCAAAGATAGCCAGCTTGTTTGATAGATGCAGGCGGGAGAACTCGGTCCACGTCTGGAAGTGCTCCCACTTGAGTTGCACCGAGTCCAGGATACGCATGACGTTCTGCATCACTTCCTGTTTTCTACAACAGAGACAAAAGTGAATTGTTAAAAGTATCTTCTTAAAACTAAGGAGAGTTTAATACCGCATTCAAGAATATTTTTTTTTTTTATTGATTGTTTTCTATCAAAATAACGCACACAACACAAGACTCCAAATTATACTTACTGAGTGTGTTCTGAAGGCTCGGGCCGAATTGGCAGGATTCTGCTTTTTGGAAGTGGGGATTCCTCTGTAAATACAAAAAGGGGTGGGGTTATCTCTGGACACTCATATTCAGCATTAAACAAAACCCCTTACCATGCAGACAGGACAGCATTGTGCATGGGGTAGTTCAGTTTATCTTCTTACCATTGGCAAAGCACAAATTGATAAAGAAAAGTCTTCCTTCTTTTAACGTACGCTCTGCAATTAGAGCAATATCAGATACCCTTAAGCAACACTGTACTCAACTAAAACTAATACCAAAGGCTAGTTACAAGTAATATTTACAGTATCATTATCATAACGTCACTCCCACCATGAATAGGGATAACAACAATAAATATGTACTATGATTTCCCGAACCGATGACTAAATACTGTGCTGCACACAGACTACAACCGCCAGCATGAACACCACACCCCTATCATCATCATCATCATCATCATCATCATCATCATCATCATCATTATCATCGCAGCACCATGAACATTACGAGTACTCACCAGCCTCCATGTCTCCTTCCTGGAAGGCAGAGGCCAGCACCTGGTTGCACCAGTCCTCCTGGGAGAAATCCTCCATGGTGCTGCTGTCTGACTCCATCTCCTGGTACAGGCCACTGCTGTTGATGAGGACTGGGGCACACGTCTGGGAGTCCCAGCCTCCCTGGCCAAACACCTTCTCCAGCTGCTCTATGGAGTAGCTGCTCTTCCTCTTGCCAATTCCATGCTCCTTCACACGGCTGTAGCACCGGCGCAGCGTCTAGAGAAAGTAGCAAGACAAAGGACATCATAGCCAATGAATATCCTGTGACTAACTGGTTGGTCCTCTCTTAAACCTTTTCTGTAAGCGGATGCTTATTCACGCACTCGCTGTAAAGGTTCGGATGTAAACAAGACCATACTGTCTTACTCACTTTTTCACATGATAAACCATTTGAGTTGACATGGTGAGAAATAGTTTAAATAGTGCTATTTTTGTATGGGTTTAGTTCCCTGTCGTATTTAACATCTAACTAAACTAATGAATAAAAAAGCAAAGGGTTTTTTAGTAGCTATATCTGAATAAATCCAATTTGTAATACTAGGGTAAACTTTAATGGCTTTTGTGAATACATCATCTTTAGACATGCTTCTCTATACTAAAACCCCTAGCCAAGTAAGCATGCACACTGTTCTTGTAGTGAAAACTATCTCGGGATACTGTTATGTTACTGGGGAGCAGCTAACATTACCTAGCTGGTTAGCTTTTTAGGAACATGAAATGCTAGCAACCCACAAAATTACGATTACCTTCATCCTCTCCCTGCACTGGGATGGAGTTCTTTCATAGCCAAGTTCTGCCAAGGCTCTCGATACACGCTCATACATGGCAGGGCCAGGGGCTTTGCCCGAGAAGACGGTACCTGCAACCTCCAGCTGCTGCATTCGTGCCTCAGTCAATCTTTCATTGCCCCACACCGCAATGAGAGCATTTGTTTCGGATGGGGTCCAAGACATCCCTCGGCAAGCAGTAAAGCTATTCGAGGAAGAGGCCAACCCACTACGGCCCGCGCTCCCAGAGACGGACAAGCCCACGTTCAAAGGGGAAAATCGATTAGGTGTGGAGGGATTGGAATGATACTGATTGCTGTCACTCAAATCCTCCGATTCTGGAGATGGCACCTCCGTTTTCGGTATTTTTAGAGGAGTCAATATCTCAGGAGAATGATCAGCGTTACAGGACGCCGCCATCTTGCTTCTGTTGCTAAGGGGAGGGGGATGGGAGTTGACGTTGTTCTACAGTCACCGCGCGTGCTCGTTTTGTAGTTCATAAAAACTGGTTTAGCGCGGGCAAGCAGCTTTTGAACGTTTTGCAGTTTATTCTGAACAAAAAAAAAATCCAAAATTAGATTGTCTATAATGTATAAATGTACATATAATAATATGTATAATTAGTATTTATAACCCGTAAATACAGCTTAGCTTTTGCCAGTATTTGAATTATGTCCAAGTGTCATGAAAAGCCAAACATTATGGAAAGTGAGAGACAGTAATCCCACCACTCATTTTAATAACAGATCCAATGAAAACTATAATGATTTATCATAATAACAATACACCAGGTAAAATATCAATAACTATAGACCTACCCCATGCAGTCAGCCTTTTTTTATTCAAAGCTGAAGTTGGTATTTTAGGTAATTAGTCAGGCTACTATATGTTTGTTCTATTAGACTACTAGGATACAGTGACTTTGAACATACTATATAGGATAACAGTTAAAGTTTCTCATTAGAACAAAAACACACAAGTGAACATCAAAAACAACATTAAAAAACATGCCGCTTCCTCCTACTAGTGCCCTGACCAGTCATTGCCATTTCAACTGGAGTCGGTCTGTGTGTGTGAGCAAGTCTGTCGTAATATGTTGGGTGAGCAAGTCTGGCGCAAATTGGCTGCCGTGGTATCACTCAGACTGAGTGTTGTGTTTGATAGCTGTCGGTCCATTCGTAGTTCGTTCTGTGTTATTAATTGGCGACCAATTTGTGTAAAGCGCTTTGAGTATCTAGAAAAGCGCTAAAAACTAAATAAAATGAATTGTTATTATTATCATTATTATTATTATTATTATTATCATTATTATTATTATTATTATTATTATTATTATTATTATTATTATTATTATTATTAATAATAATAATAATAATAATAATAATAATAATAATAATAATAATAACAATAATAATTGCTTCGGGTTCCTCAGCTGGTTTCTCTCTATAAACAGCATCAATGTACAGAGAAAGTTTCCAGGAAGTGAGTAAATAGAATAACATCCCTCCTCATCCCTTCACGGACCTCTATGGTCACTTGATGGCCAGTGTGGAATGACACATTGTTATAAATCATATTTGTTGTAGCAGTGTTTGATTAGGCCCCATTTGGGGACCATGGCTTAAGGAGCTTTGCCAGCTGTCCAGGTTTGACCATTAACCCTCTATGTGGTCAGAGGTCATGACTTGGCTGAAGGGAGAGAAAAAGACAGATTTTGACAAGATCCATCCATTTGATTTATGTCTGAAAAAGGTTAGAGACCAGGGAAAAGTTGACAGTCTAACCTTTGAATTCAATAGTTGACTATGACATGACTGTGTCAGGGAAGCTATAAGGAAAAGAGAAGATACCATTCTTTGTATTGATTTGTGGTAAGACGTATAATATTTAAAGGTTGTCTTTTGTATCAGCTAAAAATAACATTCGACTTTTGGATTTCCCGTAAAACATTTGATCTGTGAGGTACAACTGAAAGCACTGATAACATCATAGTTTTTGAGAATTATTATAAGTAACATCTACACATGCTTTCTTTACCCTAGGTGGTTGAATGCAAATCAGTACAAAATAGTGGGATCTAGTTTAATCCTGGCACTAATAAGAGGTCCACGTTATATTCCATGTACATGTGAATACATAACTTAAGATTAATGAGGTAATGTCTGTGTTTGGACAAGTTCAGAACAAAGGCTTTTGCTTTCAGTATAGAATCCATTTACCTAATGTCTTATTAACTGAAGTTTGTACATAGCTCTATTTGCAATTATAAGATGTCTGCCACTGGCTGTAATTGTAAGCAATGAGATTTCATTAGAATTTCAAGTTGAACACGCTTAATACTTGTAGAGCCCTTCTATTCATGAGTATCTTTTAATTGAAATGGTAATTTCAGTTTTAGACATGGATTCAACTGTAAGAGAGGATATAAACGTGAGAATAGTGTAAGGCTTATTTTCAACAACCCATCAAATTCGGTTAAAGTGCGAATTTGCAGATGTTAGGGTTTTTCATTTTACATGGAATTTTCTTTTTTTTTGATCAAGACTGTCATTTGAGAATTTTACTTCCCTGATGACCTGCAGTCTATGCAATGCGTTTCATAAAATTCACTGCCTGCATTTACATATTAGGGAATGGCTTGCAGTAATATTGCAAAACAACATACAAGTCCACAAATGCAGTCAATTACAGAAAATTGGGATTTAGGTTCATGTAAAACCGACCTTTATTTCTGCTACTGAGAGCCAGTAGAACAATTTTCTCCCCAATTTGATGATGGATTTTTCTGATGTCCATGCTAACCCCTGATTGGGTCACATCTGCTGTGGATTTGTCCACAAGCTTGATGGAAGCCAAGGTGGCACTCAACTTCTCTCTTCCAAACATCAGTTTAAAGCCAGCCGCTTGGCCCTATCTTGCATTATCATAACTGAAAACAAAATAAAGTCCGACTTGAAACAAAGAAAAGCCAGGAGGTGCCGAGAAAGAACAAAACATGTAATGAAATTCATCAGTGATAGGTTGATTTTTGGTTGTTGGTTTTTTTAATTTCCCTTCAACTGCTTTTGACGATTTCTATTTTTTGAGTGAATCATCAGTATTAGAGGGCTTTTCACACCCACCATCAAATTCTGTTTCATCTCATTCCCCTCCACTGAGTGCTCCCCATTGGATCATTATCGCAAGGGTGTGAAATGATCATTATGTGCGCTGGTTCGCCAGCACTGATTACAGCACCTGCGGTAGGCAGGCCTGCCCATGCACATGGAGGCTGGCAAAAAACACTTTTGATGCAACTCCTTACCTTGCATCAAATGTTGAAAACACCTGAAGGGTAGTAGAATACATTGTGGTCCTCACTAAATGTATATGGTACAATTCTTTTTTAGATTTGTTTTTATAAAAAAGTGTTATTTTGTGTGAAATGTCTTTTTTGAACATTGTTTGCATGTTTGATAATGGTCAAAGTAAATCCGTTGCTTGGTAAAGGGTGTAATAATTGAAGTAATTCTTGAAGAAACTGGTCCACATAGTATAGCCATAGAGGATATGGTTATGTCATACATGTTGAGTAAAAAAAAAGTGTATTTAAAAAAAGTTTTAAAAACCCTCAGACATTATTTAAAATTGCAGGTAATGTCGAAAACATGTATCAAAATGTGTATGTGAAGGCTTGATGTGCCATATGAATACTTAAACAGATAAAAGAAAATTAAGGCACACACCAAATTAATTCATTCCCCTCTTCCTGCCAATTAAATAGCAGGGCTGGACTCTACCGTATGTCTTCAAACAAAAGAAACCCCCCCACCCCCCCAGTCAACACTCCCTTATAAAAAAAACAAAAAAGATCTATCTGTCTTTCCATCACACAATCCCAATGAGCAGTTACCCCTGCAACTTCCTCCAGATGGGTCCAGCCCCCTCTTTCCCAACCCCAGGGGAGCACCCACACCCTGGGCTAACCTCCCCCGGGCAAAAGAGGCCCAGGTGCCATCCCTGAGTCAGACATCGGGGTAATTTGGCTCGGTGCAGCCCAACACACGCGTCTCCTTCGTCAGCCCGTCACTGGCTGGGGCCGGGCCTTCAACATTAAACACTGTCTCATTAGCTTGATGTGGATGAGGCAAGAATCTAATGAGAGTTGGTGTAATGACCAAAAACATCTGATCTCCACCAGCTTTGAACAAAACAGCCAGGTAGGGCCCAGGGTCAGGGCCAAAGTCATGTCACACCTTTGTGCCTCTGACGGAGGGATGGAGAGGAGGGAGGGGCCAAGGGCAAGAAGTTAGGGAATCCAAGTTCAAGGCTTCACGTAGAACAGGGACAGAACTTGTTTGGGATATGCAAAGGTTTTAACAAAAAGCTGCTGAATGCATTAACGAGCCCAGTCTAATTACAATTTTGAAGAGTTTTGTTCCACTCTCTTTCTAAAATGTTTGCAAAATAGGGAATTTAATGCAACTTTTCAGGAAGCTTCACTGCATAGCTGAAGCATTGCCCCAGATTACAGCTTGCACATATATTTTTCTTTAAAAATAATCTTAGAGTCTATGTGTAATTTACTTTCTTTAAAAAACATTAAATTGTCATTGCAATTGCGGACTTTGTTAAAATAAATTAACAAGCATAAGGGAAATATACAAATTTGAAACAATGCTTTTCCATAAAATATGTTGTATCTATTATTTAAAATAGACTTAAATATATTATTTAAAATAAACTCGCTCCAATGTTGATTGTGATTTCACAATCCAAAATTACATAAAGCCCAATTAACAAATTTGGTTGTTTGTTATTTTTGTCTGCATGTGTAACAAAACTGTTTCAACAATGAATTGTCACAGTGGAAAGCTTTTGTGCCACCCAAAATAGTCACCAGCTGTACCTCATTACCAAATTACCTCTAAATATCATAGACAGCTTTTTGAATTAGGGATTTCCTCCAGGCTATCAACATCTCATGAATCGCAAATGAAGACGCAAATAATTGCTTGAAAGTGATTTCAGCCAACTATAATACATCATATTACAAAACTTTGTATTCTCCAAATAACATTCTGAAATATTTCGCAATACGTTTTTTTGCGTTAAACAGGTTTGGATTAGCAAGCAGTGTCCAATTATATCCCTTTCCGTAACACTTCAAAATGTACAAAAAACCTATCTCAGCCTTTCTCTATTCTTATGCAATTCTGCACTACTCGATATGTCAAAGTCAAAGAGACTAAACTAGCCATAGAAAATAAATAAAGGAGATCTAATGTTCATCGTCTTTTGATCCATGGTCCCCGTTGAGGGTCCAGGATGGCTCTGAGTGATGAAGGCCTTAGTCCAGAGTGGGTGGTGGTGGGAGGGGGTCCACGGTCCCTAGTGGATCCCAGGTGTGAGGCAGCTGGACCCCAAAGACCCCATGACCTAAGGCCTGTCCATAGCTCAATACACCATTACCCCCTAACAGCTGCCCTGGACAATGACTTGCCTTTCTGTTTAAAGTCCACAAACGGTAACTGGTAGCCATGGAGCCAGATATGACAGAACAAGTACATGTATCCTCTAAGTGAAAAGTTTCCTCTAAGTAATATTAAAAACAATGTCACTTCAGATTACCTTAAAAACGAATTAAATAACAATGTCACTGTTCAGCAGGTTAGTCACAAACAAAAAACCCTGTTTAGAGAGATTCAGTGAATTCGCACCCCACTTGGGTGATTGAAAGCCATGAAATGGATGAGAATGTGTCATTTTCTACATCACCTCTCTCTCCCTCCCGCATGGTAATTCACTGTCGGCACCTCTCAACTGTGTCATAATGAGTGTGCTTGGCGTGTGAAAATTGGCCCTCTCGCTGTCTCTTCACTTTGTGTTGTGGTGATTGATAACCGCAATAAAAACCCGGAGCTTCTCCGGCAATGGGCATATATCTCATTCCCCCCATCGTATCGTTCCCTGGTGAGTGGCCCCAATTAATCATACTTCTTGTTGGGGAAGGCTCAAAACGCGGGGCTGTCGCATTGTTTGACAGTGTGTCTCGATCTCACAAAATATGACAGGGCAATAGTATGGCATGAGGAATGACATTGTTATAACTTGTGCCAGTGATTCGGTGATGGGGCACAGTGACAGTTTTGAGCTAATGAATCATTGTTGACCGCAGGCGGGCCCCGGCTCTGTCAGGTTCACCCTCTCTCTCTGCCCGTTGGCCTATTGGATTCCTTTGTGTCGCGGTGACTTTTGGTGACATGACATTTTCCTGCGAGGTTAAAGGTCTTTGACCAATTGTCAATGGTTTTAGTTGTTCTGGACAGGCAGATGATTACTCTTTTTCTGAGCTCTGAATGACCACTTAAATAATTTTGTAGTGAAAAAGTCAGAGTCGAAATCTATGACATAATACCCATAAAAAGGACTACAGTCCAGAGTCCTCATATGCAAAGTTTTCTTTACCTAACCCTGAAATAAATTAAGTAGGCCCAGAGTACACGAGGGAAAAACGAAATCGCTTTGCCTAGTATTACAGATGGTGAGAGACAAAGAGATATTTCTCTGCTTGAACTGGAACACACCTTAAGTACAGAAATATGTAAGCAGAGAAATCAATTCAAAACGCTACGGGGTCACAATACCTTGTCAAAGTCTGTCTAAGTCTGTGTTTGTAGAAAGTGTCACTCCTCCCACTGTTTGTGTTCTGAGAAGGAAGGTGCAGCTCTCTCCAATAGAAAGCCAGAGTTCTGTGTGCGACTGCGTTCAGGAAGAATACCGGCCTCGCCTTAGTCAAAGGGAGAGGGGAAACCGGGAGGGAGCAGGACGTGTAGGGGCCCTGCTGCGTGCCCAAGCAGCCCCTGTCAATTAGACTCACAGCAGGAACCCCTCGCCCAGACACAAATGGCTCAAACACACACAGGAACGTACACACACACACACACACACACACACACACACACACACATCAACACACATATACAGACAGACAGACAGACAGACAGACATAAGTGAAAGATAAGGATAGATCATTTGACAAAGATCATTTGACTAAATACATAATTTTAGAAAATATCAAATCAGCAGCTGCGAAATAGACTCTACTTCCACTCACACAAAACTGCCACGAGGCTGACATGTCGTGAATAGATCCTGAATGCATGCCAGCTTATGGTGGGGACAGCTGCCAGAACACGCTCTCTCCCCTCGCTCGAGACGCACAGACACACCCAGTCACACTGTGACCACTGTGCATTTACCCCTGCGTGGAGAGGCGATGTAATCCCACCGGTAATTGCATTTGGGGAGTTGTTATTATGTGTCGGAGAGGCTTGATACACTTCTGTGGCCACTTAAGCAACGGAGGACGTATCTCTGCACTTTCCGAGGTCAGGGTGCGCTTGTCAACACGCAGCTCGCTATTCCACACCTAATCCCTCTATCCCCGTCTTGAGGAGGGAAAATGCATTAATCAGGACCGATAATCAGCCTCTCCCTTTGCCAGACCTCGGTGGACTTGGCTCTGTTTCAAATGAGCAGCTGAGTCTTTAAAGACGGTCCGAATGTTTCAGTTATGTGCACGTTGACTTAATGAGAGATGGAGGGAGTGAGCGAGGGAAAGAACAAAAAAAAAAAAACGAGAGAAGAAAGAGTCGGCATGCCCTTTTCCCCTTGGAGTGACTTTCGATTAAATTGGGGTTTAAGTAGGTGTATGGATGAGCCTTGGGGGAGATTTAGTTTGTCCTCGGCTGGATTACTACCTGCACTTTAATGTGCTCGCTCACTTTTTAGAATGGAGGTGACTTGGCTCGTCCACGGAAAGGGTTCACTTCTTAATGATAGGCACATTTCATGTTTGTAATTGCTGCATGAGCCACAGACTAATGTGAAAATATGGCCTTCGAAGCTCAGTGAGGAGCGCAACAACTTTTAATTGTCAATAGCATGGCATGCAGCAACACCACAAAGGGTTGAACTTTAACTGCAAATGGCCTTCCCCCCATTTGCACGTCTTATAAGATAGTGGAATTTAGTTCCAGCAGCCCTTGTCAGTGGAGGCATGTCTGTACTCCCGTGCACTACACGGTACATTTCTACGTCCTCTTCATTAACAATTATGCAGCCTGCCGTTCCTTTGTTGAGGACAGGGTACCCAGATGATGCCCTCCACGGTCGTCCATCACCCCTGTCACAGGTCTGTGCGCCATGGGACAACCCCACGGCCCATAGCCCACCATGCATATTCAAGCGGAGCAGACCTAGTACCCCCAGTGGTGGGATAAATGTGCCCCAGGTTAGGGAAACGAGTGGTCCCAGCCATGTCCCCTTTCTTAGCCCATATTAAAATGTGCTAATAAAGAGGGGCAAGATTCCCTGCAGTAATGGCTCCCCAGAGGCCTGCTGGGTAATTAAAGGGCTGCCTCTTTCTATGAGCAATAATCACTCAGGGCCAGACTGGACACATGTATGGATGTGTGAGTCGTTGGGGTGCTAGTGGGGTACTAGGGATGGTTGTGTTGTTGCAAGAGTTTCCACATAGAACAGGTTAAGGGAAATGGAGAGGCTGTTTGAAAAAAATAAAGAACAGCGAAATGATAACTGACTCACATACCTATGATTTTGAAGAACAGCTTACCTGAAAATGACACGGACTTAAACCCAAACACAATTTTCTGCTCAAATTAAAACTTTTCAGTAGTACATTCATAGTGACACTGGACATTTTAGTCAATGGCAGTGTTTTTCTCTTTTTTTTTTGCTTTAAATGTTGGTGTGCTGACAAATGTTTATAAGCATGTCTGCTGTTTTATTTAGAGTAATGAAAATAGTATGGTTTGCGGTTTTTTTCACCCCTTTCTAGACACACATATCTGGGCGCTTCACCAAGAGGAGAAAGACTAGCTGATTGCTTTGTGCTGGGAATTACAGAAACCACTCAAACCTTGCAACGTCAGAAAAAAAAAAAAAATCATTTTTCCTCTAGAAGCGAAACCTGTAATTTAACTTGTTTTCACAAAAAATAATGATATGCCCTCAATAAGTGATCTTTGACTGTTTGAAAAACCTCATATATTTGAGTGGAAACTTTGAACTGGTTTGTTTGCAGCCATACGTGTCTCTCAATTATTTAGAATGCAAATAGCCATTAGCGGTACAACAAAGGATCAAACAGAGCTAGATGGATTTTTAAATTGCTTCCATTTTTGGGGCGCTGCATACATATCTACAGTATGAGGACGACCCGCCCCGTACCAATAAAACATTACATGCAGAGCCGTTACATGTGTTAAAGCTAAGGATAAGAGGACACTGCTCCACGCTACTCTGAGAGTCGATCGAGCATCAAATCTTAACAAGCTGTCATAATGACCGCAATGAAATGTGCTCTGCCCTAATTACGAGGCTCTCTACACTGTGCTGGAGTGTGTGTGTGTGTGTGTGATAGCTTTGTGTTTCGAGTCCTTGGGGGAGCCCACTGAAGGAGCTGCACCCACCCTGTCACCTCTTTGTGCCGGAGTCAGCATGTGACACACGTGTGTTGGTTTTTGCGTGGTTGCGTGTGTTAAGATGTCAGGCAGCAGAGGTACTTAGTCACTGCAATGTCTACAAAACCTGTGCTGTGAAAACAATTTGACAAACAATTTAACAGTGAAAATAAATTTGGATTGCTGACAACCGGAAAATTCAACTTTGAAACTTTGAATTATGATGTTGTATAAAGGCAAGGCTGAAAACAGTCAATACAATGGCAAGAGTGAAAAGTGTGTTAGGAGGGAGGGAGGAGAAAGAGGGGGGGGGGGTCCTCTGGGGAACCCCACTGAGAAGGAAATGCTCCTTGTTTGGTGGATTTGGTGCTACAACGAGGGTGCCAAATGACCTTGCAGGAAATGTGATTCTATCTTATTTCCTAGATACAAACCGGGTAGTCCCTAAAAGCAAAAAGAAAAAGGTCCCATACATTTTTTTCATACTTCATATGTGTGTGGACCTGTGTGTGTGTGCGTGTGGCTTCTGATCTGAACTCATGATACTGGGTAGCTAAAGGACTGCATATTGTCTTCACACATATTCTATCATTTCAGATATGAAAAAACATAAAACACTCAAAGGGGTCAAAGTTACTTTTGAGGCATATCCTCCTTGAATACATTGTATTCAATATCCACACTGCTTTAGGCTAGAGGATGTCTGTTGTTGTCAAGATTTGCTCCTATATCATTCAAACCACAAATTAAAAGTTTGTCTGTTTCCCCAGACCTGAACACCTCCTCAGATCTCAGGCCCCGAAACGGGGGCATCATCTTCATTTCGACAGCGGACATTTCCTGAGAGGCCCACGATTAGCTCCTGCCAGCGGGCTAGTGAGCTAATGGCTTCAGTGTGAGAGATCTGAGAGAAGGGAACTGGTGGCCAGGGCTCAGCCAGCATCAAGGGAGGACCAGCAGGAGCCGGAGCTGCTCCAGCCAGCCCTTTCATTTGTCCAACTCATAAAAGAGCCACTCGTCTCTGCCCTAATTGCCAAGTAAACTATCAAGCTGGGCTTATGGAGATGGTGGAGACAGGGGCACGGGAAGACTCTGAGGGGCTTTGTTAAGCTGGCGTCTGTTCGGCATCCTTCAGCCCCCCTGAGAACTGGAGGTGGGCTGTGAAATGGACATCAGATGGAATCATAACTAAGATGCAGAGAAGGGGTGGGGGGTTTGGGTCCAGCATGGTGGGAGATTTGGCTGGGCTAAGGGCCTCCAGGTCGCATGCTGTTTGGGCAACTGTTAAAGTGGTGTTCAGACAAAACTGCATTTTTCCGAGATTACTGCCAAGATTTTGCCTGTACCGGACAACAGTAACTTCTGAAGCAGTTTGAGAAAATGCAATATCCAAGTAGATCGTGTTCCTGAAAGTGAACTGTCTTTTTTCTTTTGTTAAGTAAAGTCCAACTTTTTGGGAAAACAGTTAGACTTTAATTGAGAAAAAAATCAAACATGGCTCCTCCTAGCTTAACAAATAAATCTGGGCAGTTACCCCCACTGTGCTTTTCCAACTAATTTTCCAGAGTCTGCTCATCGGCGACACGGTTAACCAAGCGAGGTCCGAGCATTTGCATCATCTCGACAGAGGAATAAATGGAGAGGGTAAATTGAGAAGGAAAGGTTGACAATGAGTCTAGCTCATTGTGCTGCCTGTTAATCATTCCCCGAGCCCCTCTGGCACCAATAAGGCAGAAATAAAGAGTATAAAAGAACAATTTGGGCTGCCCCAGCTGGGAATGGCCAACCCATCACGCTACACAATAGCCCAGTGGCGGCCACCATAATTCAGCGTGTGATCTCCGACACGCCCCTCTCTCTCCCTGCATCTTTGTTTAAGCCGCCCCACAGCTCATCATTCCCTCCCCCTCACACCCCCTTCCTGAATAGCCAGATGGGGAAATCCATAATGCATCTCCAAATAAGTAGGGGTGGATCCCCGGACCCCACCCTGGATCCCCCCTACGCACCGGCATCGCTCTCATAACGGCCCATTACTGGCCAATCGCAGCCCCCCTCTTGGCTAATTAAGGGCAGCTTTGTCGGGCCGGTGTGCTATGGCTTAGCGACCTGGGAGGAGGCCCCAGCACCTGGGGATGCTACCTGTTACTGAGCCCGGCTCATCAGCCCCACGCGGGGATGAGAAAGAAAGGGGGGGGACCCAGCTGGCTGGTCCACCCAGGCGGTTAAGGGTGGGTTGAGGTGGTGGCTGCTGGTGCGTGGCACGGTTGTTTTAGGGGCGTCCGCGGACCGTTGTGATGTTTTAGCGATGACACACTTGGGTGGCCTGCCGTTGGGGATGATACAGACACAATCACCATGCAAATGAACACACAGGGCATCCTGTTCCTAAACTCTCTTTGACTAAGAGGTTATTTTTGTTTAGTTTGTTAATACTTTGAAGTTGTTTCAATTGATTTGCTATATTATTATGTAGCATTATGTAAATTTTTTATTTTGCAAATGAAAACACCAAATATATGGTGGTACTTGTAAGACCACCCTGATACTAGGTAATGACCTGAACTGTGATTATTCATTGCTTACCATTTTGTCTACAAACTGCACCACTTTAAGCAGACGGAATATGCAGATTATTCTCTGGTTAATATTCAACATGAGTAACCCTTAAAAGACCTGAAGGCGAACGGCAGTCAAAACAGTTATTAGGCCTCAGTTGAGATATTTCTCAATGCTCGGCCAAGTGCAAACGGCACAGAGAACAGTGGCAAAGCAATCCCATCTAAAGTTCTTCAGCTATCAGGGCTGACAAATCATTCATCTTCTTTTGCAACAATCAATATGGCGCAGACCCCTTCACTCTTGTCACCCTCACTGTTTTCTCTTTCTAGTGTTGATTGGAATGAACTCCAATCTTCTGGAGCTCTCCGTGCATTGATTGCAGGGGAAGGAGTCCGAGTGGCTAAGGTGCCTCTCTCTTGCGGGTGGCCTCAGAGCTCCGCAGCGATGGGAGCACGAGGTCAGTCTGGGAAGAGGTGCTCGAGAGTGCTAGAGCTGCGAAACGAGACAAGGCTCGAGTACACCAGCCCAAGTGAGGCAGTCATGGTTTGTGGTTTTGCAATATTAGCATCTTTGGTGGAGGGGATGGAGGGGGGAGTTATTCCAATGCATATTTAAATGAGCGCTTTGCATTTATCTGCAAATGAGCTTTTATGGAAAATGAGAGAGGCATTACATGAATGTGGAACGGTAGAAGGGGGAGATTCATGAAATGCTAAACATCCGAAGGGTGCAAATGAATGGGGTGCAAATTGGAGGGGTGTTTCCCGAGTTAATATCCATGGGGTCGTGGCTAATTTTGTCTTTGTTGTGCCATTACCCAGAGTTTGCTCAGGGTTTAGAGGCTGGGGCTGGTGGGAGGGCGGCCCACGCTTTGTTTAACTTCCTCCCCTTGTGGCCCAAAGTGAAGCGCAGGTCTCTGGAGATCAGTTAATCCCCAGACCACTAGCATGGGCCCTGTCACTCCCGCTTATTCTCCCTTCCACAGCAGTAACGTTGAGATTACTACGCCATGGACACCCGCAAACCCTTTTGCCATGCACTGGTCTGATAGGTATCACGCCTGGCCCTCGACATGGCTTTGAGGTGCAGCGTCTAGTCGACCGAGCCAGGATACGATTAAAGGAAGTGGGGAAGTCAGCCATGGGCGCTCCTCGTGTTTGTGTGGCGCGATTGGACACGGTGCGACTCGGGGGGACGGGTGGCCATCTTGCTCCGAGGCCCTTCTCCCTCTGGCTTAGCAGCTGAACATGTACGACGATGGTGCCAATTATGACATCTTGGCATATGGGCAGTGGTGGGCGCTGCGCTCTAATGGCAGGTCGTGCCAACTGCTCACTGATCCAGGGTCAACTCCGTGTGGCGTTTGTTGCCAAAAAGACTCCCAATTACCAATCCCGCCTTGCCTGCTGAAGTGTTGTATCCAGCTGTGTGGGGGGTGACAACTGGCAGCCGTGGCACACCTGCAGCCTGGCCACTTCCCTGGCTGTATGCCTAGGTCCTCTCTGCCCAAGTGAGGACAGGGGGAGGGAGCTACAGAAAGCAGGAGCTTTCCAGGCAGGGGGTCAAACTGCAGCAGCAGTCCCCAGCAGGCCTGCACCAGACCTGGGCACAGATGTTCTGCCCCACCCCTAGTGCAACCTGGCAGACTGGTGACACATCAATACCTTTCCAAAGCCTTGGTGTGACGTACACGTGGCCTGCTGCCGTCCTGACTGGCTGCTCAGGGACACCGAGACACAAACCAAACCTCGTCTCAGCTGACAGTCCTCCAGGGGGAGCGGGCTTTAAAGACTGCCATCAATTTGACGAGCAAACAAGTTGACACATGACAACGGGTTGCCGCTGGAGTTGCGAACCCGATCCGATTTCCTTTTGATGGTATACGGGGGGTGCATACGGGGGTCCCCACGTGATCTCAGTGCGGCTTCACATTGTCCTCCGCTGTAGACTGTGCACGCATGGCAAGGCAGCAAACAAGCAACGAGAGGAAAGTCCATGCGGAGTTGAATCTGTGGGACGGCTCAATGCAAATCGATCCTAAAGACAAAACCTGTCTCCGCGGCTTTGGCAGGTTCATTATACCAACAGGTGAGAACCCACTCCGGTACGCTCCCAGACAAAACAACCGTTCACACTTGTCTGTGAGGTTTCCGGAACGCAAAGTTGGGTCAATAGGCTGTTTGCCTAACATTTAATTGCGTCTGGCTAATTGTCGAAAGTGCCGGGGGACAGGGTGGAGGAGTGGGCGGTAATGAGAGTTCGATTGTGACGATGTTCTCAGGCCGGAAAAGAAGAGAGGAAAGAAACACTTGACTCTGAGCTTCAGACGTGGCACATCGATCTGGTTCCTGAATGTAACACCGCTGCCCTGTAAATGTCTGTAAGAGTTACTTTGCCATTCCCTTTTAAGATTGACTGGTGCATGCTCAGAGAAAAATAGCCTGGCCTTTAAGACCATATTTTGGCCAGGGTACAGCACTATGACTTATACAACATGACTTACCTTTCTCAAGCACACAATCTCACAAATAAGGAGGCAGATTTCCAACATGAGGTGCATACACATAATGACGTGTTCCTGGATCACAAACAAACAGTCATTCTTTCCCTGGATTCCGGATTCAGGCCCTGTTCTTACCTTGTCAATCATTTGCCCTTTGGTTGTAAACAAAGCTAGGCCAAATGAAGTGCAAAGTCATGGACTGGAAACCCAGGAGAAACCACAGCATTGGCATTCCGCCTCCGACCGTGTTGCTCCAGTCCTAATAGACCATTTTGTGTCTGTGTGTTCTGGCCGAGCTCTGCTCTTATTTCACATCCCACTTCACCCCACACTTATCAGCTAGGGAACGAGAGGCACACACTCTGAATCCCAAACAGACATTGGACACCATGTGAGCCCTCATACGCGAGCTTGACATGACATCGTTAACTCGCCAACAGCGGGAAAAACACAACATTGGCCAGCCATCTAGGGAACGTGACCTTGCTACACTGCTCGGTCTTCAACAGAGAGTGCATGTGGACAGCGATGGGAGGTAGAGTTGTTGTTTGTTTGAATGCAAACAAACATCCCCACACAGAAACGTATGACAACAGTTTGAACACAGACTAACCCAGACTACCATCCAGACAATCCACAGCTGAACAGGACACCTTTCATAATAGGCACAGTTATGGTTTGTGGTTCAAGGGGAGATTAAATAATCAACAAGAGTATAATCTTAGAATGATCGCGGGTTCAGTTTACAGGCCAGTGGACAAGCTTAATTAGAAATAATGAGTGCCTGAAGAGAGAATCTAGGGAGCATGCAATCATCACAAAATAATTAGAGCAATCTTTACGATGGCATTTTATTACTGGCTTGTGAGATCTGTTTTTATGGTGGGAATAATAGTAAGTGTTGGTTGGTAACCAGAATCACTCAATTCTGTAGACATTTATCGTTATGCTTTTCCCAAGTTGCTGCCTGTTCAAACGCTTGCCACGGGCATCCTTTGTTTTGATATACTATAGCCATCCAGATGCTGGGAAGTATACGTCAAACTTAATCTATGCCCATTTCAGCCAAGACCAATTTGAGAAGATTCATCGGCTCGCTCGTATGCAAAACCATTACTTTTGCATTTGACTGACAAATGCCTGTATTTGTCAGACAATGTATTGCTGACAATAATCCTCTCCACACAATGTAATATGATTCCAAATGGGAAGATTATGCTCTGGCTATATGTCTCTCTGTGGGTGTTCATTGTGCCTGCTTGGAAATAGGACAAGGCTCTGCAGGCAAATTGGCTCTGCTCCTGAGTAGACGATGGAGAACGTATTGAGTGTGTGCGTGTGTGTGCTTGTGTCTGACCATGAGTGTGTGTATGTGCGTATGCCTAGATACACACGCTGAAGAAACCCATTGTATCTTGCCATTGAAATCACACTTCTATCTCCGTGGGGCTGGATAGTTATTGTGCTATGCATAGCATCACCTATCGAGATAATGCATGCATTGCTTTCACTCCGTCATCCATTGCACTGGCACTTCAACAACCAATGGCAAAATGGCTCTGAGAACCAAGGGGAGCGCTTAGGAACGGGGCCACACAGTGCCTACACGTAGCACACCCTAGTGTGTGTGGTCCCCAGTCCACACCATCCCCATATTGTACGCTGATTAGCACCCTATGTGGAATGCGATGGCACAGCTGGCCTATGAATGGATGAGCCCTTAAAAAAGTTCCTCGGGAAAAGGGTGCGGCACGGGGGTCGTCACGGCAACTTTGTAGCCGGGGCGGCTCCCATTGTCCCGGAGACGGAACGGGAGGACAGGGTCCTAATGGGGGACGGGCTCTGCTAATAGGAGTCACACTGAGGCTGTCAGCGGGGCGGCGGCATTGCACATGGGACCACTCGGGACCACACCGCATGTGTGTGCGTGCGTGCATGTGTGTGTTATCGGAGCTATGTGCAGGGAATACACAACTACATGTATGTATCGTTGAAGGTATGTGCATGCGATACACCAAGTGCATGAGACACAGACATTTTTAAAACAATTGAAAGAATAAATAAATCACTCCTAGCATAAACAAATATACACACACATGCACACAATGAGCTCCATCTAGCACGTATATTCTGGCAGCAGACCAATATAGGCATGCAAGCACACACACATTCAAACACAAAGCAGCATTGCCGCGTTCATGCATACACATGCACACATCCTGGCCTATGTGCATGCATTGATGTGCATGTAATGCATACCACAGACTGGATCCTAGATTTGCACTCTCTCCCCGGTCATGACTAAACTCCAAAGACCTCCCTTGCCATCACACAGGCAGTATTATCACTACACGTCCTGATGCTATTGGTTATGTAAAGCAATGTGTCTGTTTGCTCAGAGAACTCCAGACTCACAGTGCTCAGTCTGGCTGTCGAAAGAAATCAAGGAAGTGTCGGTTAGTTTCATCGTCCGCTCACACTCTTCCCCCACCCCCTTAAGCAAACGTGGGATGGGTAAAGTCCTACCTTTTGTTCTAGTCTCCTTTCTCTCATCATCTCAAAAGTGATGACGCAAAACATACAAGACATGCATGAAAAAACTGCTGACATGGATGAAATGGGCAGACAGTGGTGAAATGAAAATCACATTATTGCATCCATACCCGGATACACTGGATCGTGTGAGGGGCTCCAAATCTGTTGGAGATTAGTGAAATTGTGTTTGACTATCGTTCCTCATGCATATTTCATTGCAAGGACGCGGCACGGAGAGACAAATCTGATTTCAATTGAACTCGCATTGACTGTCAGGCACCGACACTGGTCTGGTCCTTTCAAGCGATGGCGCGATATCACTGAGAAAATTAAAAAATATTGCTGGAGAAGGGCAATGTCAAAGACAACGATCTAGGGTCCCCGATAGGAGACGGGAGTGGTTTACACTCTCTGCTGACAGAATTGAACATCACATAAGAATCACAACACATCAAACAGTGACAAGCAGCAAGAGTTGTGCCTGTGATACATGTTTGTTTGTCTATCCGCGTGTGTGCATCTATGTACACATGCCATCATCGTGTGCATTTCCATGTGGCGTGTGTGTGTGGTGATGGCTAGGGTAAGACAGCGACAGTGTATCCTCTCTATCATGCCCCAAGGATGATTAATAATCCAATAATTAAACATTTATTGCCGACAGCACCTGCTCTCTCTCTCTCTCTCTCTCTCTCTCTCTCTCTCTCTCTCTCTCTCTCTCTCTCTCTCTCTCTCTCTCTCTCTCTCTCTCTCTCTCTCTCTCTCTCTCTCTCTCTCTCTCTCTCTCTCTCTCTCTCTCTCTCTCTCTCTCTCTCTCGCTCCCCTGGACCCCCCGGGGACCCCAGCGCACGATCCCAGGCAGAGTAGAGGATAGGAAGAGAGAGCGAGAGAGGGAGAGAGGGGAGGGAAGGGAGGGAGGCAGAGGGAGGGATAGAGGGAGGGACACGGGGGAAACGAGAGGGAGGGGTGGAAAAAGAGCAGCGAATCCGAAGGGGTCATCAGATAGCTGGATTCTTTCACACCGGCGAGGTGGTGGTGATTCTGTGTGTGTGTGCTACGGCGGACGCCGTGTGAAGTTATGTGACTGCAGAACAAAAGAAGGAGCCAGCAGGAACAATCCGATGCGCCCGCGAGGAAGAAAGGAGGAGAAGAATGAACGCGGGTCACCCCCCAATGTGACGCCCCTCTCAGCCTGAACAATCCACCACAAAAGTTTTCCCTGTTTCCCTTTTGATCCCGCTCAGCGTGCTTCCTGCTTTTTTTTCCCCCCTGAAAAGAACGTCCTAAGAAGAAGTCAAACCATCCCATACTGACCTGACTTGTATTCCAGGGGAGCACAAGGAGAGGGATTGGCAGTGAACGGATAGCTGAGAGCGGGACTGCGGGTGCCCCCCCCCCACCCCCACCCCCTCCAGTCAGCCAGCCTGCCCACCTCGGCGCAGCTGAAGGATGCTGCGTTACCTGATCAAGACGCTGCTCCAGATGAACCTCTTCACGGACACGCTGCGAGACGGCTCCAACAGCAGCGAGCTGCTCTTCAACGGCTCCGCGTCCTCGTTCAACAGCTCGCTGCTTGACTGGGGCAACCTGACCAACTTCAACGGTGAGTGGATTGACCGCTGCTCCTCTCGTGCCGCCTCGGCTGCCGCCTCTGTTGACTCTGGTTCCGCTCCACATGTCGTCCGTCTCGGCCCCGCGGGCATCCTGTTCCTTTGTTGTTGTTGTTGTTGTTGTTGTTAGAGTGGGTCGTTGCACGGTGACTCTTCACGGTTGTCGCTCATGTCAAGATTGAGAAACTCACGCGACGTGTCGTTCAAGCGCTGCTGTGATGGTGAGGAGAGTGTGCACTCTGTGCCGAGGGAGGTTGTACTAGAAACCCTGACATAGTGATATAAATTATAAGGAAAAGTATATGATATGTAAATAGAAAAAAATAATAGAATGCATTATATATTCTTTATTGAAATCTCATGATCATCATTTACCATGATTGGAAGAGATTAAATCAGGTCACTACTAAAACAGCATACCTTTTGTAAGAAAGCAAGTGAGATTGAGTTGAAAAGATGTATCATTGTACTGTGTCTTTCAGATTATTACTAAAAGATCGAAGTCACTTTCTTCTTGCTGTTGTTAAAAAAAAATTGATATTTTTTTCTGATGCAAATCTGTTGATTAAACATATTCAATAAAAGTATTCCTCCTTTTGAATGACACCCTCCACCTCCAGTGAATCCTTCAAAAAAAAAAACACAGTCCTGAAAAGTAAACGACGCGTCTCATCAATCAACCTTTTCTAAAGCCGCACTGAAATTCAAAGAAGTTTGCGATGTGAGCGGCGCCCATGTCAAGTCAATGTGTCTATTATCTGGACGAGGCTGTCCGACACGTAGGGGGCTATTAAGGAGTCTCTCTCAGAGGACAATGCAGCGCTCTCTGTGGGCAGGCCGCGAGCCGCAGCATGGCATCACTCGGGAAGATGAAGCTGTCCGCTGTCGGGGCCGACCCCTCATTCCTGTCACATCTCCTTAACTCCCTCCGTCTGGCCGTGTCTTTGCCTGTCCACGTCTCCGTTTGATATCTCTCCTTTCATGTGGGATATCTGAGGGAAAGTTGCCAGCCCGCATGTTTAAAAATTTATTATAGTTGAGTGAGTGTATCATATTTCTCCGGGCCTGGAGAAGTTTACTGAGGTTGTGTGTGTGTGTGTCACGGCTGAAGGCCTGTGCATTGGCCCCTCTCCGGGTGTACCAGAGCAGCTAGGCAGACGTTGTAATGTGAAGTCCCTGCTGTGCCCTGCTCCTCTGGCTCCTATAATGATGGGGTGTGTGTACGTGTGCGTGTGTGTGCGTGTGTGTGTGTGTGTGTGTGTGTGTGTGTGTGTGTGTGTGTGTGTGTGTGTGGAGATGGCCTTAAGTTGAAGGAGGCTGAGTTCACCTTGATGCCTTTCTCTAATGAGCTCTCCAGCTATGTCTGCATGTCGCATCCATCCAATCAATACTGCATCTGGCCATATATACCGACAGACACACACACGCACGCACGCACGCACGCACGCACGCACACACACACACACACACACACACACACACACACACACACACACACACACACACACACACACAGCACTCTTCCTATGTGTTGGCAGTCCAGGTTGTTATCTACCTATGGCCAAGTAGACATATAGATGTGTTTTGGCTGGGAGGTTGGAGTTGCGTGATGTATTCTGAAGGCTAAATTTGAAGAGTTGGGAATGAAGTGCTGAAATCTGAAGCTGAAGCATGCACATTTTCTTTTTTTCTTTATTTGTTTGTTTCTTTGTTTGTTTGTTTGTTTGTTTGTTTGTTTCTTTCTTTCTTTCTTTCCTTGTTCATTAAATGTAGAACATTTGAGGGCTACCGTGGGTGTGTGTATGCAGTGGGTCTTGGTTATTTAGGAGGGAGATCGGGAGGGTGGGGGGCTTTTCAAAGGCAAGCGTGTGGGAGGTAAATTTGCTTTTGAAATGCAGTCCCTCGATAAGCAGCTTATCACAGCGGTGGCGGTGTATTGATAAAGCCGGGTCTATATTCTCTCTTTCACACTCCGCCCCCTCTCTCTCTCTTGTCTCCCGTCACAAAGCCTTAATGGAGTGCAGATAGAGCGCGTCCCCTCCTCTGGTCCATAGGAGCACAATGAGCCAGTGAGACCAGAACAACAGTCGATAGATCCAGGACAATCTATTGGTCCTCCATTGTCATTGGTGCGGAGGCTATCTCCAGACTTGATCAGACGTGCCTCTCGCTCAAATGAATCCATATTCCCCAGGCTGCCAGCTCTGAAAGCTCCACTCCCCGCGTGGTGTATCCGCTTCAATGTGGACCTGTGTAGCTTTTGTTGAGACAACAGCGGGGTCTGAATGAACTAGATTTATCCCTAAAATTGCTTTAGACTTAATCAATAATCCATACGACCAAGAGTAAATAACCTGTAGGATTCCGGAAAAAAAAAGGTCTGACACCTTGTAACAATCTGTGTGTTTTCATAACGGTGAAGTGTTTTCATAAGCTGGCAAGATGAAAGATTTTAAACTTTAAAAAGGTGTGAATATTTCATTTCGCACAGATAGAAAAAAAACCTTGAGAAGGTGAAGGACAAAATCATAATTGCCATATGCGGCTGTACATTCATTTATTGCTGAGAGAAGCAGCACTTGAACACCAGGAGAATCCATACTTAATCACCAAGACCAGAGGCAAAGTGAAGACAGGCAAAGACAAGATGGGATGGGGGGTGGGGGGGTGGGGGGGGGCTGAAAGCTGGCTAGAACCTGAAATACAATAAAACATGAAAGATGAAACTTTTATTTGGAGCTCTTTGGCACTCTTTAGGTGGCCCCATTTACATTTTTCCTGGTAGCATGGCTGCTCTTTGATGGTGTTCCATGCTTACTGTAAATGGAGGGACATGGGGGGTGAGTGGAGCTAAGGGTGCCCAAGCGAGAAGCTCAATACCGGGCCAGAAAGCTGACAGTCTGCCAAGGTCCCCCTGGAGCTCAAAGCTGCTCAATGGGAAAATCAATGTTGCCTGATAACCAATCCTGGAAATAATGTGGAATTCACTCAAACACAGTCTGTAGTGGACAACTGGGAATTGGGCACAGTTTATCCATTATATGGTCCTTCTCCCGCCTTTCCTATTCTCTTTGTTTGACGATGTCGTCAGCATAGTTCCAGTCCCTTTCCCTGAGCACGGACTACTGCTCCCACGATTCAATGTGCTTTGTTGGTTTATGTGTTCGGCAGTATTGTTGATTGATGTGCTTATGGATGCAGGGACGATTGTATATTTGAGGCATGGAATTACTTTTTTGTGGTTTGAGATAGCTGTGTTTGAAAAAGCGCGTTGTAAATATTGACGTTTGTCTGGCTATGACGGTTGCTTTTGTGTGCTTTCCTCTATTGTCTCGCAAGCAGTGCATTGCTTCTTTGACCTTCAAATAGCAAGACAGGATGTGAAGAATTATGAGTCACTTAACGGAAGAATGCGTTGGATTGTTTGTGCGTGTGTTGTGTGGCGCGCAACTGCCCTGATAACGTTTCACATCGTCCAAGTCATTCAAGTATTTATTCGATTTAACTTCTCAAACTTGTATACATTATTTATGATGGAGCCAAGCAAATGTTACAGAAAACAATGACGGTTCAATTATATTTTAAATCGACATCAGGGAGAGAACAAGGGGAAAACAATATGCATGCAGCCGACTTGATCTATGAGTCGTGTTCTGTAAAGACAGAAGACAGTGTCACTGGCTGTTTTAACACCTATCCCCAGGTAACACCAGTAAATGGCAGCTATAGGACCATATAGTGTGGGTGACTAAAATGACTCCAAGAGCCTGGCTCAGAGCGGGTGTTATCCCTCAGCACTGATTAAAGGTTGGTGTTTGTGTGTTTGGTGCACACACATATGTGAGCCGATTGTTAGTGTTTCTTTTGTGTGGTGTGTGTGTATATCTCTGATTGTGAGTCCGATTGGGTGTTTGTGTGTATGTGCCTCTGTGGAAATCCTTGTGTGCTAATGCAAATTTGTCTATTCCAGGTCAAGTTGGCTCCCCTCTGCTCTTTTCACCAGCGCATATCCAACCAGATCATTAATGCTGCATATGTGTTTGTACCCATTCAGTGCGGCTAATTACCTCTCAATATTCCGTATGCAAATCGGAAGAGACAAGGAGTCCCAAACAATCTGTTTCCCAAACCCAAAATTCAACTGATTCTAAGCCAGTGGCTTACTCGCAACTGCGCTATCGTCGCAAATCCACACCCGCAAGACTGTTTGATTTGAAAAGTGTCAGTTGGAACCAAACACGCTGTGCCTGGAGACCAGAGGGGAACCCAATCAGCATGGAACTACCGAAGCCGGCCAACAGGAAGGGGGTGTTCCTGAGTGGGCGACACACTCGCAGTACCGGAGCACCCTGTGGCGTCTCGACGGGCCGACCGGCTACGCCACGTCAGGAACGCGCTGTCAGTCTAGCCGAGCGTGCGCAGGGCAGCACTCAGCCGCCGGCGGCGACACCCCCCCGCCTCCTCCTGCCTCCAGCATGGCTTTGATAGAGGGAGAACGCTGACGGGCCGAGGGAGGAAAGGGAGGTGGGAGCGCTGGAAATACAGAGAGAGAAGGAGCAGGAGGGGAGCAAGAAAAGAAAGAGGACGGTATGACGGCGGTATTTGTATCTTCAAGTGTGCAGCGTCCCTTTCCAACGCGGTAGGCAGCATGTCAAGATGACATGCCTCGCAGTGGAGGACATGGAGACACAGGTTGTTTGAGGAGGAGAGAACAGAGCCTGGCAACGACTGAGCGAGAGGAGAGGAAGAAGGAGAGAAAGAGAGAGGGAGCGAGAGGGAGAGGGAGAGAGAGAGAGAGAGAGAGAGGAAAGGAAGAGAGAGAGTAAAAAAGAGAGAAACAGCGTTGCTGCTGTGGTCTGGTGCCCCACTGGCACATTGCCACCCCTCTGTTCCTCATTTATTCGCTGGGAATGGATGGTCAGGAATACATTATTAATGGAATACTAGAGAGCTTTTGGGAAGCCAAACATGTTTATTCATAGTGGAGCCAAGGACTGGGAACGCCAGGTGTCATCCCCTCATCCCAGCTCCACTCCCCACTTTCCCAGAGACTGCCATTAGTGGACCCATGCTGCAGTTTCTCCGTTTCGGCACACACACACACACACACACACACACACACACACACACACACACACACACACACACACACACACACACTCAGGCACAAGCTTGTGGGTGTGTGCGCAGACACACACACACACACACACACACACACACACACACACAAGCACACAAACATCTTGCACATGAACGCTTGTAAAGGCAGAGGTGCATAATTGTGCACGCATATAAACACATGCACGCTTCAAGAAGGTACACACAAATGCCCACCCAAAGGAACTTTACGCAGATTAAAACACAAACACCTTTTTTTTTTCACTCACAGCCCTCAACTGAAACTCTACTCAACCCCCCCCCCCCCCCCCCCCCCCTTGCCTACAGTGAAAACACACTTTAGCCAGACAAGCGGCAGATAAAGCATCGGCGGGATCATTAAATGCGACCTTTCCCTGTCTACTGATGCCAGTGTGGACGGTGGCTGGATGGGGCTGGGGGGGTCATTGTAGTGGGGTAGACAGAGAATGGCTGATTAAGGGGGAGGGTTGAGTCGGGGCTAGACACCAGACTGTTAGCACTGGCCAACCACAAAGACCCCCAGACCGCTGGTGTAGACAACGACCCTGAGCACAACCGAGTCGACACGGGGAGACTATAAGGCTGGCATCTGTCCAAATAAGGGCGACGTCGATCGATGGCTCTCTGTTGTGGTGCCCGCGGTTAAAACCTGTTGCTCGTTAAAGATGCTCTTTCAGAGCCTTTGACGTTATTTTGACCATCATTTCTGATGTGTGTTCTGTTTGGAAAATGTAAAAGGCAAGACTGATACGACCATTCTTACGGTCATTCTTACAACCATTTTAACCCCCCCCCCCCCCCCCCCCCCCCCCCCCCCCCCCTCATTTGAGATTTCCTCTATATCCCTATCAAATTCCGTCTGCATCTGTCTTGCCGTCTCTCCGCATGCGCGACAAACCAACATTTTCTTACGCCTCCTCCCCTCACCTCCTTTCATCAGCTCCATCCAGCCCACACTTTTTCTCAACAACTCTTCGACAGCACCCGGCTCTTCGAACTGGCCAGCCTGTGACTACCACTGTATCGACGCCCCAGGGGAGGAGCCATGCTTTGACTGTGAGGCAGTACACGGCCGTCACATCATTGTTTTCTGAGCCTCCTTATATCCCCGGCTCAATCAGCCCTGACTGGACGCCTCTCTGACAAGCTAATCCCAGTGTTCCTTAATTCCCGGCCTAGCCCCTGTCCGTGATGACATGCAGAATTATGTACATAACCTAATATGAATGGAAATCAGGCTGCCGAGACCCCCGCACCCGCCTGTGTGAAGGTGACGAGCGGCGAAGGAGAGAGGGAGTGACGGAAAGAGCGAGGGAGGGAGGGAGGGCGAGGACAGGAGCGAGGGAGGGGAGGACACTCGGCGGAGCGAGCGAGCTCGGAAGCCATCCATATGCTAATGAGCGTTTGGCCAACTTCCTCAATTATGCCGAGGATCTCGGCGGCGGATTGTCGGAGGCAGATTGGAAAGCGATACAGGGAGAAAAAGGGATTTATTCCGAGGAGTCGGTGTCACATAGCGTGACAAGCCCGGATCAGGGGAGAGATACTGTACACCTGCGATAATTGTCAGGAGCGCGGCTCCATGCTGGTTTAGTGGTTGACTTTGGAAATGAGGCGAGGGAATGGAAGTGATTTGTAAGGTGTGTGAATGAGAGTGAGAGTGAGAGGAGGCTGTGCGTTATTGGGCGGGGACCAAGTTGACAGACTCCTGGATTGGAATGAGAATGAAGCTGTTTGTCCTTCACAGATTGGGACGTCTAGTCGGTGTGCTCTGACGGACAGCGTGTCTCCCGACGTGAATGTTTACCGCACGTTGCACCCGGAGGCGCAAAGGGAGGCACAGCGTCAGGGACCAATACTATTGTCTGCCTTTTGTAGTCAATAGATCGATCTGTGGTAAACAACATTCTCTCAACAGTTCATTTACATTTTCCTGAGGCCAATAGAAGCCAATAGAATAATTAAAATAGTACAAATAATGAGCATGCCTACACAAAAAGTTTGCTCATTAGTGGAAGTGAATCGTCATCCAAACACAACAGGCAAAGTCTGCTGATGGTTTGTCATTAATTAGTAATGGCAATTGACCCAGCGTATGCCACATATATGATTAATCTATTAGTAGCACACACGCCTGTCCATGGCTAGGGATCGACTTTGGGGCCGTCTTAGGGGGGCCACTATTCACCAGGGAGCTCGCCCGACAAGCACCCAGTCAATGTAACCAAGAGGTTAAGTGTGCTGATGACTCAGGGGTATGGAGAGAGGGTCGTACCCTCTGACCCCCCAAAGGACCCTCTCGCTGCTCACCCTGGCCCACCTCGAATCCCAATAACCCCCCCTCGACATAATACATGGGTTCATTTATTTGCCGTTCGGTGACAGAAGTCAATGGACCCCCACGCGGTGAGATACACACACATCCGCCCCCAGCAGTGTGGTCACACTGCACACCATGGGGCCTGGATATGAGTCCAGTCCTTTTGTCCGTGACATCTGGCCCTGCTATTGTTATTCTAATCTGTGGTATTCCCCAGTTACCGTTAGTCAGCGCCTGCCATGCCGCAGCTTGCGTGGCAGCGCGCGCGCGCACACACACACACACACATACACACACAGAGACGCTTGTGCGCAATAATAGAGTGTGTGCATGCACAGTACATGTGTCGATGTGTGCCGTCGCTCGAGCATTCTAATTGTACAGCGCACAAGTTCACATTCCAACAGTAACACATGAAGCCCTGCCGCCAAGTCTCGCCATAGTTCAGTCCGAAGATTATGTCAGATGGTATTTCATCATAGTGCACTCCACCCCCTTTTGTTAAGAATCAGGTGTTGTAAGAGAGGAGGGTAGGAATATACGTGCATTGTCGAAACAACTGGCAATGCATTCTAATCCCCTGTAACTCAGGCAAAGCACATGTTCACAAAGAAAGAGGATAAATCCAACTGGCACTGTAACAACCCACCGTACAACCACCATATGTTTCTGATGAGGAATTAAGAGGGACATTTTTAAAAAGTGTCAAGAAAGTGGCATGTGGTTTTACCCAGTATTGATGGCGTCCCAACTGATTTATGCAGGATTAGTTTTGTGCTATTATGGGATGGCCATGATCACTGTCTGCGCTCCACTGTGTCCGTCACGCCGCATGCTATTATCGATTCATTAGCCAACACTGCTAATGGGCGCTTGATTCACGCTGTGTGTATCTATGTCTGTTTGTGTGTGTGTGTGTGTGTGTGTGTGCGTGTGCGTGTGTGTGCGTGCGTGGGGGGGTGATAGATTACTCACTCCTGCCACAGGATGATGTGTGTGCAAGTGTGTGTGAGCTGCATTGCCAATCAATACGCATTTCCCAGTTAAACCCTAATTAAGTCGTTACAGAGCTGTACTGTCAGTCACACACGTACACACACACACACACACACACACACACACACACACACACACACACACACACACACACACACACACACACACACACACACATAAGAAGAGAGACAAGATAATGAATATGCTCCAGGAGTTATGCGCTCCCTCTGGCTCTTCCTCCATATCTTTCCATCTCTGGCCATAACTACCGATAAGGAGGCTGAGTGTGCTCCAGCATGCAGAGAAGCGTGCGCCGGTGTTATAATCACACACTGATTACCTGCTGCGCGTTAGGACAGCAGCGACAAACAAACACACGCTCATACACGCTCACGCAGACAACACACACGCACACTCCCTCTCCAACGGACAGCGCAGACACGCCAACAACAAACACAAACTGCGGGGTTACTCATTAGCGCGCTCAAATGGACTTGTTTGGGAAGTTTCCGAGAAACGTCGGCGTTCCCAAATGTTAACATAATTAGCATTATCACTCATAACCGATTCTTCATTTCATTAGAGAAGACGTTTCTTTGGATTAGGTATTGTAATGCCTGCTCATTTGAATGTGGTGCTATTGTGCACGGTCTAATTATGCGGTGTACCTCACCCTGGGTCAAAACCGTCTGCAATTAACGACGTTACGTAATCACTTGATCAAGTTTTGGTTGCGGTTCATTAAATCGAGGGGGACCTTATCCTGTGTGAATGCCAATTCAATTTGGACGGTAATCGACGGCCTTTCGCGTCCTACCAGACCATGACTCAGTCTGATCTGCCAGTGCAAAGGTTAAACAGTAGGAACGCCATAGCCATGTGAACAGTCAATTATATAATCATACTCGGACTCCAGTCTCACGACCGGAGATCGGGAAAATGGACAGTCTCTCTATTCCTATCCACTAGATCAAGAAGAAGAGCAGAATAAATACCTGTGTTCAACCTTAACCCCTGGCTCTACTGACAGAGCGGGGCACTAACCAGGGCCTCCATTGGTATTCTGCGGGCGTTTGGCAGCTGACGCTGTGGGTCTCTCAGGGGCCCGCGCCGTGATGGCACCGCTGCTGGCTAAGGGAGGAGAGAAGACCTGTGGCATCTGGGATGGAGGAGGGGGGGAAGGGGGGGGGGGGGGACAAAGAGGGGAGAAACGAGGCGGTAGAGGAGGAAGAAGAGGGGAGAAAGAGCAAATGGAGCAGAGGAAGGAAGAGAAAGGGCAGCAGATGGGGAGGGATACGGGGGCGCGGGGTCCTGGTTATGCTGCTCCGACAGGGGGAAAAGAGAGACGGAGAGACAAAAAGAAAAAAGGAAAAAAAAGTGGAAGCCATTCTCTCCCCTCACGGACATGGGACTCCATTTCACATCCATTCACCAAGACATTATTTCTCCTCCCTGAGTGGCTGACGGATGGCCAGTGGTGGTTAGGGATAATGGCGGGTGGTGGGATGAAAGAGGAGCCTCACAAAGACCCCGTCTGATGGGCCGGGGAAGCGCCAGACACATCAGGAAGCCAGTGTGCCCGCTGGGAGAGGAAGACGTGAAGAGCCGCAGCGTGGAGAAAAAAAAGGGGGAAGCCAAATGATAGGGGAGTGGAGAAAAGAACGATAGCAGCGTGAAAAGCGCCACAGAGGCCTGCGCAGGAGGCTGAGGAGGAGGGCGTAGGGAGACGAGGCCGCCAGCAGGAGGCAGCCCAAACAGCCGTGTGCGGCGTGGGGGAGCGGAGAGCCGCCCGGCCCGTAGGCTCTTCCGTGGCGTCTGTTGCCCGTCTCTGAAGGGACGCGGGAGGCCATGCCCCAATTACAGCTGGGAGAACTACCAAGAGTACCAAGGAAACATGTTGAGATGGTTTAACAAAGGAGCATTAAGAAGCAAGCAGCCGGCTGGAATGAAAGGAGCATCCAAATACACTGACCGAGAGAGAGGCAGAGTGAAAGAAAGAGAGAGACAGCGAGAGTGAGAGAGAGCTAGAGAGAGGAAGAGAAAGAGAGAGAGAGAGAGACAGAGCAAGAGAGAGCGAGTGAGAGAGAGAGAGAGAGAAAGAGAGAGAGAGAGAGAGAGAGAGCGGGGCAGAGAGAGAGAGAGAGAGAACGAGAGAGATACAAAGGGACAGAGAGAGAGACAGAGAGAGAGGGGGGAGTGAGAGAGAGAGGGCGCAGAGCTGATGCAGACGGGGCTGAGTGAGAGGGCGACAGGGTCCACGCCGCGTGCCCCCTCTGTCTCGGGAGCCTGATAGAAATGTAATAAGTGTATTAGGATTGGCAGCTCGGCTCGCCGCTCGCCGGCCTCATTAGCATAAAGCTATTTATTAGGCTGATTTCCCAGGCTGAGAGCATCCGTTGCCTCCGCCAGCCGTATCCAAGGGGCGGGGCCCGGCGCCGCTGGGACCGGCGTGCAGGGGTGAGGGGCACGTTGCCTCGGCAACGCATTGGGGGGGGGGGGCACGTCGGAGGTGATGGGCCGTCGTCAGGGAGAACGCCGGCCGGGCCATTCCGCAGGTGGACGAGGTGAGAGGGCGAGGGATGAAGCGCGAGGGATTGTGCGCCGGGGATGGAGGGGGTAGGGGGTATCGCTGTACTGATCCGACTTCCCATAACCCCACTGCAGTGTCTCAGTGGAGCTCCTCACCGCGGCGAAGCCAACGCGCGCTGCTTGGTAATGAGGGTGATGAGGAGTCGCTGATTAGCATTTCCCATCCAGAGGCCAGGTTCTGTTTGGGAGCTCCAGCCAGGGGATCGGCGGCTCTCCTGCAGGCTGTCTGACTCGTGCAGGTGGAGAGGGAGCTCAGGCTTCAGACAAACACACTCACACACACACACTCAGTTTTTTTTGTCTGACGGAGAGGCTATACAAAGACAATTAAAGGGTACACAAATCCTCACAGATCAGTCGTGCCCTGTGTCTGTATCAGGTTGGTCTGTATGTAGGTCTTCCTTAGCCCAGTTGGAAGTTGAGACCATTGCAGACCACCAGTGTGTTATGTGTCACCCCTGCTGCTGCTGTCGAACTGTTTACATCATGCTAAGGCCAGAGCACAGAGTGGCCATGTGTGTGTGTGTGTGTGTGTGTGTGTGTGTACACTTGTGATTACTGCTGATGACATACTCTAGTCGGTGTGTCAGCACCTGGCATAGGACCAGTCAAGACCCATCCACCATACTACAGCCCAGAACAGAGAACTGGGCAAAGGGGGAAGGGGCGCGGCGTTAGGCCACATGAGACCAGGGGTCTGGAACAAGTCTGTGGTGGTACAGTGGACACCTGAGGCCAGGGTTTGGAACAAGTCTGTGGTGGGACAGTGGACACCTGAGGCCAGGGTCTGGAACAAGTCTGTGGTGGGACAGTGGACACCTGAGCCCAGGGTCTGGAACAAGTCTGTGGTGGTACGGTGGACACCTGGTACACGGAGGGTGGCATGCTGGCTACGTTGTGACACTAGGGTTAACATTAGGTAGACGTTTCCTTAATGGCCTTGTTTCAGCAGGGGGCGCCAAAGAGAGCAAATAGAAATGCATAGACAAAAACATATTTTATACACGTATACACCAACACACACACACACACACACACACACACACACACAGACACACACACACACACATTCAGACACACCCACACATACATACACACTGATCTCTAAGCCTGTTCATTTCAAAAGGTATTTAAAACCAACGCTACCACAGTTTACAAGCAAGACATATTTTTAACTTACTGTGTGTATACACAGTATGTTTGTGTGTCAGTAATACTACTGGGAGACACCAATAAAGAATACTACATATTGCAGCTTACAAAGAGAGTTAAAGGGAAAACCAACATGAGGCGAGGGATATTTTTAAAACGACAAACCAAATGACCCTGTGCATTCCATGACCTTCCTGGCCAACAGTACATGGAACACCATACGGTATGGCCAGTTCTGCCCTGGGCATGACCTCACCCTCGACAGTTTGATTAACATAGACGGCGATCCACGTGAGAAGGTTAACATGAATCAAATGGGCCTGAGAGACACTCTGGGTAAAACATCAAAGGGGGAGAGCGGTTTAGTAAGCAATCCACCTGCCAGTCACTGAGCAGGCTGTGAAAGGCAACAGATGAGCTCCTTAAAGCTGACCTCATGGGCTGGTGTCTGCCTGCTGCCAGGGGGTGATGTCATACTGAGTCATCGATGCAGCTGGGGGGAGGGGGGGGGGGGGCTCTGTAGCATCGAGTCTGGAGCGTTTCAACAGTTTCACACAAAAGAACTCTCGAGATGTGCATCACTGTCCTGTGATATCATCCCCCTCTATCCTGCCCCAACGCACTGGCTTGGCGGCCGGCCGCATTCCTCTCCTCTTTCTTGTTTTCCTCCCGTTTCTCTCCTCTCCATCCTCATTTGTAAGAGGGGAAAGATCAATGGAGTGTGAGAGGAGGAAGAGGGGGTGGAGGAGGAGGAGGAGGAGGAGAGAGGTTTGGAAGCCAGGGGAGTGAAGAAGCAGGAAGGGAGGAAGAGTGAAACCGACTTGGGCAACCTTTCTCTCTCTCTCGGGGGCATCTCCTCGAGTCGCACCTCAATTAGCATGTGTGCCAAAGCATTTACCTCGCCAATTAGGAGCTGCCGCTGCGCTAGCACACGCAGGCAGAACAGAAGGAGGGGGTTGGAGGGCAGGCAGGGGACAGTGCGTGCCTCTCTATCCCTCTCTCCATCTCCCCCCTCGGTCTTTCCCCTTTCCACCTCGCCCCACTGGCTGCCTCACTGGCGCTTTGCATTTAAAAGACCTCTGGCCGGGAAGAAGCCCCGCCACATGAAAGCAAATGTCAGGGGCAAAGGGCGGCTCTGATAGAGGCTCATCAAAGCCCCCCTTCCACGGATGACATTTTGTAGAGGCTCTTGCCTGCTCTCTTCCCCCGCTAATTTCCCAGCGCTGGCCAGATGGTTGTGAATCAGGTGGGGTGTGAGGAGAGAGGTGTGAGCTAGGGCACAAAGCAGCAATAACCTCCTCCAGCCTTTTCCACTCTTTGGTCCAGATACTCTCAAAAGGAAATGGCTGGCTGGCTAAACACTATAGGCCTAGGTCATGTCTAGGGTTAGGCCATTGATGTTCATGGTCAGCAGCGCTAACATTTGATGGATGTAAATAGGTAACAGTTCTGAATGTACATATATTTATTCAACAATTATGAATATTCTTAATTTTGTTCTTTTGAAAAAATAAATCGCAGAGTTTGAGGGCAACATCATGGTTGCCAATCTGAGAAGGTCCATGCTATGATTGTCAATAGCAACGTTATGTTTATTGGAAAGCCATACGAAAATATTTGTATAATCTATGCTCAGTATTTACCTTCCTAGTAGCTTATTGTAAACACTACTTTGTAAATACCTACATAGCTTGTTTACAGTTTATAGTTATTGTTGACTGTCGATTATTCACCACGTGTAGTTTAAGTGCACTTGGTGGAAATACGGTGTAAAACATTCGTGCGTATTATACTGTTGATCTCTTCGAAATGCTAAATATTTTTACCAGGAGATGTTTCGGTTGGGACTCCATCTAGTGGACATTCGAGGAATAGACCACATGCAAACTTTTAAATCCAAGTTGCTTACTACAGACAACACCATATCGTCGCAGTCATTTATAGACTTCATTCATTCATATACTTCACGATGAAAGTTTACATGTTAAACTACAATATTGAACAATTGCATTGAACATAGCTAACAAAGATATGTTCTTTGTGTTTTTAAATTAATTATTTTGGAAATCAACAAAACTACACAAAGACCAAGGAGGGCATTTTGTTGCACTACACTTGCTTCACTTGTCTACACGTTG